>JBBBDQ010029075.1:250000-410000 GCA_037127315.1 Ascarosepion bandense | reverse complement strand
AAATATTCACTAATATCTACATATCAGTTTTCACGTTACGCAAAAGATATTAAACTTTCTGATGCTGATATTTCCTTTATGGTATTAGTGACAACATGGACTGTCAGCTTGTAATATTAAGTATTGAAAATGTAACATATATCAACATGAAGTTAAAAAGTGAATTTAAGCATAATATTTTTAAAGACATTGCTATTTTTCCCCCAGAAGTTAAATTTAAATATACCAGTTTATTTTGGTTATAGAAACCATCATTAACATTGTTTTATTTCTGATATGAATCAGTTGAGTCGGAAGTAGGAAAAGCATAATGAATAGTAAGCATACTTAACATTATTCAAAAGAAGATTTAATCTCTCTATCAATCAATCAATCAATCTATCAATCTATCTATCTATCTATCTATCTATCTATCTATCTATCTAAGTGTGTTGATTATCTATCTATCTATCTATCTATCTATCTATCTATCTATCTATCTATCTATCTATCTAATTACATTCATTCCATCTCACTATCATGTTAGCTATCTCTCTATGTAACAATCACTCTTGCTCTTAGGTTTTACCATATAATATTTTGATTTCTGTTATCTCTCTTTGTATCTCTTTCTCTCTATCGCGCTTATTCTCTTGTTTTTCTTCATATAATAATTTACGTACAACTGTGTATATATCTATCTATTTTACGAAAAGTTCCAAAGATTTATGAAAAGCTTTAATAACAGGCATATTCAATTTATTTATTTGAACATTATTTTTTAATAGTAACATGTATATGAGTAGATTCTCTGTTTTTAATTAAACACTATATATATATATATATATATATATATATATATATATACATAGGGTAGGTATGGATGAAATAATATTCCGTATGCAAAGAAAGACTATTCTTAAAAAAGCGCTCATACAAGGTAGAGCAAATAATATTTATTCAGAAATTATAACATAAATATTTTATGATATCACTACAAAAGTAGCTGTTTTGTTTCGACAATACATATGTCTTATCAAGTGTCGAAATAAAAATATACCCAGTAAATATCAACATCTATCTATCTATCTATCTATCTATCTATCTATCTATATTGTGTTAATATGCAAATTGATTTTCGAGAAGTGACAGAACTAATAGCAACTATATTAGAACATACTGCATGTTGTAGTTCTGTTTCGACACTACTTTTATCTTATCAAGAGTCGAAACAAAATAGCTACTTTTCAAGTGATATCATAAAATAGTTATGTTATAATTTCTGAATAAATATTATTTGCTCTACCTTGTATGAGCGCTTTTTTAAGAATAGTCTTTCTTTGGATACGGAATATTATTTCATCCATTTTGTAGTTATATTATAAATTATTTATGTTATAATTTCTGAAAAAGTTATATATATATATATATATATATATATATATATATATATATATTTATATGTAAGTCTACCGGCCTAAATAATTTTTGGGAAGTTTTGTTATAAAAATGTCATTCATCAGAATTCGAACCTGTGACTTCTAGCAACATAGGGAAAGCCAACAATTGATCTGATATATCTTAGACAACGTTTCAACATCTAAATGTTGCACAGTGAAAACATTGCACAGTCTAAATGTTGAATTTATATGCTATGATTTGGCTTTGTTTTGTTATTTGACACCGTGTTCTTTAAATTTATATAAATTCCTGTATTACGTTTGTCAACCTGAGCACTCGAGAAAATGTAATAAAGAAATGCATTCCTTGCGGGGTGCAACACTGTGTCCTTCTTCCAAGGAGAAACCAATGTTTGATGCAGCGTGCTTTAATCAGACCTGCTACAGAGAGAGTCAAAGCGCCGCGCGGTTCTCTCTACGCTATTAAAGAATGCACACTTTCTCGTTCAGGTTTACACGAGAGCCCATGACTGCTCATTTTCTTATCCAAAATGTAGACAAACCAATTTCTAAAGAATTATTGAACTTTTTAATGTGATATTTTTATTACTCGAAATTTTATTGTTTATTTTATTTTATATTAAACTGTTTGCATTATGCGTATCATTATGCGGCTGTGTAAGAAAAATAATGAAAATATCGGATAAAAACAAAACCAATTATTCTTTATATGCAGGTTGGGCAAGAGGCGGAAGAGGTTTGTTCATCGGTTGTGTTTCCAACAAGATGTCGCCTTTCACATTATTCAAGAGCAGACAGTCAGTATCTTGGAAAATTTTATGAGAATTTGATTGACCAAAGAGATGCAGCTGATTGGCCTGCACGTTCATCTGATGTGATCCCAGCAGATTTCATCTTCCCAAGGGAAAAGTTTATAGTCGAAAACCAAGAAGTGTTGGTGATTTGTAAAATAAGAGATTCATTTCAAGAAATTGATGAACGAAGAGACTTTTGCAAATATGTTTGTCGAAGCGTGAGGGGTAGACTTCAAAGTTATGTAAATTGTGATTGATAACAATTTACACAACAGCCTTGATAAAAATGTAAGCGCTTTTGTATTATTGTACACAGTAAAGATTAATTGTCAATTTCATAATTGTATTAGTATATATAAATGTATATGTAATCTCAAAGTAAATGTTCTCATTTACTGTACTGTCCACCTAACTTTTGGACCAGCCTATATATATATATATATATATATATATATATATATATATATATCAATTCGGTCGGAATATATATAGGGCTTCTCGATAAGGTTCAGAGGAGGGTCTGTAATGTGATAGATACCGACTTGGCGGACCGCCTGCAGTCTCTCTCCCACCGGCGCGACGTGGCTTCCCTGTGTCTCTTCTATAAATTAAATAGTTTCACGGCTTCTGCTCCAAGGAACTTAGATCACTGCTGCCCACTAAATACGAATTTGCACGAAAAACTAGATTAGCAACTAGATCCCACCCTTTTACTGTGAAACCGATAAAATGCAACCGTAACTTCTACTCCAACAGTTTCTTTCCTCGCACTTCACGACTGTGGAATACTCTTCCACACGATTGCTTCCCCGAAGGCTACAATCTCCAGGAGTTTAAATGTAAGGTCAATAGACACCTCCTAACACGCTAACCTGTTCCCATTCTATCAAACACTCTTCCCATCTCATCCTCGGTATCCTTACTCATCTGTCACCTTCCTCCTGACATTCACTCTGTCTAACCACTCCTTCTCTTTACCTTCCCCTATGTAGCCCCATGCGCAATAGTGGCAGTGGAATGCCTTGCTTGGGGTGAGATGATTATATATATATATATATATATATATATATATATATATATATATATATATATAGATTGTATCACTGCTCATCAGTACGGTTAGACAGACTAGCTAGAAGAATCTGCCTAGAATTAAATGTCTAACCGTACTAATAAGCTGTGATACAACGGAACAGGACTGACTTCGGAGTACTATACATAGTATGCTCTCATTGCGACTGAGAGGAACATTTTAAAAAACAGTTACCACTTCAGCGTTATATGCATACCTCTTAAGCAATGAATTGAGTTATTTCGAGTGTATACGCCGCTTATATATAACACGCTAAAATTTCCATTCTCTGGTTCCATGTATCTATGGTTTAGGGGTTAGCGACTCCAACTAACACCAAATCGGTCGATTTTCGATCCCTGCCGGAGGTAATTGGATATCTAGCCACACTGATGAGCTGTGATACAGACTTGTATGTTGATGACGAGTATATATATATATATATATATATATATATATATATATATATATATATATATAGATATATATATATATAAACACGTGTGTTGGGGGCGCATGTGTACAAGTCGTGCGCTCCGAGTGGTCGAGAATAAAAAAAAGTGTAACATTGTATTTTCAAGTTTTTCAGCTTTAGCAAATTCTACTTCATTTATCTTCTTGTTCCTTCAGAACGTTCTTGATCCTGGCTTTCCTCAATTTCATGTGCCATCCGTTTTCGCACATTCCTTAGGTATGTTATATTTTGTTTTCCTTTGTCTCCCTTACATTCAATACGTCCTTTGACTGTGAAATTTTTCTAACCTTCATCCTTGATTATGTACCCCAGAAATTTTAACTGAATCTCTCTGATATTATGTATATGACCTTCTTGTTTTCCAGTTGCTCAAAAAATTTCCTTGTTGCTCATATTTTATTCTCATCATCATTTTGTCGAACCGCATTTCAATCGCCTCAAGTTTTATTCTTCATCTATTCTGACACTAGCAGTATAGCCCGGCGTTACTCGGGTGTAATGAAAGCTTTAAATCTATTCCATGGTCCTGTAGCTCAACTGATTTTTGCTGTGGTTGCTGTCTGCAATTCACCGATCATTTGAGGGTTGTTTTTGTGAACAATATCCTAAAGATAACCCTACAAACAAAAATCTAGCTTGTTCCAATACGGTGAGTCCGTTGCCCACTCTACATTACACTTCATGCTGATCAGTATCTCCTGAAATCTCTCTCAGACAGGCTAGGGAGACATTTGATGTGTGTTGAGGTATGCATCTTGCTCGAAAAACTGTTCATCTTCATCTATCCCTCTGCGTCGTTCCTGTAATTAACAGTTTTATAAAAATACTAGCAGTATAGCCCGGCATTGCTCGGGTGTAATGAAAGCTTTAAAATGAATCTATGGTCCTGGAGCTCAGACTCAGCCTAAAGAAGATATGTGTGAAGTTTGGTGAGAATCGGGTAAAAATTGTGGATTTGTATAAAGGATATACAGACACACACACAAACATATATATATATATATATATATATATATATTAATGCAGGTTTCATTGAATAATATAGACAAGTTTTGTCTATTAATTTTGTGTAGGATCCGTTCATACCGTCTGATATACTTGATGGTGATGTCGTTAAAAGACAACAAAAAATCACAGTATTTGTTGAATCGGGTCTAAGCTTTCGGCTCACATAAGCCATTATCAAAGAGTAAATATTAACACACAGTAAACATAGAACATTTAAGCTATTAACAATGAAGATAATTGAATTGAAAATATAAGTCCATCCCTACCATGGCGGATGGCCGAAGACAGTGACAAAATAGTGGTGTTGTGGTCCCTGGTCTGATTACAGATATTTGAGTACGTTGTTGGAAATATCGAAATTGATTGTATTCAAACCAGGTTTAAATTGTTTAATGTAGAGTGCTTCGAGGATTTTTAGTTTCTGCTTATTATTTTCTTGTTTGAGTATGTACGTGTTATCAACAAGCGTTTTTCTCAGAAGTGTGCGTTGATAACCGTGTTGTTCTAAATGACGGAATATATTTGAATTTTTATTTAAGTGCAACGTCAGACGCCGTGAGAGCGAATTTGTGGTGTGGCCGATGTAGATATATATATATATATATATATATATATATATATATATATATTCTCGATTTCCTGCACTATTGTAAGAAATACAACCTTGAAACTTCTGAATATCATTTCTTATGTCTTTGTCTATGAGTGTATCAAATTTGGTTAAAATCGGACCACTCCTTCTTTAACCGATTTTTTCGATTATCGACTTTCGATATTTATCGGGGGTACCTCGACACAAATCATAGCTAGGACAATCGCAGTCGCTTATAGTACAACTGTGTAAATTTTCAAGAAAATCGGTTCAGCCGTTTTGTAGTCTATAGGTAACGGACACACACACACAAACATATTTCCATTTATATATAAGTTTAGATAGATAGATATTGTAGAAAGCCAAAAAGAGTAGCCCAAAATGTGGGGAGTGTTAAAATTAAGCAGGTACGAATATTTGAATATCTGGGAAGTGTTATAACCGAATATGAAAATTGCGACATAGAGATTTCAAAGGCAAATTGGTATGGCGAATGACGCGTTCCAGAAGCTGAGTAAACTATTAAAAACAGGAAACTTTAACTAGAAACAAAGAAGAGAATAATAAATTGTTATTTGATGTTAGTTCTTCAATATGGCAGTGAATTTTGGACTATATCAACAAAGATGAAGGGAAAACTTGAAGCAGCTGAAATGTGGTTCTACAGAAGGATGCTGGGGATATCATGAACCGAGTATGTGAGCAATTAAGAGGTGTTGGAAATAATGGAAACGAAAATAAATTAATATTGCGCCTCAGTAAGAGACAACTGATGATTCTGGGAGAGGCAATAAGGAAAGAGAGCTTGGAGAACCTGATACTAACAGGCCAGATAGGGGGGAAAAGAGACAGAGGAAAGCAAAGTATAACATATTTAAAGGGCCTGAGCAGGTGGGTGACAGAAATGGGGCAGCGAGATGTTACAGGAGAAAACCTGCTAAGAGCCAGCAGGGATAGGGAGACGTGGAAGACCATGATCACCTACGTCCTGAAAGGACAAGGCACATAGAAAAAGAAGAAGCCTGACATTGTCCAGCATTTAGTGCGATATGGATGCAACAATATTACCCTTTTATTTGATTCTGGTGAACTGTCACATTTTCTTTATATTTTAATTAGTTTTGGAAGCTATCTTTTATTGGCTGAACGTATGATAGAGACCTGTATAAAATATTTACTCTTGCTAGATATGTGCGTCGATATAATCTTTGATATTGTCGCATATAATATAAATATACGTTTAAGGAAGAAATCTCAAGAGAAGAAAAATATATTTTGAGAACGAGGTAGTCACGATGCGGATGAATATCATTTTAAAAAGAACATAATTAAAAACGCAATCTACGGTTTGGGGTAATTATTTTTATCGCTCTGTTTACGAGAAGATAAGGATTCGACTGATTTAATGATTTTGTACTCCAAAAACAGCGAAAAAAAGAGAGAATCGCCCAATTGCACAAGCATTTTTGTCTTTATCTCACCAGTCAGTAGATTAACCATAGACCAATTTCAATACACGTCATCACAATCTACTGTTGTTATCTGTCATCAGCTTTCCGCGCAGAAGATTACTGAACAGGCTGATACTGAATAGTAGATTAACGACCGCTGATTGGTCAGCTCAATAGGAGAGCGCCTGACGTAAGATTTAATATTGCCTTTAACACATGTAAATTAAAAAGACCTTACAACAAAACAGTTAGCGGTATATTAAATAAGGAATAATTTGGTAACCACTGTCAGTTATGATAAAAAATATTGTATTTCCCTCGGGTATTGAGTCATATTTACTATTCAAATTATTTTTTTGCTAATCTGCTCGATTAAATATCTCATCAGGACATCATAAGCACAAGCAGACACTGACTGTGTTTTTGTTTCTATTCTCTGTAAATCTTCCTCGTAATAAACATATTCAGTTCATTTTATTCTCGGCCTCTTTCTGTTGAATTACTTTTCTGTTGCTTCCTATATTCTTAATTTGCTGCGAGTTTGTCGAGGGTTCAATGTACTTTAGAAGATCGATAACAGTTACATCACTGGCCATAATTATTAAACCACCCCAGTTTTTTTTTTTAATGATGTATTTCATACTATTCTAAATGAAAATAGAATGGTTCTTTTGTTACTATTACTTTGCAAAATTTTACAAGGCAGCCAGGAAATCGTTGTTTCGGCTTGCTAATAAGAAGAACAGACTGGCATGGAAAAGAGATCAAAAAGCTGAACAACAGAACAGTTCATTTGATGCAGATATTATTGTGCAGTATTAAAAATGTACCATTCTATTTTCATTTAGAATTATCCACAGAGCATTAAATACTAAAAAATAGTAGGAAATACATCATTTCTTTTTAAAAAAAACTGGGTGGCCTAATAATTATGGCCGGTGGTATATATATATATATCAAGTCTTTATCCGAAATTGCTTCCTAAGGTACCATTGTTTAAATACATACATTTTACTAAGTTACCATGTTACTAAGGCTTCCCCTAATGATTATAATACAGTACAAACAATATATATATATATATATTAAATTTATATTATATATATATATATATATATATATATATGTGTGTGTGTGTGCGCGCGCGCGTGTGTGAGTGTGTGTGTGAATTAATAATTTACGATTATCCGGGTGGAACCTAGAGATGCTCTCACTTCTTTCATTTAATTAAAATAATTCTTATCAAGAGTGATTGAAAAATTATGAAATTCCGAGTTTGCCTTCTATAAGTACAGAACAATATTATACATAATCTAACAGTAATTAGACGATAGTATTGAAGCGATAATTCTGGCTCCAATACTGTCGTCTAATCTTAATCACTTTCAAAACAGAAAATCCTGGGAAATTTGATATATGTTAAATCTTATAATTTTGCGTATAAGAACGGCGACTATCAACAAAGTTCATTATGATTTGATTTTATTTAAATACATACATGCAAATGCACACACACACACACGCACATACACACACATTATATATATATATATATATATATATATATATGTGTGTGTGTGTGTACGTGTGTTTTGCGTGAATATGTGTGATTGAATGTGTTGTTGTAATCGTCAGTTACTCTCTTTACAATAATGAATGAACTGATCCATTCACGATATGTAGTCCTAGGCAATTGAGAAAGGAATATGATAATACTATTGCAGTGACATGCCTGAGTATTATTTACTAGTATTTTGACTGACTTGCTCGAGTTAAGTGTTGTTTCTTGCCAAACCACACATCAAAATAGAATGACAAGACAGTAAATACTTCAATGTAACGCGTTACATTCTCTAAATATACATCATCAGGCTAACAAATGTTCTCATTGGTGGAATCTTATATATATAATTGGATGAAGAAAGAGGAAAACAAAGGCTACAAATAAACTGCAAGAAAACTGAATGCGTGGTTATAACTAAAAAGAGCATTTCAAATGTCTTCTACCGACGTGGGATACTAAAATCACGCAGTTACAAAAATTTAATTTCTGGGGAAGTGTTCTAACAGAAAACGAATTATGCTAAGTTTTGAGGTAGAATTGGTATGGACAAAGATGCATTTAAGAAGATGAGTAGAGTATTGAGAGACGGGAAAATTTCGCTAGGAGCAAAGAAGAGAGCTCTGGATTACTATGTGATGTCTGTTTTTCAATATGTTAGTGTATAGTAGACAATCTAATCAAAGATGAAGGAGGTACTTAAAGCAAACGAAATGGGATTCAACTGATGGATGCTGAGCATACCATGGACCGAACATTTGAGCAACGATGATGTTTTGGAGAGGATGGAAACCCGAAAAGAAAACTAATATTTACCATCAAGAAAATCAATTCATATTCCTGCGACATGTAAGGATGGAGTAGGATTTGGAGAATCTGATACTCACAGGTCAGATAGAGTAAAAAAAACACACATGATAGCAACGCGTGACGTAGTTCATGGGCTTGAGAGGGGTTGGGTGGGTTAACAGGAGAGAGCATGCTAAGAGCAATTCGGAATAGGAAGATACGGAAGTCCGTGATCACCTACGACCTGAAGGGATACGGCATATAAAAGAAGTAGAAGAAGAAGAAGAATGATGGAAATAGAAATACAAAAATTGGTTGTAATGATGTGAAAAATATTTACGTAAACGTTGGTTAAAAATATGTAGAGATGTTTTTTTCTATTTTGTCATTCAATTACCCAACATTGTTTTGATATAGAGACATTTTAATATCGTATATATTTATGTCTGTAGACAGGAGGCAGGCAGATATTGTTCGCGTCAAAGTGGACTTCAAAATAAATTCTTATTGGTTACTTTGTCAGATTTTGGGAATTCGGTCGATACCTTTTCTTATAATTCATTTCAGTAGCGTATTTCTCTCGCTGTTAATCAAGTCGATTATATTCGTGACAAATTTAAATCTTTTTAACGACTTGTTTCTTCTGTCTCGAAAATATTTCAGGCACACTAATATGAATGCGTAAATGTATGTTTGATTGAATGTCTGGGTGTGATATATGTGGATGTCTGCTGTACAGAGGCGCTTCTCTTTGCAAATATTTATTAGCTTTCACTCAATCGAGACAGAACTCTAAATAGAGTACAACCATAGCGGCTAAAAACTAATTAATTCCCAATTGTTTGGAAGCTTAAGTGCTAAATTAAATACTAAATCATCATCATGCAGAACATTTAACTTAGGACAAATCATTATTTGACTGAGATCCAATACGTGGAATCTAATATTTGTGTGTCTGTCTATGTGTGTGGGCCTACGTATGTATATCTGTGTACATGTATGTGTTTCTACATGCCCACGATGTTTAGAACGGCTCAAAATTTAACATAACAGACATTCATTGTCTGCTATATATATATATATATATATATATATATATATATATACTGTTAAATATAAGAGCAATGAATGTCTATTATGTTTAATTATGAGCCGTGCTAAACATCGTATTTTGGCTTTAATTTCAGTTGAAAATACAGACAAAAACTCTCCAACATTCGGATAACTTTTTATTAAATTGGTTCTAAGCTGACATGAGCCATCTTCAGAGAGGTTACAATGATGTTAATATAAAAACATCCACCATTAAAGGTGATTTTTTTATCTTGTGTTGACATAAAACTTTGCAAAGCAACAGTAACAGTTACCAAATAGCAAACGCAGTTCGTAAATTTGTAATGCGGTTCTATGACGTCACATAACCTGAGAGCACGAAATGTTAACAAAACCATATATTTAAATGCAATGTAATGGATTATGAACAGATTTAAACATGATTTTATTAAGTGTGGGTTGTTTGGGTTTAGTGTAGATGACTTCGAATACTTGAAGTTTTTTACTGTGTGTATGAGTGAGAATTATTGTATGGTTGACTAAAGTCTGACTGATATTACCTACATGGCTATATTTTTCTAAGAAATGTCGTTTAATTGTACTCTGATCAGAATAGTGACAGGTAAGTCTACGGGAGAGCGTGGTTGTAGTAAAACAAATATGTGTATTGGGTTTATTATTAGTACCAGAAATACAATCTCTGAACGGGCATGTAAATTGATACACTACATTGGTTTTCTGTAGAGGATTTAGTTGTGTGCTTTTGGGGTTATTAGAGACTATGAGGTCAATTGTTTTATTTTTTTTTAAATATGATGAGCTTAATTTGAATGTTATTATTTATTGGTTTAACATTTCTAGGTATTATGTTTTTCAGATTCTTTTCATTTTGTTTGTAATTCTTATGTATTTGGTTGCAATAGCAGAAGTTATAGTTAGACCTATTGTTAAGTCTGTTGAGATTTTAATTTGTTGATCAATAACGGAGTTAGGAAATCCATTATTGACACGTGTTTGTCTAATGTTGTGTAATTCTTTATAAAATATGGATTTGGAAGAAAATTTAATTTGTGTGCGTTGAATTTGGTTTATTATAACAGGTAATTTATATCGTTAGGGGCATTCACTATAATAATGAAGAAGACACAAGTTTATGCTAGTTGGTTTCCTATATAGAGAAGTAGTAAATCTATGCATGCTAAAATCAATGAATACATCAACGGATGGAGTTGTGTTATTAATATTATGTTCTAATGTAAATTTGAGGATGGAGTGATTTTCAAATTTGTTTTTAAGTTGTGTTATTTGATTAATATTCTTAGCTAAAATGAAATTGTCATCTATGTATCTTACATATATAGAGGTTTTATTTTTGTCATAATTAATGACAAATACAAAGTTATATCTTTGAGTATCTGTACGTCAAGGTTACCATCGTGCCTTTGTATGTAGAGTTCAAAGGTAAGGGTTCAGTCAAACAGTCAGGTGACAGGGCAGCCGCAGGATTTGCTGGAAGTTGACGCAATATGCAAACAAACCGATTTAGACGCTCTGCTCATATTTTCACTCGAATATGCCCGAAACACAGTGGAAATTTATCTCTTCTTAGACTGACTGTCACTCAAGGCAAGACAGTCAAGTGTGATTTAAAGCTGAAAAGTTAAATTTTACGTAGGATGAGATCTTTTGTAACTGATAATATTAACGTTGTAGATTATAAAACTATACAAATTATTTATCATCGAAATATGATTCATGCAAGGCATTTTAATATATTTGTCTACTCAGGTATAACATACTTTACTCAGAGATCAATTACAGTTCAAGAGACTAGATATTAGCCGACATAAAATGTATGATATATTATTCCCACATAATAATTTGCTAATTTATTTGTCAGCTAATCCAAAAGTGTATCTTAGAGTTGAGATTATCTACAACAGAATACAACAGCGTAATGCAAAATATGTTTGATGAAAATGAGATCCACAGTGTCAGAGTAAGTGATAAAATTATCTGATTAAATAGATGATATATTATTCTTAAATTATATGTGCGTTGTGGTGCAGTAGATATTGACTAGGAAATCGGGGAGCCGAGTTCGAATTCCAGTTGAATTCGTTGCATTCACTTACGCACAAATACCCTTGGGAAAGATATTAATCCGTCTCTTCCCTCCATTTATGTGTTAAATAACAGGACAGATTGGGTTCTGTAGCCTTGTTTGGCAACCAGTCTAACGCAGAAAGCAATGGCAACCTACTGCGGGATAATCTTCTGCCCCGTCAGTCGTGTCTCTTTCAAGACATGATCGCCCAAAACGTATATCACTTATGGCACTTAAGTGTCTGAATATTCTTACGGTTATACGTGTCTCATCGTTTCAGAAGCTGAGTGATCATGGCTTCCATAACATCCTATTCTTTGTAGTGCAAATCAAATTTGGACTATTTAACATGAATTTTTGTTTCCGTTCTCTCATTAATTAAAATCGTTACGTAATTTCTTTGCTGTTTTTCTAAGCACCCACATCCGACATTTTTTTCCTTTTTTTTTTTTTAATAATCGTTTCACCTCCGAGCAAGGCATTCCACTGCCACAAGTGCGCAGGGAGTTAAATAGTGGGGAAAGTGGTGAGAAAGGATGGTTAGATATAGGAAATGTCAGAAGGAGGGTGATAGACGGGTAAGGATACCGAGAATGAGGGTTGGGTAGATGGTGAGAGTGTTGGGAGAATAGATGCAAGTTAGTGTGATAAAAGGTGTCTATTGACCTTACATTTAAACTCCTGGAGATTGTAGCTTTCGAAGAAGCAGGTATGTGGAAGGGAATTCCACAAGCGGGAAGAGCAAGAAAAGAAGCTATTGGAGTAGAAATTACGGTTACATCTTATCTGTTTCACTATAAAGGGGTGGGACCTAGTTGCTAATCTAGTATCTTGTGTACATTCTTATATCTGTTAAATTTTAAAGTGTTAAATTCTTCTGACACTTTTTTCTCATCTTAAAGCAATTATAAATATCCCTTTTTGATTATGAGTATTTTTCTGTCTTTGTCTTTGGAATTTTTCATTGGACATTCTCTTTGCTCACAGGTTTTATCCAAGGTATTCTTAACATCTGCCAGCAGAACCACACCTCAGTCGCTTCCACTCTATTCCTTATCTCTAAGAAAACAATCCAGCATTTAATTTCATACGAGATAACATTGCAGTTTTCTTATCTTATATTATTTTCTTTCCTTTCTGAAATACAACGTTTGTTATTCCAATGCGCCTTTCGGATTTTTGTCACATATTTCGATATCTTTTAATACACAACGAGGATATTATCATTTTTTATGCGTATATGTACTTCAAACGTGATGCATATTGCCGAATGCATCATACTCTGTCGACATAGAGATTAAAACTTTTGCATTTTTCTGATAAAGTAAAATATACCAGATTAAGCGCAGTTCAAAATTTTCGTTTTTAGTAAAAGGAAATATTTTTAATTACGATTCGCTATTATATGAATTAGTGTATATTTTCCAACTGCAGTTCCCTATTATAGGCATTAGTGCATCCATGATATACTATCGCATTAATACAAGGGAAGGAATGGTTGAAAGAAAACAATAAAAATACGCCTTGTTCTCACATATATTTTATAGACTACTATATTGATAATGACACATATAGCCGTGTCTGAATTCCAGTCTGGTTCATTACAATCACATACACAAATACTTTTATGAAAGGTATGAATACATCTCTTCCTTTCCTAGCTATGGATTTTATAGCAGAATAAACTGTAAACTTTATACTTGATTAGCAACCAATTTGTCGCAGGAAGAAATTCGAACAAACAACGAGTAAATCTTATTATGAATTGAAAGAGCCATGAACGCCCAATTGTGTATCAGGTATAACTTTTATTTTATAACACTAACTGACTGATATCATGCAAGCTTTTATATACAAATATGCTTATAAATCTATTTGTCATACATAGAGAAACAATAAAATATATCAATAAAAACAAGCAATGTGGATGAGTTATTATCGAGAAAGACATAACAATTTCGAAAGAGAAAATGGGCAAGCCACTAGTGTATTACTTGTTCCTTGATAGAACCATGTGTTTTACTGTTCTTTTTTCTACTGCAGGATTATTACATCGACTTCTTACCGTTCTACATAGCAACTGGTGCTCGCCACTACACGAAATGTTATCACACACCGACCGTCATGTAACCCTCCTGAATTCATCTTACAAAAAATGAGATAATCACAGTGTACATTACTACATTCTTCTTGTTCTTTATGTGGGGTGACTCTTCAGAACGTAAATGATCATTTCTCTCCTCAATTATCTGCTATTTGTAGCTCTTCATAAATGTTTATCGAATTATTCAAGTCTTCCTTTCTCATTACACGCTCCACAAAGTTAATCTTTCTCTTCTTGGTGACAAGTAGAATTACGAAGTATAAAACGATAAAAAAATTCCATATATATTAACCTATATTCTACGCACACATATGTAATAACGTTGACACCGATTTTGTAAATGGTGGTTTTGTTGAATTAATTGAAGTCCATACCACCTGATCAAGAGGATAAGCAATAAACGATTTGAAATGTTTCATTTCACTTTTACAGATTCACAGCAATTACAAAAGAAGGATCTGTTTGTGCTCTTGTACTCACTTTTGTTGAATATATAATTTAATCTATACTTCTCTGCTGTCAATGAACCCTTCTGCACGAATACACACACACACACACACACACACACACATATATATATATATATATATATATATATATATATATATATATATATATATATGTATATATATGCGCACACAAATATATATCTCTAGAAACCACAAACGAACGACTAGATCATTTTAAACTTCCACCCCATATTTACTTACAATGTTCTAATTAACAGCGGCGCCACTCCCATCACAATTAGATAGCTATAAAATAAACAAAAAATATCTACCATTTCTTAAAAAAAACATAAATCCCAATATAAGAACTACCCAGACAAAATAAATAAGGATCCTGTCTTAAACTAAGCCACCTCTCCTAACCCCACAAAATATATCTCTAACGCTACAATACGGCCGACTAAATCAGAATAAGCTCCCACCTACATTCACTTAAACATCATATTACCATAAATAAACCGTTTTCACCATTTACTTTTCATTTAAACTAATCACCCGATGAGAAGCACACATAGCAGCTTCGAAACGCGAAAATTTTTGTGTAGAGATACTATGAATTTATAAACCATTGTAACAACCATTACAATAATATATATATATACGCATACGAACACGTACAAGAAAAAACTTTCTCTGGTGTTAAGAAAACAATGTTCATTGTAATATAACAGAACGATTAAGTATATATGAATAAATTTGCATATTATCCTATAGCACGCCTCGGAGTTTCGTAAACTATGCAGTCAACAGATGCATATTATCAAGTGACCGTTCTGGGATATGAATGCTGGTTCGCGCTATATTGCTGTAGATATATATTACAGTACTGAAATGATATTTTTGATTGTTTAATTGGAATGTTTATAGGGGTTTATCTTTAAATAACGATAGACTTAGAGGTACAAGAAATAGAAACTTTATGTACAACAAAGATAACACAGAAAACAATTGAATAAAAATTAATATCTTGATCCAAAACATAAGGCGGAAGGGAACATGCTGCTTCAACAAGTTACACTAAAGCGAAATCTGACTTATTTGTTGGATGATCATTCTCAGTGAGTATGAGGAGTTCCTTTGGATTTTGGCTAAACGACCAGCGAAACAAAGAGGAACAGAAAGAATTGTCTCTTCGCTGGCGTTTTATATGGGATCAACAGCCCTTAAGTGTCACTTAAGCATCTACGTGTGATAACTCCGAAATGTTCTAACAATACCCCTTACTCGAGACAGACCCTCAGAACCTGTTACAAAAAGGTGCTGCTTCCGTGATGCCATATCACACCTGACTTTTGAGTGGTAGAAGCAATTCACTACCTAAAGAAGTTAGCCTGAAGAATGCTGAAGAATGAATACACAGCACAAGATAAAATGCACAAAAACAAACAAAAACATTGTAAACATATCGAATGTACTTATCATGTCGACCTGATCTGGTATTTTGTCTCTCTGGATGATTCAGGGAATGATGTGGTCTATGAATCTTGGTCGTTCTTCAAACTAAGAAAATGTTTTAAAGGTGTTTTTAATTTTCAACTCAAAATGTTTTCCTTGAATGTTGAGGTTCGTAAATGTACACTTGAATAATTCCGAGAGAAAATTTTCCGAACTAAAAATATTTTTAAAAAAATGTTAATTTTAGCTGTAGTTATAGATAAATATGTATCATTAAATAACAATGTGATATTAAACAAGACGTGGATGTCGTAAATTCGGTAATGAATTCAGGTTGAAATGTTTTAGATTATTTTTGTAAATCTTACGAACTGT
Organism: Ascarosepion bandense; assembly: GCA_037127315.1. Lineage (NCBI taxonomy): Eukaryota > Metazoa > Mollusca > Cephalopoda > Sepiida > Sepiidae > Ascarosepion > Ascarosepion bandense. The sequence goes on along the minus strand of JBBBDQ010029075.1, from coordinate 393,315 downwards.
CCTAAGTATTCTCTGAAAATGCGTTAATTTGTTAATATTGCATTGGTTTGTCGCTATGTATAAATAAAATTATGTTGATTTCCTTTGTTCTTCCGTTACAACTTATACCCAAGCCACTAACTTACTGTTTGAAGCCAACTTTTAAGGAGAATTGAAAATAGGTAAATGAGTACAAAGTACAGGTTCTTTCAGTAAGGTGGATTGCTTAGTATAATAAATGTTTTTAGAAAATTTATATCTTTTATTGTTTAACATACAAAATACTTTCTCTATATTAAAAACAACTTAATCTTTAAAATAAATACTTATTTAATAAAAAGGCAGTATTGTTTGCGCATCATTCTCTTAAGTTTTTATATACAACAATCCACTTTCTAGTTCTAGTTTGAAGAACTATAATCACATCCCAAAGCCAACTGATACAAAATTTGGAATTTGGCTCCCGAAATGAATATTTCCGAATAGCCAGTTGCCTGTTGTGTGCTCAAGAGTAAGAAATTCAAAGAATTTATTCTTCGATGTTAAAAATTAAATTAATTTACTTGAAAAATATTGTTTCACATGAAGTTTTATAAAATTAAATAAAAAGAATTAAACCGCATGTTACGATTTTGTCAAAGACTTTTTCCAAACAAATCTGCTTATTTCATCAATTAGATTGCAAATTAAACGAAATGTTTGTAAATTTCGGCAAAAATGTTAGCGTTAAATTCAACAATACTGTAGGACATCAACATGCCTGAGCGGGTTACAAAAAATCGAATCAGTTATTTTTCTGAAAGATTGCATCTGTCAAGAAGAGAGACACTGACACACATAGAGAGAGACAAAGACACAGACATACGTATATCCATTTATGTGGAAAGAATTGAAGTATCATTATAATGTGATAGATAGATAGATAGATAGATAGATAGATAGATAGATAGATAGATAGATAGGAATATAATGAATGAAATAGACAGATAGATAGATAGATAGATAGGAATATAATGAATGAAAAAGATAGATAGATAGATAGATAGATATATAGATAGATAGATAGATAGATAGATAGATAGATAGGAATATAATGAATGAAAAAGATAGATAGATAGATAGGAATATAATGAATGAAAAAGATAGATAGATAGATAGGAATATAATGAATGAAAAAGATAGATAGATAGATAGATAGATAGATAGGAATATAATGAATGAAAAAGATAGATAGATAGATAGATAGATAGATAGATAGATAGGAATATAATGAATGAAAAAGATAGATAGATAGATAGATAGATAGGAATATAATGAATGAAATAGATAGATAGATAGATAGATAGATAGATAGATAGATAGATAGATAGATAGATAGGAATATAATGAATGAAAAAGATAGATAGATAGATAGATAGATAGGAATATAATGAATGAAAAAGATAGATAGATAGATAGATAGATAGATAGGAATATAATGAATGAAAAATATAGATAGATAGATAGATAGATAGGAATATAATGAATGAAAAAGATAGATAGATAGATAGGAATATAATGAATGAAAAAGATAGATAGATAGATAGGAATATAATAGATAGATAGATAGATAGGAATATAATAGATAGATAGATAGATAGATAGATAGATAGATAGATAGATAGATAGATAGATAGATAGTTTTATGCACAATTATATTTATAAGCTTTAACGGGGGTGGAATAGACGAAATCACAAGGAGCTTTAGGATAGCGTAAATTGCCTACCGAAAGCTAGGTAAAGTTTTAAGAATCAGGAAACTTCCGTTATGAACGAAACAAAAACATTGAAACGTTATGTAATATACATCCTTCTACATGGCAGTGAATGTTCGACAATTTCTTCACAGATGAAAATGTAAATTGGGGCAACAGACATGTGGCTCAACAGAAGGATGCTTTGTAGTGGATAATATATATTCTTTTCTGTTATTTAGTGGAGAGTCCGTTCTAGTGAAGAGTAGTTGTATACTGTTGCAGGTTAACGGAATTTGGCCTTGTATTAGATATCCCACTATCTAAACTTATTTATAAATGGAAGTTTGTCTGTGTGTGTGTGTCTGTGTGTGTCTGTGTGTGTGTATATCCGTTACCTATAGACTCCGAAATGGCTGAACCGATTTTCTTGAAAATTTAGACAGTTGTACTATAAGCGTCTGCGAGTGTTCTTAGCTAGGTTTTGTGTCGAGGTATCCCCGATAAATATCGAAAATCGATAATCGAAAAAATCGGGTTATAGAAGGAGTGGTCCGATTTTAATCAAATTTGATAGACTCATAGACAAAGACATAAGAAACGATACTTAGCAGTTTCAAGGTTGCAGTTCTTACAATAGTGATGAAAATCGATAATATATATACATTTAAATCGATACCATGAAATCAAAATTTGACTTATATCCATTCATTTTTCTTTCAGTCTACGGTTTCGCTTTAACTGGAAATTTTTAGTCTTTCATGCCACGTCCAAAGAGTCTGAGCTCCAAGACCATGGATTAGTTTTAAAGCTTTCATTACACTCGAGCAACTCCGGGCTATACTGCTATTAAGTCATAAAGAAAGGTTATAAACCAAGAAAGGCAAATTGACTTGAAAGATAACATTTTATATATAACACATATCAATTAATGTTTTTACAATTGAAGTAGTACATGAAGTATAGGTCCAACGGAGGTTAAAATGTTCATGACAATAAAATGCTGAAAGAGAATTAATGCTTAGGAATTTGGGAGCGTGTAAATAAAGAATGTCTTTGAAGTATTCGCTCCTTAGGTCAGTAAGTAGTTTTTGAGGCAAGGAAGAAGGAAAGAGGTAAGGGAGGCAAGCGTTGTAAGCCACTTGTCTTCAGTCAAAGGGGCTACTAATTACTCTCTTCTCCTCGAGTCAGTCTGCCTGTCAATGCTTTCTGGATCAGCTTTTTATATCTTCTTTTTGGATCACAGCAGCTAGTTTGGGATTTCACATTTGTATTTGGTTCTGGGCTTCCCATGAACTGATAAGGAAAATTCACGTAGGCTCGCGAACTGGAAATTTAATATTTAATTAATTTTTTGTTTTTAATCGGAACATCTGCGCGGAGCCGGCGGCGCAGAGACGACTTTTAGTCATTTGCTTTTTGGTCGTGAAAGCACAAACATCCGGTCCATCGCTTTTGCTCGGTATCGCCACACCTTAACATCCTAGAGATTGTAAAGGTGAGAAATGACAGTATTTTAAAGCAAATGGATACAAAACGGATTTTTATAGTTAGGGTAAGAAAGAGAGAGTTAAAAAATTTAGAGAACATATTGTGTAAAAAGAGCTTGAAAAATGTTACACCAAAAGGACATATTGATCGCAAGATGAGCAGGAGAAAAACAGTTCATCACCAACAGAACAAAATTATATAAATAGATGGCAGCACAGCATTTAAAAGAAATAGCAAACAAAATTACTAACGGTTAAAGGATACTGTGGAGAGCCATGAAAACTTACGTCCTGAGAAAGACCATCACTTAAAGTCATATTTTAATACATGTATATAAAACTTTCATGTTTGAAAAGAGTAAGAGAGAGAAGATGAAAGGGAAATCGAAAGAATTTTATTTCTTCAGTAAAATGAAACACATGAAGCATGAAGGAATTTCATCCGGTTTTATTTTATTTTTTGTTCGTTGCAAAATTTAGTAATCGTAATTATTTTTCTTTCTATAATTTGTCCACGACTGGTTGTTTTTAAAATACATATTTTTGCTTTTCTAGTGCTTATAATCTTGTTTACATCATTTGATACCATAAATACGTTTGAAATTTCTTTTGAAATCCTCATCTGAAATAAGGTCAGGTGCCTCGTTTGAATAAAACATACCTTATATATATATATATATATATATATATATATATATATATCAGTGTCTGTGTTTGTGTGTGTGTGTGTTTGTGTGTGTTAGTTTCCAGTTAAAAGATAAATCTTTGAAAAGGCACACAAATATATTTAATATTCTGTCCATTTTATGAAAATCCGTTTAAATACATACATAAAAAGTCAACCAGAAAAAAGTTTTACTTCCATAATGTTCAATCCAATAGAGACATGGGTGTGTTTATTTAGGTGTAACTTCAGGAATACATGAATATCGGAAATAATTTAATAATCAAAACAATACAAATGAACGAATCAATTTATAACATTTCTAGAATATAAATTTAATGTATTTTTGTTATTTTTCGACATCACAATATGCATGTGTGCGCCTGTGATGTTTGTGCTTGTTTCTGTTTATTAGTTTAAGCCTTATTATAGTGGACACTTCGAATTTGAAATATACGCCCTGTTTTTATTTATGAAACATTAATCAATCTACTTGCTTTTCGTGTGCCGTGTCCCTTCAGGACGTGGGCGATAATGGGCAATTATTTGGCTCTGTCTCCTGTCATTCTCAAAATTCTTACTCTTGATATCGTTTACTGTGAAATTTACTTGTTTTCCGACAGCTATAATCTCCAAGAATTTAAATGTAAGGTCAATAGTCATCTCCTATATCACTAACCAGCATCCTCTCTCTCATGCTCCTTTCTCCGTCCATTCCACTCTCATCAGTATTCTCATCCTTCTCTTACCCACCTGTCACTATTTCTCATAACTTTTCTCCTATGGAAGCCCTGCGCATCAGTGGCAGTAGACTGCCTTGCTTGGGGCGATATGATTATAAAAATAAATCACTCCCAAACCTTGCACTACCATCCATTTGCTCAGGCATTTATCTGTCTCTTCTTTATGTTAATTATGAGTTTTCTCTTTGTTACCATCCTCAGTTTACGGTATTTTGCTGCTTCAAGCCCCTCCTTTATCCTTCGTCCAGCATTCACTGCCACATAGAAAAACAGATATCACATATCAATCCAGCACTCTCTTTTTGTGTCCAATGAAATTTTCCTGTCTTTCTGTACTCTGGTTAGCTTTTGAAATGCATCAGCCATCCCAATACATCTTTAGATCTCGACATCGCAATTTCAATCTTCTGTCAACACGTTTTCCAATTATTTAAATGTCTTTACTTGTTTTCTTTTCGTTTCTCCGACCGGTAGTTGGCATTTTAGGGTTTTCCTTTTGCTGATGACCATGCATTCGGTTTTCTTGAAGTTTATGCTTAGTACTTTCTTCTCGCTTTCTGTTGTTAACTTACCTTACCTATGAGTTCCCGCATTTTCTTTTCCGTGTCTGCTATCAGCACTGTGTCATCTGCGAATCTTACATTGTTGAGATTGTGGCTGCTAATGACGAATCCTGGCAAGGGTTTTATGTCTCTCAGAATTGTTCTGCTGCATAAGATGAAGAGATCCGGTGAGAATGCACATCCTTTTCTTAAGCCCCTTTCTGTTTTTGTGTATCAGCAGGATTCAAGCGGTTTGCTACAAATATAAATTCTTGATTATCCTAACGTCTTTTTTGAAAATGTTGAGGTTGTCGAGAATCTTTATCAATTCTTTGTGGTGTACAATGTCAAATGCCTAGATAGATGTCCTTCTGAATTTCTATTGTTTTTCAGATTGCATTCTGAGCATGAATATCGCATTACTTGTTCCGGTCTCTTTGAGAAAGCCACACTGTCGTCGTCCTCTATCTGGACCAATTCTGCTTCGCGCTCTGTTCATAAGAATCTGGATAATAATTTTTGTTATGTGGCTCATTAAGCTGATTCTTCGGTGGATTTCATATTTCTTTGCACTTGGCGTTTTAGGTATTGCTATGAAAATCGACTGGGATGTGCGTTGTTTTTCAGTGGGTATCGGCTCGGAAAGAGAAATCGGGGAACCGAGTTCGAATTCCAGTTGAATTCATTGCTTTCACTTACGCGCAAATACCCTTGGGAAAGGTATAAATCCTTCTCTTTCTTCCAATTATGGGTTAAATAACAGGACAGATTGGGTTCTATAGACTTGGCTGGCAACCAGTCTACCGCAGATAATAATGGCAACCACTGTGGGATAATTTTCTGCCCAGTCAGTCATGTATCTTTCGAGACATGATCGCCCAAGCGTGTATCACGTATGGCACTTAACTGACTGACTATGAAATTTGATCTGCTTAGTTCCTCTGATATATTGCCACTGTTGTAGATTTTCTTTGTTATTTCTCTGGGTCCGTCTACGTCATACACTTCTAAGGGTATTAACATCTCTATTAAAATCACATCAGTTTCTGCTGGTTTATTTTTGTTCAATTTGAATATTGCCAATTCTACCTCGTCTTTCAATATTTCTTGTCGATCCGTATTTTGTTGATTGTTGGTTGCCCTCGCTTGTCGCGAAGGGATAACAAATATAATCATCCCATCTCTGAAGTATTTGTACTTTTTCTAATATATTTTTTTAATCATGTCACCCCGAGCAAGGCGGAGATGCCACTGATGTGCGGGGGGGGTTACATAACTGAAAGAAGATTAATAAGAAGAGAGAGAATAGAAGTACAAGCCAATGAGAAAGGAGCAATAGAAAGATGAGAATGCAGGTGTGATGACAGTTTCAAGGGTGGAGAGAAAAAGAAGGATATACGGTGTGGACGAAGGGCTAGGGTCGAGTGGTTAGTAGATGAGTATTGACATTGCATTTAAATTTCTGGAGGTTGTAGCCACCAGGAAAGCAAAAATAAGGGAGCGAGTTCCCCAAGCGGGAAGTGCCAGAGAAGAAGCTGCAGGAGTAGAATTTTCGTCTGCATTTGGCTAACCTAACTGTGAATGGGTGGGACCCATTTGCCAATTTGGTGGCACGAGCAAATACCTGTTGAGGAAGCACCAATACCTTGAGTTCGTCTGAGCAGAATCCATGAAAGTATTTATAGAACAAAGGGAGGCCACATTTCGTCGGTGGGGAAGTGGCTGTAGTCGAGCCGCCAAGTCACCACCTATTACGTTACTGACTCTCCTTTGGAGCCTGTCGAGAACACTGAGGTGAACGGCAGGGGCGTCTGATCATAAATGGCAGTAGTACTCCCTGCACGGTCGAATGGTAGACTTGTATATATGCAATATGAGTGTATGAGCAGTTCTTTGTCCTGCTAGTTCTTTTATATTTTTGTGCATATCACTATTATCGAATTCCAGTTGAATCCATTGCATTCACTTACGCACAAATACCCTTGGGAAAGGTATTAATCCGTCTCTTCTCTGCAGTTATGGGTTAAATAGCAAGACAGATTGGGTTGTGTAGCCTGGGCTGGCAACCAATCTACCGCAGAAAGCAATGGTAACCTACTGCAGGATAATCTTCTGCCCAGTCAGTCATGTCTCGAAAGAGACATGATCGCCCAAGCGTATTTCACGTATGGCACTTAATTGACTGATCATTATTATTTGTCTTGCTTAACCTCTACTTCGGCAAATTTGTCGTTGAGCCATGTTTCTTTAGCCTGTCAGTTTTTTCTCCTTATTTCCTTGTGTTTTTTCTTGTCTTGCGTTCCATATCTTGGCATTGTTCTTTGTCTCTTTTGTATCAGGTCAAGAATCTCTTCAGTGATCCACTCATTTTTCCGACGTGCTTTTTGCTCTAAGATGATGTCGTATGTCACTAGAGCTACTCTTAATGCGTCCCATTTTGAGCTTCCTTTACCAATGTGTTTTTCATATTTCGTTTTCACACAGTTTATATAGATTTTCTGCAGGTTCGGGCCATTCACGTGTCTATTGTACTGCAGTACGCATTCAAAAATTCAAAGTAATTCTTAAATCCTTAATATATACATTATTAATATAGAGACTATTCTCCTTATCTTGGTTATTATTATTTAAAGATGTAGGTCGTTGTTCCAAAGAGCTTACTTCATTTACATATTGATCCGGGTAACCTTCAGGAATTCCGAATCATACTATTTACTTAATCTATGGACTATATTGTTCTCGTTACCCTCTAAGGTGATCTCATGAAATTCTTTCTTTTAATACTGCTCATTTATTTCTCCCAGTATATTCTACCCTGACAATTCATTGTATCACATTTACTATGTCAACAAATTGAGATATTCGAAATAACTTGAAAAATCAACAGAAAACATGAACGTTTAGTATGAGCTACACAATTTTTATTCAAATAAACATCATAATCAAAAATACAATACTCAGTTATATATATCTAGTTTAGATGAACATTTTCTGCCTGAATATACCTTATAAAAGTAAATATATATTAGTCATCTACATACAAGCCTCTTTGGCAACTCATCAGTGTGGCTAGACACATCCAGTTTCTTCAGGCCGGGATCGAAACTCGACCGATTTGGTGTTAGTCCGAGTCGCTAACCCTTCAGCTATAGGCACGCCAGTCACCAAAAGAACTCAATACATTTCTAAGGAGTCACGCATATATCGCAGAAGTGGAAACTATTTTTAAAAATCTACACACTGTTCTGTATAAACAAGAAAAAACCGTGATCTAACGGCAAAGAGCCCTGATGAGTGAGAATAATTTAATGATATCATCACAAATGTTTGAAGTCGGCACGAATCTGCTCAGTTAAAAGGGCAAACTTTTAGTACTCATCAATGATTTATATCTATCCCATACCGAGCAATTTGTTCTTAAAAATCTGCTTGCCAAAACACATTTTATTAGTAAAACCACTGAAAAAACAACCTTGGTGCCAAACATTATCATAATTAAACATTATATATATATATATATATATATATATATATATATATATATATATATGTTTGTCTGTGTTTGTATGTGTGTATGTGTGAGAGAGAGAGATTGAGAGGGAAAGACAGTGAATATTTTTCAGATATAGTGAATCGGTGAAGAAACAATATAAATAAAAAAAAGGCAGGAGGAAAACTTTCCATCGCCGACGGATTTCGTCCTCTGAGGAACTATATCAAGGCAAATATAGGAATTCTGTTTGTTGTGCCTGTTTTTAACCAAGAGAAAGGATGCCGTTAGATTTCGAATGTTTTAAGTTTGAGAACTATCATGATTATTCATCAGGTAGTTGAAAGATCACTCAAAATATCTGGGAGGAACAAACTGTTCTGGTATGACAACTGTAAGCGTCGGGTAAGAATAGTTTGTTTCTTCAGGTTATATATATATATATATATATATATATATATATATATATGATAGCAAAATACTGGTTGTTCAGATCAGCAGACAGTAGACTGAAAAAAGAAATCTGCTCCTACTTCATATATTTCATTGAAAACGACGAGAATAAATATCTAATTAATATTTTATTAGGTTTTTTCTAGCCTCCTAAAACTTTTAATTGTTTGAGATAAGGAATATAAATATTGGTCATAATTTTATCGTCTCATGCGCTTTCGGTCATTTCTATAGCCATTTACAACGTTGTTTATGTCTCTGCTGCTTTTATTTTTATCTAAGATTTTTACGTTCATTTCAAGTATTTGCTGGAATTAGCGCGAGTATTTATCTTTCTAAAGATTTAATACTTTATTTCTAATATTAAATAATGTAAGGTAGTTGTAGAGAAACGTATGATATATAGTGCATCTCAAATAGCAAAATGTTTTTGATATTGTTATTTTTATAAATAGAATAGAATATATGAATTGATGTGTTTTAGATCTGAATTCTCTTCAAGCTTTCTTGTGTAAAGATTTTGCACACGTATATATACAGTAGCGGCCATAATACAAGAAACGAAAAAAACAAAGACTTAAATATGTGTATTACTTAAAAAGTAATGCAATGAAATTTGAAACGAATGAAGATTAGGCCGGAAAATATATATATATAATACTGTTTGATTATAAATAGAATATCTACTGAATTACGAGTGTCGATCAAAAATAATGTTCAAAGAAAACATTTCTAATTGTCGGTTGTTTATAACCAGTTTCGTTAATTTCCGTAATATATATATATATATATATATATATATATATATATATATATATATATATATTAGAAAATGTAATGGGGTTGTTCCAACGAGAGAAATTAGTATAGAATAAAAAGTACGAAAGGCCGTGTACGTTTTGTTTAAAGTGTATATTTATTTTTGTTGTCATTATACATGTCATGATACATAAGTGTCCATAATGGTATTTGTGAGGCCAGACGTATTTCGAGTCTAAAGTTGACTTTCTTCAGGCGAATAAACTTGTGGATTTAGGTATCAAGTACTCACACTTTTTATTCTCTCTCTTTCTCTTTCTCGCCCTCTCTCTCTCTCTCTCTCTCTCTCTCTATATATATATATATATATATATATATATATATATCAGCATGCAGTGTGGATATAGCAGAATCCAATGGAGTATTGGGAACATACAGTGGTAGGATAACTCTTTAAAAGAGCTCTAAATATATATGTATATAAATATATATAGAGCAAATATAAGAAAAGTAGGGGCCTATTTCAGGGGAAGAATCATCAGATTCCGTCTTTATTTTACAAAGGATTCGTGCAAAATCCTTTGTAAATGGTTCGCCTGACATAGGCCTATATTTTCGATTTACCATGAAATAGCGTATCTGCCTTAATTTTAAATATATTTTTTTAATCATGTCACCCCAAGCAAGGCATTCCACTGCCACTATAGCGAAATATATATATATATATATATATATATATATATATATATATATATATATCACAAATGCAAATAAAGTGATAATTTTTTAAAGTGCACACGATCTTTATGGACGTCCTGTATATTATATTTTCATTACAATTAAGCTCTCTAGAGAGGAAAATTAAAAAAAAAAAACAGTTATCACTTCTGTGACTGATGCATAAATCTTCAGCAAATAATTGAGTTATTTCGGTGACTGGCTTGCGTATACACCGCTAATATAACACACGCTAAAATTCATAATTATATGTAACATATATAATACTCTTATATATAACACGCTAACACCTAAGAGAGAGAGAGAGATGTCATGCTCCTATAGCTTAGGGGTTAGCGACTCCGACTGACACCAAATCGGTCGATTTTCTATCACAGCAAGAATCAAGTAGATCTCTAGCCACACTGATGTCCTGCGACAGAGCGGAACAAGCTTGTATTTGGATGACGATAAATAAACAAAAATAAAGAAAAAAGATAACGATTGCCAAAGCATTTAAATTTTTGAAAATCAAAGGTGACTCGGAAGAAAGAATCTGGAAGGCAGTTCCTCAAGTTAGAAGTTCTATAGAAGAAACTGTTAGCATAGAACTTCTGTTTCCATCTAGTCATTTCAACGGTAAAACGATCAGATATTTCCTCTAATATAGTAATGTGCTTAACTCATTAAGTTCTAGGTACCATACAGTAAATTTTAGCAGAACTATTTTAGTGAACGTATTTATAAACAAGGCGCACGGAATCTGTTTTACGATAGTGGAAAATGATAGAGGCCGAGTTGCCATGTCAGGACCAGTACCCGCTTTTTTTGTCTACGGGGATAGATTGTTTTAATTCTACCTAGCAGACTTTTAGAGATTGCACTTTTAGTTCATTCGCCTTGATAACTCTTCATGTTTTTTTATTATTCCTTTAAGACCAGGGATTGAACTCATAATTTTTGTGGATCATTTCAAATTTTTGATCAATCAACCAACGCTTTCATCCACTAGGCCATGTGTTCTTGGGAAAGAAGGTCGGAAACGCAGGAGCGTACAATGACCAAAATGTCGTGAATATGACAATAAAAACGAGAAAAATACACGAACAAGGTAAATAGTATAAAAAGTTACAGTACCTCATCTCAGAAATATAGCTAACTAGCAGTATAGAACGGCGTTGCTCGGGTGTAATGAAAGCTTTAAAACTAATCCATGATCCAGGAGCATAGCCATTGCTACGAAAGACTAAAAAGCAATAGTTGTTTCCAGTTAAAGCGAAACCGTAGACTGAAAGAAAAATGAATGAATGTAAGTCAAATTTTGATTTCTTGGTATCGATATCAAATAAGTTTTTTTAGTGAATTTTGAAGGTTAAATAAGTCCTCTGAGTAAATGGCATCATGGCTGAGACTAAGAACTACAATTATACCTACTTAGAGCCAAACCTGAAGCAAAAACTAAAATAAAAGGGCTGAAAAAATACAGACATACAGCCAGATAAGCAGACACACTCACAAACATCTCGCCTTTTACATATATATATATATATATATATATCATCGATTTTCTACACTATTGTAAGAACTGCAACCTTGAAACTTCTGAATATCGTTTCTTATGTCTTTGTCTATGAGTGCATCAAATCTTATTAAAATCGGACCACTCCTTCTATAACCCGATTGTTTTGATTATCTATTTTCGATATTTATCGAGGGTATCTCGACACAAAACCTAGCTAAGAACACTCGCAGACGCTTATAGTACAACTGTGTAAATTTTCAAGAAAATCGGTTCAGCCGTTTCGGAGTCTATAGGCAACGGACACACACACACATACACACACAGACACACACACACACAGACAAAGTTCCATTTATAAATAATTTTAGATTTATATATCTGCTTATGTAACTATTCTATGAATTTCTCTATTTGACCTCTCTTGACAAATTTTGTTTATATAACGCTGAAGCTTGTCCCCTAATTTTGAACATTCAAAAAAACAAATAGACTCTATGTTAACTTTTCAAACGACTTAAACTCTGTGCCTTCCTGTAAGGAAATATATAACAACGCATTTCTTTGTAAACAATCCGACTTTAAATAAAAGAAAAAAAAAAGTGACATTTCTCATAATCCCAAACCGGATTACATTTATTTTGCATGAAAATACATCTTTACTGAAAAAAGAAATAGAATATGCCACGATCTGTTATGAGGTGTTTTATCATCTTTCAGTCGGATTTATTGTTTGTTGTGGCCGGAAAGAAGGGTGGGAAGTTGTAGCTTTGGCAACGAAAGAAGATAGAATTCATGGAAAAAGAATAATTGAAGTATTTGAGTTAAGCTGTAAAATGTAATATTTTATAATTTATTACTGAGCGCTCTGGCAAATCGAAGAGGTTTAAGTGTACTGGCTTGAAAAAAAAAAAGGTGAACAAGTCTGTTTCAATGCTCAATATATTTCTGATAAACAAAGTACACTCGCTTAGCGGACCGATACATTTTCATAACAGGAGAGTAATCTAAAGGTTCTAGGGTATAGTCCATTTATTTTAATATTGTAAGAAGAGAACCTCGTAATATTGATGAGGCCCAGAGATTGTTTTCCCCTTATATTATTAATGAATTTGGATATTGCTTGTTGATCAATATTTATTGTTATTTTTTATCATTTAACCCCACGCAAAGCAGTATAGCCACTCAAAAATTATAAAAACGAGAGAAACACAAAATAATCCTTACAAAATTTAACAGAAGATAACGATTAGTATCGCTCTATGGAAAACGAAATAATTTCATCTGAAACAGGGCAATAAAGCCACTAAGACAATCGTGGCACAAGTGTGAGAGTTTCAGTTTGAGTTTGAGTTAGAATTTGAGTTTTGCTTAACCGCATATCAAAATCTGTGGGTTATTTAATGCCAAAAGCTGGGATTTTAAGGTATTTTTTTAAATGTTTGATAATAGTGAGAAGGATAATTTAGTCAGATTTTGATGAAATTATTTATATATATTTTTTTTTATTTTAGAAAATCGAAGATGTCTTTTAGATTTGTATTAAAAAATGTATTGTGGGTAATACTTTTTCCTTCAATAATGTGTTACGTTAATATTCTTTTTCTTTCAAAAATGTATTGTTGGTAATATTTTTACTTCAAAAATGTATACTTTTCTATGAAAGCCTATTTTTATGTATATATTCCTATAAAAGTCTATTTTTATAATTTCATAATGTTTGATCCCAGTTTGGGTGTTAATTATTTGCCCATAGTTGGGACCCTAAGAGATGCTTCCAGGATGGACCTGGAAACAACGGCAATTAAGAGGCGGTTTCATGCTCATCCCAACTTCCAAATCAGAGGCCTTGTTGACAGATGCAGCACAAGTGTGAGAAAATATGAGAAAATAGAGAACATTTTTAAGAAGAGAAGTTTAATTTCTTTTAATCGTATCACCCCGAAGAAGGCGGTAACGCCACTGATGTGCAGGGGCTACATCAGATTAAAAAGATTAGGGGGCTACATAAGAGTAAAAATAGATAGAGAGTGAAGAGATTGAAGAGAAAGAAAAACCAGTTAGAAAGAAGCAAGAGAAGGATTGGAATACAGGTGTGATGACAGTTGCAAAGGTGGAGAGTAAGGAAAAGATATACAGGATGGTGTAGAAAGAACTAGAGTCAAATGGTTAAGAGATGAGTATTGGCATTGCATTTAAATTCCTGGAGGTTGTAGCCGTCAGGAAAGCAAGAATATGGAAGCGAGTTCCACAGGTGATAAGTGCCAGAAAAGAAGCTGCAGGAGCAGAATTGTCGTCTGCATTTGGTTGATCCAACTGTGAATGGGTGAGACCCACCAGCCAGTCTGTTTGCACGAGTAAACTTAAGTTCGTTGGAGCAGATGCCATGAAAGTATTTATAGAACAGACAACGGTAAGCCACATCTCGCCGGTGGGGAAGTGGCTGGAGTCGAGCCGCCAAGTCGGCACCTATCACATTACTGATCCTCTTTTGGAGCCAGTCAAGAACAAAGAGATGAACAGCAGGGAGCGCCTAACTATATATGAGAGCAGTACTCTATGTACGGACGAATGGTTGATTTTGACCTATACAGGGTGAATTCAAGCGGGAAAAACATCCAGGCCAGACACTGAATTTTGCTATTGACTAAATGTAGTGGTTCCACTTGAGATGGGAAGAGAGGGTAAGGCGGAGATGGCGCAGTGTATTGTTCTCAGGGAGACTCGCTTGGTCCATGCTTAGGGGAGGCAGGGGAGGCAGGAGAGGTTGCTTGTGATGATTGACAGACAGCAGCTTGGTTTTAGAATAGTTCAATAGAGCTATATATATATATATATATATATATATATATATATATATATATACATATGTATATATATATATATATATATATATATATATATTGAACCGCTTTAAAATTCATTATTTAACCTTCATAAACAATAACTTTATTTACTTTAATAAACAGCTTTAGTAGATGGCCAGTAATATTTCGCATGCTCTTATCAAACGTGTCATTTGCGGAAAGATTCTTTGCCACAATGGAAATAAGAGTTATTTAAACGAAAATATTTAACTTAATTTATTGCCTGTAGCCTAAATTATCTCTGTAATATATTCTGCTTAAAGAACTTAAGATGAGAGAATTTGTGTCATAATGAAAAGTCATACATTAAAAAAAAAATGATAAATATCGTTCAATATTTATCATTCCAAATTGTAGTATAGCCTGGTGATTTCACTTCTACATATCATTCTACGCTAACGATAGAATATATTGCTCTTGGCTTGGCACGATGTGTGAATTTCAAAAGAGAGCATTTGAACTAACCAAGCCTCATCATCTTCGTTACCTGCCTCCTCAGTTCGAGTTAATAGCCCTTATCCCAATAGTAAACGTGACAGTGTTCTTTATTACAAGCAAGATATAAAGTAATTAGCAAATATAAGCTGTTGATGTTGTTAGGAAAGTAATACTAGGGATGTTATATTCCTTGCTTTTACACGGCAAGTCACGTCATTTTCCCCTCCGTGGAGAGTAAGAGGCGGTCTCACTTTAACATGTAATAGCAAATAACTTTATATCGCAATCCATAAATTATAACTGTCGGCTTGCACAGGGGACCAAGTGACAGAAATATTATTTAATAATCTGACACTTGACTAATTTCTCTTGCTGATTTCAGTAAATGCCGTCTGGACAGTATTGATTCTTTGATAGATGACCGATTGTTCAGCATCATTAGAATAATTTTGCTGGTCTCTCTTAAAGTCTTAATATTCTTCCAGTTTTTTATTTGATTTCAATTGAAATTCAATTCTTTAGTGAAACAGAAAAAATATTAGACGTTATTCATGATAAACGTAGTATTATTATTTCTTTGTGTTGTCTACATACATCCTACCGAGTACTACTCGGAAAGTTCAGAAATGAATTCATGATATTTTCCACGGAGATCATTTTTGGAAAAATAAAGAAAAAAAGAAAGAAAAGAAGACTACAATCACAAACATTTTACTTAGTTAAAGGTTTTCGTAATGTGTAAGCTAAATATGTCTGTTTAATATTTTTGTTTTTCTTTAAGGCATGGACTACCTGCTTTCCATCAATAAGTCTGTCTGAAAATTTTCCAGTCAATCCGAGGACTCCAACTTCAAATGGAATTATTGATATGCCATATCCTTGATATTTCTATTCAAGAGACTTTTATTTTTATAGTTTTTTGAAGGTTTTCAAAGACATATTACAATTTGTAGCAAATATCAGGTTAATAAGAAAACTTATTCTGCTTGTGTTGTCTTTGATCACGATGTCTGAGCAATTAGCTCTGTAATAATAATAATAATAATAACAATAATAATAATAATAATAATAATAATAATTATTATTATTATTATTATTATTATTATTATTATTATTGTTACATTTTAAGTCAGCTTCCACTTGTCTAATAACAAACATAATATGAATTTCTGCGTTGGAAAGACATTTACATAATTTTTACGGTTGGAAATTATCTGATGGAGACGATATGAATTAAACAATGTTGCATCAAGATAGAGTAATATAATTTTGATCAGAAGCGAAGGACAAAATGATTTAAGAGCATTGGATAAATTATAAAAACAGGAATAATACAGGACGGAAACGGAAGTCGGAAGGATGCCATTGTAGAAAGGAAACTGAGTGGCGCTAAATAACGATTGTTTTAGAATTCAAAAAAATGTAAAATGAGAGTTTAACGAGTCATATTTCGATTAAAAAAAAAGATCGATAACTAATAGAGGAAAATTGTGTTAGGAAACAAAATGTAATTGCAAAAATTGTTGAAAAAATAACAAAACAGATGAAACAAACAGAAATCTGTAAATTATTGAATTATTTCATGATAAAAGAAGCAATAAAATTTCATAATTAGCAATGTTATTCGTGATAATAGTGGCAGGATTATCAAGTAAATGGGATAAAATGGTGTTTTAACATGTAGCAGAAGATAGCCATGGTAGAAATATTATATTAACTCGGGTTAACGAAAGAATCATTTCGGCTTAGCTACTGTAAAAAACTGCCACTTTCGTTGATGTATAGAGTGATATAATTAAGCAGCCCTCATTTGACTCATATGACGTATCCAAAGGGAGATAAGAGCCTTCAGTAAACCTATAAATGTATGTATTATTCTTTATCATTGAGTAGCTGTATGGCCAGGTTTTTTTTGTTGATGTTCAAATCGTAAGGTCACGTGCTTATTCAAAATGCTTTAGTATGACGTTGCCGTTACGCGTAAGTTTTGAAAATGATAAGTAGGTATGGGTTTGTTTTCTTTTTTTCTTTTTTTTTTTGTAAAACGAGATTTATGCGAGGTTATTTTGCCAGTAAACGGGAATAATGAATGTATAATTGGAAGAGCAGGTTGCGGGCGTTACGGGAGCCTGTCACGTGATGCAATGACGCTGTGACGTAGAAGAAGTGGATGCATTATCCCTGCAACTTTGGAGAGGTTGATACCTGTTAGAAACGTAAAATTGTTATGGTATATAATAAGGTAGAAGTTGCAAAAAAAAAAGACCCGATTTTTTGTTGGAATACAACTTAGTGTTTCGGAGAAATAAACGATCACAAAAAACAAAATATTCAATTAATTTTTAACGCACGCTGTGTGTCAATTAAAATATTTCTTCGGATATCAAGGCATCAGACATTGAGCTACCAGTGCTTCGATTTTGGTTGAGTTTGAAGAAACCGTCTTGGGGAAATGCATAAAAGTGCGCAAAAGACCACTTGAAATTATGTTTAGTGTTGATTTTTGACGAACCCTGTACATTGATTCAAAACATTTTTGTGTACATCAAAGGGTCGGACATTGATCTACAAGTTACCCGATTTTGGTTGAAGTCGCATAAATCATCACATAGGAGAAGAATTCCTAAATTTTAAGCGTTTGGGTTATTTTTGCTGTATCCGATTCGAAAAGTGTGTTCTTTTTTTCAATGCTTGGTTTAAAGGCATCAACTGTAATCGATAGCGCCCTCCCTTGATGGATTCAGTCGATATTAGCAGCTCATAATAAACTACACAAGCTGATCTCAACAAATGCACTGCAGAAGCTTCGCCCCATGGATATTCAGTTTTGTCGCCAATGTTGATGCATGGCCAGGTTTAACTGCACGATCTCCTACTCTTAGGGTTATCGTAGTGTATCTAATTTTTATAGCCGGTCATGATATGATGCAAACACTTTTCCTTTTCTGTCGCAGAAGCAGCTCTTCAAATCGGGTTATAGAAGGAGTGGTCCGATTTTAATGGAATTTGATACACTCATAAACAAAGACATAAGAAACAATATTCAGAAGTTTCAAGGTTGCAGTTCTTACAATAGTGCAGAAAATTTGATATCGATACTAGGAAATCAAAGTTTCACTTACATCCATTCATTTTCCTTTCAGTCTACGGTTTCGTTTAAATTCCTGTTCTTTTATTGCCGTTTCTCTTAAATAAATCGTGTTTTTTTAATTATATAGAACTCAATAAACTGTTGCGTCTTATTGGCTTTAATATCTGTCTTAGGGTGAAAAGATTAAAAAATAAGCACAATTTATGTGAAGAACTATATCATATCTAACAACATAAAATGTATGTTCCTTTGAAGTTTATCTAGGTTTTCCTACGAAATATACCCAAAATATTAATATTTTACTTATGTTTAGAAAAAAAAAAGATTTCTGAGACTTTGCAAAATAAATTAAAGGGTCAAACTTTGAATGTTGATGGTGCTGCAAGAGGAAAGTTCGCCGTGTTAAAATGGGATGAGAACCATTACAAAAATTAAACATTTCGTTCCTACCTAAAACACTGACAATTATTTACGCATCATGTCAATTACTAATTTCCGCAAAAATTTGTTTTCATTTTTTAATCAATCAAGAAAGGCAGGACCACTACTGGGGCGCCGTAGTTTACAGTGAGAGAGAAAATAAGTACAGGTAATGAAGAAACGATAAGACAGGGATGGGAATCAATTAGATAGAAAAAGACAACTGATGTTGCATTTAAACTTTTGGAGGTTGTAGCTATCAGGGAACCAAGTAACCAGTAGTGAATTCCGCATATGGAACGTACGAGAAAATAAAATATTACAGTAAAAGAGACAGTTAAGTTTAACTATTTCGAGGGTAAATGGGTGGACCCTAGATAACAATCTAGTTTTGTTCTTTTTTTATGTGCTCTGTCCTTTCAGGACGTAGGCGAATATAGCTTTCCACGTCTCCTTATCCCTGGTGGCTCTTAGCACACTTTCTCCTGTTACACTACGAAACTTCCGTCATTTATCTGATCAGGCCCTTCAAATATGTTATCCGCTGCTTTTCCCTGTCTTTTTGTCCCTCCATCTGACCTGTCAGTATCAGGGTCTCCAAGCCCTCCTTCCTCATTGCATGTCCCAGGAACTTTAATTGTCTTTTCCTGATGCTCAGCATTAATTTCCTTTTCGTTTCCATTCATTCCAAAACCTTGTTATTGTTCACATGTTCGATTCATGATATCCGCAGTATCCTTTTGTTGTTGGTTGGTTGGTTGGTTGTTTTGTTTTTATGGCATATCAACCTCGGCGGGTCATTTATTGCCAACTAAATTTTATTTATTTATTGCTGGGAATACCTTTTTCTTTCAACAAATTGTTGTTTTTATAAAAGTTTTGTGTCTAGTAATACTTTTTTTTCGAGTATCAAGATTCATTGGGATTTCTTTTTAAGGGCAGAGCCCCCAAATCCTACCCTTGTTATTTCACCCAAAACTGGATGGAAGGGACGGATTAATACCTTTTCCAAGGGTACCAGTGCTTAAGTAAATGCAAGGTATTCAACTGGAATTCGAACATGGCTCACCGATTTCTCTTTCCCAGCCGATATCCACTGCACCACAACGCACATCCGTTACTAAACGCTTACAACACCTGGTATTCCCAAGCGGACACCCATCTAAGTACTGACCAACTTCGGTGATCGAGCGAGAACCGGTGTATTCATCGTGATATAGCTGTATGCCATCCTTTTGTAGAACCACATCTGAATTGCTTCAAGTTTTTCTTTCATCTTCGATGATATTGTGCAGCATTCACTGCCATATTGAAGAACTGACATCACATAGCAATCCAGTACTCTCTTCTTTGTTTCTAGCAAAAGTTTCCTGTCTCTTAATACTCTTCTCAGCTCCTGGAATGCATCCTTATGATTTTGGATCTCAGGAATATAAATGTATGGAAACTGCTGTGACCACAAAGTGAGGAGTCAGTTTATATATTGATTGTAATATGAAAATGATCCCCCAATTTATATCCAGTATGTTTCTGTAGAACCACATTTCAGCTGCTTCAAGTTTTCCCTTCATCTTTGATGATATTGTCCTGCATTCACTGCCATATTGACGAACTGATATCACATAGCAATCCAGTACTCTCTTCTTTGTTTCTAGCAAAATTTTCCTGTCTCTTAATACTCTTCTCAGCTCCTGGAATGCATCCTAGTGCTTTTGGATCTCAGGAATATAAATGTATGGAAACTGATGTGACCACAAAGTGAGGGGTCAGTTTATATATTGATTGTAATATGGAACTGACCCCCCACTTTATATCCAGTATACTTCTGTGGAACCACATTTCAGCTGCTTCAAGTTTTCCCTTCATCTTTGATGATATTGTCCTGCATTCACTGCCATATTGAAGAACTGACATCACATAACAATCCGGTACTCTTTTCTTTGCTTCTATGGAAATTTTCCTGTCTTTTAATGCTTTACTCAGCTTCCGGAACGCGTCCTTTGCCATGCCAATTGATCTCTGTGTCGCACTTTCCATCTTCTGTCAAAAAACTTAAATACATGGGGATAGGAAACAAGGAAAATACTTGTAGAAAACGTAGTGGGGTGCCACATCACGTCAGAGAGAAAGTGATTGAAGGTGAGCTGCAAATCCAGATCTGCTTTCGCCCGGTTCACACTCCATCCACCTCCATTGAACAGGTGAAGAGGCTCATCCCTTGTTACCTGTTAAGGATGTGGTTTCCGTCTTTCTCTTTTCCAATCTTTTCACTCGTGTGTAGCCCCCGGCGCATCAGTGGCGTTTCCGCCTTGCTCGGTGTGATATGATTAAAAAAAGATATTCAACTGGATTTTAACGAGAACTTTAATATGAATAGGAGAAGCACCATTCGATTTACTCTTTACATAAGAATGTTACCGAGATATCTTTGTGTTCTTATTCCCCTTAATCATTGAAGTATCTGATATAGTTTGTATACAAATGTAGGTATTTGTGACATGATAAATCGGGGAAAAAAACTATTTTAAGACATCCAATTTGGTAATCACCGACAATTTCTTTTCGATTTTTAGGTAAACAACCTCAGAGTTTATCAGTGGGATTAGCTTATTTCCGTACTTTTTTAATGCATATCTGTGATTTTTTATTAATTTAGGAAGTTTTGTTATTTCATCTAAATAGATTGCAATTTTTTTGTTATAATCGAGTTTAGTCGTTTCGGAAGTACATAATTATTGGTTTTGTCAGTACGTCTGATTACGAT
The DNA here is from genome assembly GCA_037127315.1 of Ascarosepion bandense. Classification (NCBI taxonomy): domain Eukaryota; kingdom Metazoa; phylum Mollusca; class Cephalopoda; order Sepiida; family Sepiidae; genus Ascarosepion; species Ascarosepion bandense. The sequence continues at coordinate 371,646 of JBBBDQ010029075.1, read as the reverse complement.
ATTGGAATTGCTTCGTCAGTTTTTTGCAGGAGATTTCACTTTGCTTGCGTACATGTTATTGTGTTTGCTGTGTGGAGAACGGCTTTTCAAGCCTTCCGCTTCTAAAAGAACTCAGATTTTTGCATTCCCTAGCTCCAGCAAACATGAATAAAATCTTCCATATCAGTCGTTTTCAAGGAAACATGTTTAACATATACGCATACATACATACATACATACATATATATATAAATAAAAGTCGTTTTCAAGGAAACATGTTTAAGACATACGCATATATATATATATATATATATATGTGTGTGTGTGTGTGTGTGTGTGTGTGTGTGTGTGTGTGTGTGTGTGTGTGTGTGTGTATTAAACATGTTTCCTTGAAAACGACTGATATGGAAGATTATATATATATATCCAGGTAAAGAGAACCAACAGCTTTACAATTCCGTCTTCTCTTGTACTTATTTTTATAAAAAAATTGCTCAGTACGATAAATATTGTAGACCACAATATAATCATATAATTAAATTTGTTTGTTAATTAAAATACATTGCGACACGGAAATTTCTGTTTCGAGATTTCTATTTCGACATCATGCAATCTCGTCATCTAACATTGCCTGATGCCGAAATAGAAATCTCGAAACATAGAAATTTCCGTGTCGCAATGTATTTTTAATTAAAAAGCAAATTTATATATATATATATATATATATATATATATATATATATCGTTAAATAAAATAAAGACAATAGGAAAACTGTATTTTTTAATCGCCTACGCGTTTCGTCCTGTGATGGACTTTATCAAGGCAAAAAGACGAAATGATCTTTATTCTAAATTACGTATCTATAAACAAACAGTTTTGGCAACCACAAAAACGCTCACAAATCATTTCAAAAGATTAACAGAATATTTCAGTTTTTAGAGTTTCTTCATTTGTAGTGGAAAGCCACGAGATATAAAAATGAATGGAATTCAAACCGTTTTCTTTTAAACTTTTTATTATGTATGTTAGTCTGTTTTAGAATTCCTTCACGTTTAGTGCAAAGTCACGAGATGGTAAAATGAAAGGAAATTCAACCGTTTTCTTTGAACTTTTTATTATGTATGTTAGTCTGTTTTAGTATAATTTCCATAGGTAAATATGAGATTGGATAATTCGGGGCGAAAATTGATGTTTTGGTAAAACTGGATGGCGGCGCTCTCGAGAACCTTTCTTCTGAACAAATTGTTTACTCTTTTTATTAGTGTGGCATTTTTTAAATTATATATATATATATATATATATATATATATATATATATATATATATATATATAATAAAATCGACTCTGTACGTATTCAAATCTTAAAATGTTACACAAGTAATTTTTAAAGACCACGAATAACCAGCAGAATCTAACTCCGTTATTGTCCTCGGCTATAGAGCTTTGGACAAAGAGGGGAAAAAAAAGAAAGCTGCGTAGCACCGACAATACATACAGTTCTTCACAGCAAAGAAAAAAAAACCCTCAAACGGAACGAACCACAAAGAAAGAAAAGTGCTCGATACTAAACTAACCAAAAAGGGTTAACAAAGAGGCAGTCACGCAGAGCAAAAACACACGAAAAAAATCGCAAGATCGCCAAGACCTACCGCGGTTTCGCACAACGGCTGACGAGCCGTTGTGCGAAACCGCGGTAGGTCTTGGCGATCTTGCGATTTTTTTCGTGTATATATATATATATATATATATATATATATATACAAACACAAAAGGAAAACTTTTCTTTAGAATTGAGTTATCTCTTTCCTAAAAGAAGTTTCTCAAACCAACAATCAATATGTCATGTAAGTTCCATACGTAATAGACGTTTAAGTGAAGATGACTCTTTCTATTAATGTATAACTAGTTAAAAGTCTTTCCTCCAGTAGATTAAGTTTCATTCAGGGTCTGACTGGTTTTCAACATAGTCTACAGTGTATCCGGCTGTTCAATCCGAAGCTGGGGGGAGAAGAGATGAATTCATACTATTCTCAAGTAAGTTGATAGATCGAATATGACTGGAATTTGAGCTGATCCTTCAGATTTCAGACCTAAAGCCGATATCTATTACACCATTCTTATGTAGGATGAAAGTGTCGATACAGACATGTGTAGCCGAATACAGATTTTCAGGCAAAACATATAACCGTTGAATGAAATGGACTAGTGGGACTACATGACTATAAATATTTAGTATATAAAGCACTCAGACAGAATTCTGAGTGTGTTCTGTGTCGTGCATCAGTCTGGTGTTGTAAGTAATTGATTAGATTGTTTCTGAGGGAATTACTTGAGGAAAATATTCCTAAATCATTATTGCGTATTCCTCAAAGGATTCGCTTAGTAAGCTGACTTTACGCGAAGATAACGAAATATTAAAAGTCGCTAACAGCGAGTTACCAAAGTTTACACTCAGAATAATGCTAGAAAGCAAACATTATAAAAGTGGCAACGAAGATCTCGTTCTGAACCTTCAAAAGAACTATAGAGAAAAGTACGTATTCTACACGTAGTAATTGAAATAGTCAGCGGAATACAAGGACAATAGACGAACTGAAATCAATTATATTTCAAATACTTTCGATGCAAAATCAACAGTAAGAACTACATTTGCAGCAACAAAAATACAAAAATGAAAAGAAATTTTAGTTACAAAAACAATAACACATATTTTTCGAATTGTTAAGAAAATTATGGAAAAACATTCATAAAGATCTGTATAAATTCAACCGGGTTAAAGGTAGATCCGAGCATTTTTAACAAATTATTGATATAATGCTCACATAGTTGGATTGCGAGCAAGCATATCTGGATGGCATACTGCGACGTAAAAATTTTATTCAAAAGAATGCAAGAATACGGGTTAAAAATAAAGAAAAACAAAGTATTAGCTATTTGAGCAGAATAAATTACCTGGGACAAATTATTGACGATAAGAGTCAACGACCAGATCTTTCCCGATTAAGCGTAATTGAAGACATATCCTACCCGACCAATTTAGCGAAATTGCAAGAATTTTTAGCGTTTGCAAATTACTACCATGTGTATGTATCAAATATGCATGAGCTAATACAACCTTCAAATGACTTGTTAAAGAAAGACGCTAAGTGGATTTGAACAGAGAACTGCAAAAGTGAGTTTGAAAAGATAAAAAATTCCTAACATCTGCCTTTTCACTAACGCATTTTGAACCCAAATTAAACACTGTCGTTGCATAAATTGAAGCAACAATATTACATAAATATGACGATAGAACAACTAAGCCAGTAACGAATGCTTCGTGATCGTTAATAGCTGCTGATAAAATCTACAGCCAGATTGAGAAGGAAGCATTGATTATATAATTTGTACTACACCGACGGGAATTTCTTTTACCAACCAACTTTCGTCCGTTAGTGTTTATATAAGGTTAAAAAATAGCGTTCCCACTGAATTACAATTATAAAATATAATTTTTACCATTGAAGAAATTAAGTAATGCTTAGTGACTGTCTTTTTAAATTTCAAAATTCGGCGAACCAGTTGAAAAGACAGTAATTGCGGCTATAAGAACTAAAACGAATTTAAAAATGTGGTACATAATGCTGTTAGAGAGTTGCCTATAACACTAGAAAAAAATTAGACATATGTTACGGTACGGCGACTTCATATAAAAATGAACGATCAAATTGCATGTAAATTCAAAAATATATAGGTAAATGAAAGTAACGTATTTTTCATATGTGATGTTGTACTGCTATATCGTGTTGAATACACCGGTTCCCGTCCAATCACCGAAGCTAAACAACATCGAGCCTGGTCAGTACTTAAATGGGTGTCCATTTGGGAATAGCATATGCTGTAAACGTAAAGTTTGGGGTTTGGGGGTTTGGGGGTTGGGTGCAGGGCTAGCAACCCTGACCCGTAAAAACAGTTTCTTACAGCAACAAAAAGTTGCTGCCCTATGCACCCATCTGGGTGGGATGGATAAATGATGGTGTAATCTGATAGAATTGTAATTCTAGCATCATTGCAAAAATGCAAGTTAAAAAAGTCTATGTTAGTCAACAAATAAATTTTAGGAAGAAATTCCTAATGAAATATAACATTATTGGCCGAAAATGAATGAAGACATACAAAACTTTGTTAAATCATGCAGAGGTTGTACTATGGAAGCAAAGTCCCCGCTGATTAAATTTCAACCTTGGACATAAACGGACATTTCATGGTATTGATTACTACTAAATTTTGCTTGACCGTTGAATAGAGTATATTATCTGTTGGTGGTCGATAGTTATACCGAGTGGCCTGAAATATTGAAATGCAGAAGACCAACTACCACGGTAGCAATATATCTTTCACGGAATCTTTGCAAGGTTTGGCGTAACTGATTCCATTGTTGTGAACAACAGGACACAGTACGAATCTAATGAAATCAAGATATTTTGCAGAGCCTTACAAATGCAACATATTACACTGCCTCCGTATCATTCAGGATAGAACTGACAAGTAAACCACTTTGTTGATAGTTAAAATATTTTCTTAAAAACCGCAGAGGGAGGAGCCAGCTGTGAAAATGTTTAAGCAATTTCTGAGCGTTTTCAGGATTATGGCAAATAATCAATCTGGAATGTTGCTAGCGATGTCCATCTGAAAAATTAAGTTTGTGTAAAACAAAATGCTACCTCAACAGAAGGCAAAAACATCAAGGATTACTTTAATCCAGGATAATCTTTTTTAAAGATGTACCAAAGAGGAAGATAATTTTGGAAGGATGGCATGATGAGAAATAGGATTGGTCGAATTACTTAAATGGTGCAGGGACCAAAGTGAAAGTAAAAATCTCACCTGAACTAGTAAAAATCTCACCTGAACTAGTAAAAACGTAGACACACTGATTATACGATACACTCGACTTACCTACGCTAACAGAAATTATTGAACCGCAGCGGTACGACAAAAGAAAATTTTAAGTGCGGAACCAACACTAAAAAAAAAGACTCCAGAGCTTAAACTCCAGAGGGTGGCAGCTTAAAAGGAGAGGTGTTATGTAAAAAGAAAGTGTCGATACCGACTCGTGTGGTCGAACACGGATCTGCAGGCAACAAACGTAACCATTGAATGTATTGTGCTACTGAGATCACGTAACCATAAATATTTATTATATAATACACTCAGACAAAAATCTGAATGTATTCTGTGTCGCACATTAAAAATAAAATATGCCCCATCTTGTCTTACGTGGGAAGGCAACTAAATACTGTTCTGTGTTGCACATCATTTCGGTGTTATGCGTCATTGAAGAGATTTGTCTGAATGAATTACTCATGAGAATTTTTCCGAGAGCATTATTATATATTATTCAAAAGATTCATTTAGTACATTGACTTTACGTGAAGATAACGAAATATCATAACTCGTTAAGAGCGAGTTACCAAAAGTTCCATTCAAAATATCGTTACGAAAACTAACGTTATAAAAAACACAAAGCACAGTTTTTCTCTCAAAATATCATAAAAATAGAGGCTAATTATAATAGAGAAATTCTTGCTTAAACTTTTTTTATAATCATATTGCCCTAAGCAAGGCTGTTTATTGCCACTGTTTTGCAGGGGGTTACACGGGAGGAAAGTTATGAGAAAAAGCGATAGGTTATGGGAGTGTCAGGAAGTGGGTAAAAGAGAGATGCAAATACTGATGATTGTGGAGTGGACGGAGAAATGAGCAGGAGAGAGAGGACGCAGATTTTTGAGATAGGAGATGACTTTACATTTAAATTCTTGGAGATTGTAGCTGTCTGGGAAGGAAGTAAACGGAAGGGAATTCCACAGGAGGGAAGTGCGAGAAAAGAAGCTGATGGAGTAGAATTTGCATTTATATTTTATTTCACAATAAAATGGTGGGACCTAGCTGCTAATCTTGTGGCTCAAGTGAATTCATATATAGGAGGCACCAGTGAGCTAATTTCATCGGAACAGAAGCCGTTAAATTATTTGTAGAAGAGAAACAGAGAAATCACTTTGCGCCGGTGAGAAACTGACTGTATCTGAGCTGCCAAGTCGGGATCGATCACAATACAGATTCTTCGTTGGATTTTGTCAAGGACATCTAGGTGGATAGTAGAAACACCCGACCAGATATGGCAGCAGTTTTCAATGCGCAGGCGATGGTAGATTTATGTTTATGTAAAACAGAATATTTCTTGATATAATTTTTTTTTTTAATCATTTCACCCCAAGCAAGGCGGAAATGCTACTGATGTGCAGGGGGCTACATAAATGTAAAAAGATTAATTAGAAAAGAGTGAGGAGTACAAACTAGTTAGAAAGGAACAATAGAAAGCTGAGAAAGCAGGTGCAATGACAGATACATGGGCGGAGAGAAAGTGAAGATTATACAGGGGAGGGGAGAGAGCTAGAGTCCAGTGGTTAGTAGGTGAGTATTAACTTTGCATTTAAATTTCTGGAGGTCGTAGCCGTCAGGAAATCAAGAATACGGGAGTGAGTTCCACAGGCGGGAAGTGCGAGTGAGGAAGCTGCAGGAGTAGAATCGTCGTCTGCATTTGGCTAACCTGACTGTGAATGGGTGGGACCCAGTTGCCAGTCTGGTTGCACGGGTAAACACCTGTTGAGGAGGCATCAGTGACTTAAGCTCATCCGAGCAGAAGCTATGAAAGTATTTATAGAAGAGACAGAGGGAGGCCACATTTCGACGATGGGAAAGTGGCTGCAGTCGAGTCGCCAGATCAGTACCTATCACATTACAGACTCTCCTTTGGAGCTTGTCAAGAATGCTGAGGAGAACGGCAGGGGCACCTGACCATAAATGGCAGCAGTACTCCATGCAGTCGAGTCGATATAGACCAGAGTTAAGATAGAAACATTACAAAGCAAATTTTAGTCGCAAAAGCTGAAGGCTTCAGTGATATAATAATAAAATTCCCTTATAAATACTTTTCATCCGACTAGTACACAGCGATAGATAGTTTACTACTATCTACTGATAATTTATGAACGCCTTATCCGACTCAACCGATAATAACATAAAGCAATAAGCCTCTACCATTAGTACTAGTAGTCGTAGTAATTGTATTAGTGGTAGTACTTGTAGTCGTATTGACTCATAGATCTATAAACATTGAGCTGGTTCTATAATTATGAGAAAGCAGCTTTTGGAGTATTATCAATGTGGTCGAGTAGCGTTTATATATTTATTCGTATGAATAATCTTAATGATTTAGTGAACTCTTATTGCGACTGGTTCTGGGTTTTGTTCATTTCAGCATGTAAGTCTGTAATACTCAGAGTATTATTATTATTAAAAATATTTTTGACCTGCAGTTGTTTTATGATCACAAGCCGGGTGATAACAACCGATTAATGGCAAGTGAAAGATACGGAGTGTTGTTGCTTTCACTTAACTAAACAAAACTGAGCTATTAAAAAAAATAAATAGATAGATTGATAGATAAATGAACAAGGATATGTGCTGTGCATGTTAGAAGGTTTGTGTGTGTGGTGAGGAGAGTTCGTAGAGAGTTGTTCAATATTGTAAATATTCTTTCGAAAGTTCAGTACATATTTCCTAACTGTTAGGAGAAAATAAGAATTTGGAGAGCTGGAAATGAGAGGTCACTGAGCAGAGACTAAATTCCCGTCAGGTTAGTTAAAGTCACGCAGAAATAACTTTGGAAATGGGTATTTTGTTGATCTGATCTTTGCGTTGCTCCAACCAAAACAGGAAGATTTTTTTCTGTTTTTTTCTTTTTTTTAAGTTAGCAAGTGCTATTTGCATCTCCGGGTTTTTTATTTTGCCTATTTTTACAAAAGATTTTGGAGAGACATTGTTGTCGCTTTGTACGCTCATGTTAAACAGTGTGGAAACATTTTTTCTTTTCTGTCTTACTCTTTGATAATAATATTTGAAGGATTTGCCAGTTTTGTTGATTTCAGTTATTGTTATTATTGTTGTTGTGGCTGTTGTTGTTGTTGTTCTTCTTCTTCTTCTTATTGTTATATTTATTGTTGTTAGACAATACATAAACACTTTGTGATCACGGTGTTAGGGACATAACTAATATCTTATCATCCTATTCAGAATTAAATGTAACTGGTTACATGTTTTCTGTTTTTTATTATCTTTATTTAGCCGTCTCTCATAGTCTATCCATATCTATCTATCTATCTATCTATCTATCTATCTATCTATCTATCTATCTATCTGATATTTATTGTGGAACTTCAGTTACTACTCCAAGTTTTTTGTGCTTTTCACCCCGAGCAAGGCATATCACTGCCACTACTGCGCAGGGGGCTACATAGAGTGGAGAAAGGATGATTAAATATAGGAAATGTCAGAGGGTGGGTGATAGGCAGTTAAGGATACCGAGAATGAGGGTTGGGTAGATGAGAGTGTTCTAAGAATAATTGGGAGTTAGTGTGATAGGAGGTGTCTATTGACCCTATATTTAAACACCTGGAGATTGTAGCTGTCAAGAAAGCAGACTTGTGGAAGGGAGTTCCACATGTAGGAAGCGCGAGAAAAGAAGCAGTTGGAGTAGAATTTACGGTTACATCTTATCTGTTTAACTGTAAAAGTGTGGGACCTAGTTGCTAATCTAGTATCTCGTGTAAATTCGTGCTTAGGCGACACCAGTGATCTAAGTTCATCGGAGCAGAAGCCATGAAAGTACTTGTAGAAGAGGCACAGGGAAGCCACATCACGCCGGTGAGAGAGTGGTTGCAGCCGGTCTGCTAAGTCAATATCAACCACGTTACAGATCCTCCTTTGTATTTTGTCAAGAAGCCCAAGGAGAGCAGCAGGGGCACCCGACCAGATATGGCAGTAATATTCAATAAACGGGCGGATGGTAGATTTGTATATGTGCAGAAAAGATCCAGGTGGGAAAGACTTCCGGGTCCTGCACAGAGAGCCGACTTTCATAGCGACAAATTTGGAAATGAATTCGATATAGTCATTCCATTTGAGGTCCGCCGAAAGTGTAAGGCCAAGGAGGCGTAGTATTTTACTCTCTGTCCTATGCTAATGGGATGTAGATGCGATTGTCTATGGTGGTTAGTTGATAACAGCTTCGTTTTAGAAGCATTGAAATTTACTAGCCATTTCCTACCCCAGGCCACTACGGATTGGAGGTCCTTTTCAAGCTCGGCAGCGAGGTTCGCTTTGTCGCCCACAACTGGTTTTTGATCGATGCGAGAGTAGATTGTTGTGTCATCGGCGTACATGCCTACTTGGGATCTAATGGCGTCGGGGAGATCATTAATGTACATCAGAAAGTATGTATGGTAGTTTTGGGAGGCATGCCCATTTAATACTACCTTCAATGTGCGGTTAGAGAGGAATGACTGGATGAGGTCAAACAGATGTCCAGTTATCCCGTAGCTCCGCAGTTTGCAGCGTGCCAGACCTTGTCAAACGCTTTGGAGATATTCAAGGCAACGTTTCGGGCTTCGCCATTCTTGTCAAGTGCCCGGTATATGTAGTCGGTAATGGTCGTTAGCATATCAGCAGTAGACCTAGTGAAGCAAACCCGTACTATTTGTCAGAGAGAAGTCTGTGGGCCGTGAGATGCTGAATCACCTCGGCGCTGATAATGGCTTCGAAAACTTTGCCGAAGATCGGAAGGAGACTAATAGGACTGTCATTGGCGGGGTCTGAGGGTTCGCCAGAATTCTTAAATATAGGAACTTCCAACAGGCAGGAAAACAGGAAGCAGATAGGCAGAGGTCATACAGTTTAGAGAGGACAGAGGAGAGTTCTGGGGCATATTTCTTCAGTACTATGATTGGGATTCCGTCACCGCTCGCCTTGTGTGGGTCAAGTTGTGTAGTTATCTTAGAGACCATCGAGGGTGTAATGTGGACGTTATTTAGTTGAGCCTTTGTTCTGGGTGGGAAGTCTGGTGTAGGTATTCCTAACGAGTCCAGTGTCGAATTGGTGGATAATCTACGGGCAAAGCATTCAGCCTTGTCCGCTGGAGAGGTGAGAACTTCAAATTCATTGATTAGTGAGGGTATTGAAGTCTTGCTCTTGTTGAGCACGCTTTTGCAGAGTCGCCAGTAATCTTTGGAGCCAAACTTATAGGATGCTATGCGTTGCCTCATTGTGGTACTTTTTACACTTATTCCGTGCTGAGTCGAAAAGGCGCCTGTTTTGGTTCGACGAGCAGCTTCGATAGAGCCTGAAGAAATGGTTCCGGTGGGCAATGGCGTCTGAGCAAGCGGGTGAGAACCAGGGGGACGAATTTGATTTTAGCTGGAATTTCCTGGCCGGGATAAAAGCATCGATGCCAGCCTTAACCCAAGACGAGACCTCGGACGCACTTTGATAATTAAAAACAATTTACACAATCTTAGTCGCAGTGCATTACAAGAGTGACTAGTAGAGAACTTAGGTTAGCAACAAAACAAGAACAAAATAAAAATTCATAGAAAAAAGAGATAAGAACCAAAAAAGAATAAAAATATATTAAAAAATACAGCAAAATAAGATCAGACTAGCTAAAACTTACCAGTTGCAGGCTGACTGACAGAAAAAAGTTAAGAAAATTTCGAAAATTATCTTCATTTTGTTTTTCCCACTCAGATAATTCTGGCTATATTCAAGTTTTTTCTTTATCTGTAAAGTTATTATCTATGACTATCTCAAATAATGACACGCATTCATATACATGATTTTCTTCGAAACATTTTTTTTTAATTTGTTGAACTCAAATAATTAACATTGGAAGTGCTGGATTTTCTTAGATAACTTAGGCTGTCAGAACCCGTAAGGAAATTATTCAAACAATAATTTAACAATAAGCATTCTTCAAAAAACACAAGAAAATAAAATCCGTGTATCTTGTTTCAAGCGGTTCTTATTTTACCTAAACCCACCAGCAATAGAAACATGACTGACATGTCATTTTCTTGTTGCATTTTCAGTTACGCTGAAGCATTTTTTGGCATCACATGTCACCGTCAATGACAAAAAATATAAAAAAATATTATTACTATTATTTCGATTTTAGCTATGGTTACATTACCTGCCTGGTCTGTAGGAAGACCTAAGGCAAGTAGTGGTGTGTTTTTTGGCTACATTTAATGATTTGTTTTTTTATCTCTTAAAATATCACTAGCTTTACATGGGCAAATACTTTTTTAGCGTGTGGGCTATACTTATCAAGACAATTTTTGTATTTCTGTTAAGCTAGTCATTCCAGAGATTTTTTCAATGTGTTGTGTGTTTCTTTTGTATAATTCCAGGCGCACCTATTATGACTGGGACTTTTTACGTTTTCAATTTGAACATTTTTCTATTTCAATTTCCTGGTCTTTATACTTCAATAGTTTTCGGAATTCCTTAGTTGCTATGTTACAATCAGCTCGGCAAGCCACATCAATTAGTAGTCAATCTTTTCTTGTTCGTTTTTATAGACAATTATCTCCGGCCTAAGTGCTTGAATCTTCCTGCTTGTAAAGAAGGTGAAATTCCATAGAATTGAGATGTCTTCTATTTCTGTACCTGGTGATGAATGATGTACATACCACAGTTTGAATCTTCGCCAATGGGTTTGTGTATTTTCCAAGGTAAATATTATCTCAATATATAGTGACAATGTTTATATTCATTTGGCGCAAGTACAGAACATTCAGAAATTAAATGACTCATGGTTTCCTGATATCTATTACAGAACCTTGATTTTGGTTTCACACTATTGTGTATATTTGCCTGGAAGTTACTACTAAGAAAACCTGGTCTTGTGCTGCAAGAGTATAGCTTTCAATTTCAGGTTTTAATCCATATGCTTTAACCATAGATGAGTGTTAAGTTTATCAACATCGGCTTTATTAGCACGTTCTGGATAGTGGCCATGCGGACGTTTGTTTTCGCCAGCGTTGTTTCATCTGTTCAAAAGCTTTATACTTGGGTCTCTTTTTCAATTGTTTTTTCTGCAATAGTTTGTTCTTTGGTTCTGTTTTCTTTTTCTACACACTCTACTAAGTGTAAATCTCTTTTGTATTTAAAACGTCCTTTCATGATTTAATATTTTTTCTCTGTTTTCGTGTAGTTTAACTAATATTATCCTACAAGTCTTTTGTTGTGTCCACGTTTACTGGTAAGATAATAACTGTTGTCTTGTATGATAATTCTATCTGAAAAAGCTCTTCCAACTTCATTGCGGGTTATGGAGAGAATGTCTGCATTAGACTTTAGACGATGAAAGTCATGCTTAGAAAGATTCCTTGTTATAGAATCTATGATTCTGATGTAATTTAGAGTCCAGTTCATAATGTAGAGACTCTATTAAACCGTTGGAATTGCAAGTCTATTAATGTCCATAATTCTATTCTGAGAATTCAATCCAGTTCTTAATATCAGTAGCACCATTCTATAGTACCTTTTTAGCACTATTTATTTATGTAAGTATTATTTTTTGCATTTCAATCAAATAATAATAATATTTTTTAATATTTTACTTGTGAAATATTTTTAGGTTGAACTTTGTTAAATTATAATGATTTATTCTAAAAAATTCCTTATTTTTAAAAACAAGAGCGCGTTTGGTATTAATTTGGAAAATGGCCGTTTCTTTGTTACTTATTTGGCAAAGAACGCGAGAATTAACACCTGGGTCTTTGGTTGGCACGAATGGTTATCGTCTGTAAGAATTTACGTGTTAACTAAGATAACTAATTTTAATCAGAATATCTTGATCGTTTCCATCGTTTGGACGTGTCAGATTTTCTCCGATTTCACTATAAGTGAAATCGTTATTTATTTTCTAAGTTGTAACATTAGCAGCTTAGATATTTAGAGGAAATTGTTGGTATCTATTAGATAATCCAAATCCTCTTTTATTTAAATTCAAGAATTTTCTAACGATTCCAGTTGATTTCAGATTCTTTTAGATTTCACTTTAAGTGAAACTGCAATATTTAGCAATTTATAATTTAGAGGTAGATATTTCTAACCTCTGCCTTTTTATATTAACTGTGAGAAAAACTGTGCGTAACAAACTAAATTACGTATTTAGATTTTTTCCGGAAAAATTTAAGTAGTGAACAATTGGCTACTATTTTTGAAGTGATTTAAAACTAAGCGTTTTATTTAAAGCTTCATTTTACATATTAACTGCTCTAATATGTAATTTATTCAAATTTAAATTACACTTTTAATAACTTGTTTTCAATGGCTTTGAATTTAACCTAAATAAAGTCTTTCAAAGTATTTCAACCATAAGGTTAATATATCATTAATGTTATTTACATTTTGCATGTTTAATTGTGCAAAAATATAAAATTAGAAAGAATCTATGTAATGTTTTTTTCTATAAGTAAAGCAAAATACTATATATCTCAAAATTTGATACTGAGATTTTAAGAATATTGTCTCTTTGATAACAAAAGACAAATTAAAATGTTACGTTAAAAATTAACGTAAATTAATTTAATATAAGAAGTAATACAGCCGGTCTAAGGGAAATAACTTGTTCCACACTAGAAGGTTGGTTATAAACAAAAACATATTATTTCTTTTATCAAATATTATTATAATATCTGTTACAATGATTGCTTAAGGACATTTATTGAAATATTTTGTAATTTGTACCTTTGTTTGAATTGGATCCTCGGAATTTGTAGTTCTATATGTCAAAGTAAACAGGTGTTATTTTTAAATTCTATTTATTTACAGCGTAAGCAAGTAAGTAAATTGTAAAATTTATTTTTACTCCTATTTATTTTTTTATTCTTTTTTTTATTCTTTTCATTTATTTTTATGTTGAATTTCTTCATCCTCATTTACAACAAAGTACTTATTTCCTTGTGTAAATTAATAGAAACAACTACTTTAGTTTCCTTTCTTTCACCATACATTCAATTCTAAACCAACTAGAGAGACAGGAGTAATCGATTTCCATTTTTTTTTTCAGATTAGGTCTTTTGCAGTGGTGAATTGTAATATGAATCTATGTTCGACGTGCATGATAAAATTTGTTTTGCCTTTGAAAAAAAATTGGGTCATCCGTAATTGCATCAGATTTTTCTCACGCCCATGTCTCGATTGAAGTTTTTTTTTTACGGCCATTGTCTGCAATGGCATGTACGTTACTTTAAGGATGCGTACGAACACATTGGCATTCCTTACAGATTGATCGCAAATATTGATGGTGTCAGCCTTTAAAGTCTCAGTCGTGTCATCGAAGCGAAGAGACAAACTGAATCCATCAGTCCCAAACGTGAAGGAAAATTTGTTCCGAAGAGAAAAACAACGCCAAGAGACGAAGTATACGTAATCAGGATGGTGTGAAAGATCCTACGAAGATATTATCCATTTTGTTTCACTTAATTTGCACAAGGGTGTATAAGCTTCTTCTTGCTCTAAATCTTTGATTGCTACCCAAGTGTCTAAGCTAATAGAAGAGGTTTGTTGTAGTGATCCTCGAAATCTTTGTTTGATGAAATTGATGCCGAGATTTAATAACTTGTATATAATTAAGTATTTAAGATCCAGTACTGGGGTAAATTATCGAATGCTTTATGGCAGTTTATCCAGGAAATAATGAGATTGTTCTTTTTATTGAAAGAGTTTTTGAAGGTTATCCTATTAATAAGTAATTAGTCTCAACTTTCATGAGTACATCGGAAACTTTTCCACTCATCCGAGGGCTCGAAGTACAAATGGAATGTTTCATGTTTTCTTGCGCAACATTTATTATTTTACCATTTTCATCATAATTTGATTCTTGCTTTGGTCACATTAACTACCAAGTCTGCCGAAAGACATAAGGAATGATGTGGTGTGTTCTTATGTCTAAATTTCATGTTTTTTCTAGCTCCCATTAAATCACTAGCGTTACATAGAGAAAGCTCTCCTTGGTGTGTGGCTGTACCCAACGAGCCAATTTTTTTTTATATCTCTTAAACAGGGGTTTCCAGGAATTTTGTCCGTGTGTTGTTTTTTTCATTCTTTTTTATTCTAAGTAATCCTATTATCACTATTACTATTCAACTATTTTATTTTCAATTTTCAGATATTTATATTTTTATAGTGTTTTCAAATTCCTTGGTTGCAATGTTACACTCTCCTGACCAAGCCATATCAATTACGAGTCATGTTTTTTTCTTTTTGGTTTTTGAAATAATGTCCAGACCAATTGTTTTCCTGTTTGTGTAGATGGTGAAATCCCATAGAATGATAATATCTATTTCTGTAATCGGTACTAGATGATGTTCATACTAGTGTTTGTTTGCATATTTTCCAAATGTTTGCACAATGTCCACTGACTCACTTTAATGTGACGATTTTTATATTCATTTGGAGTAAGTGCGAAATATCCTGAGATGGTCTAGTTTACCTGGTATTTGTCACAGAACCTTCATTTTCGATTCAAATTATTATGTAACTATGTGAAAATTTCTAATGAAAGAATGAAGTCTTCACTTTCAGAAGTTAATCTTGATGCTCATAACAATAGATGAGTATTAATTTTATCAACATCGGGTTTATTAGCACGTTCTGGATATTGGTCATTCAAGGTTTTTTTTGTTTTTTTTTTTTGCCAGCATTGTTTTCTTTATCCTTGACTTTCTTTTATATATGTTTGCTGCAACATTTGGTTCTTGGTGTTCTCGTTTGTTTTCTATAAAATCTACTAAATGTAAATGTTGTTTGGATTTACTGCCTTCTTTCATTATTGAATACTTTTATTTCTGTTTTCATGTTGTTTGAGTACTTGTATCATCCTGTCGTTTGTTGTTTCTATGTTTGTTAGTAAGTCAATCGTTGTTGTCTTGTATGACAATTCTAGCAGAATAAGACCTTTTCCAACTTCTTTACGGGGAATGTATAGACGGTGTACATCAGTATTTATATGATAAATCTTAGGTTTAGAAAGAACACTCTTCTCATATCATTTAGTGTCCATATCAAGATGTTCAAACTATATTAGACCACTTAGATGATAATGTTATTAATAGCCATAATTCTGTTCTGAGGATTCAATTCAGTTTTTAATGTTAGTCGTATCCTTGTATAGCACTTTTTCCGAACTATTTCTTTCATTTACTTATGGTGAATTCCTTCAAATTCATTTATACCTAGATACTTATAAGCTTCTTGCTCTAAATCTTTTATTGTTACAGCAGAGTCTAAGCTAATAGAGGATGCTTGTTTTTGCAATTCTCGTAGAATTGTGGCTTTAGCACATTAATCGAAATTGAATTTCATTCCAATGTCTTCACTGAACCGTTTTACAGTTTGCAGCAAAGCTTCCAGCTCACTGTCACTCCTAGCACACAACAGTAAGTCACCCATGTAAAATAGATGGATTATTTTCTTTTGAGGTATTTAATAACCACATTCTGTTTTGTTAAGTTGCCTGGTTAATGAAATTACTGATATAAAACTAGTAAAGAAGAAAAAGTCACATTGAAAGATTCCTTTCTTGTTTATATGCTTAAGGTAAAAGGTTGTTTTCCATATCGACATACATTGTTTGATAAAATTGATGACAACGGATGAAATCTTGTATATATTTAAAAACGTTAAGATCCAGAAATGTTGTACATTATCGAATGTCTTGCGATAATCTATCCATAAAGTACTAAGACTTTGTTTTTTGCAATGAAGCAGTTTTCCAAGATCATCTTATTGATAAGTTATTGGTCTCTACCGTAATAGCCACGTTTGTACGCTCTTTGTTCAAGCGGTAGTATGTCATTTCTTCCCAAGAAGAATATTTTTTTTAAAATGATTTCAATAGTTTTGAAATTGTGGGAAGACTAATTGTTCTGTAATTTTTCGGGTTATTTGTGTCAATATTTTTGGTAGGAGAAAGGCAATTCCTTTGCTAATTCATACCAGAATTTTAGTAGGATTTTAACCGCTTCTTTTTCTTCTTCTTCTTCTTCTTCTTCTTATTATTATTATTATTATTATTATTATTATTTTACTTCCTTTGATTTTTATATTCATTTGGAGCAAGTACAGAGACTATGATCTGAGATTAGATGGACTATTTACCTGTTATTTGACACAGAACATCCAGTTCACATTATTATGAAACTATGTGAAAATTCCTAGTAAAAGAATTAAGTCTTCACTCTCAGAAGTTAATCTAGATGCTCATAACCAGGATCACAGCCAGAGAGCTAAGGTCAGAAATGGTGTAATGTCTTTTTGCAGTGAGCATTTTTGAAAGAAAAAATGACCTAAGATCAAACATATTTTACATAGATAGAGCCTTGTGCAAGTTATGGGCTATGATTATGAGTACAATTTTGTTTTTGTATTTCTTTAAGGCTTGGGCTACCAGTGATTGCTTAGATAAGTCTATTATAACTGGTTGTTGATGTCCTCATGTGTCACATGTTTTAGATTTAGATTTCAAGATACTTGTAATTTGATAGTTTTTTTTTAAGATCTTAAAAGACACATTACAGTATGCAACGACTGCCATGTTCATAACAAGGCACATTTTGTTAGTGCGATTTTTGATCACAATATCTGGGCGATTGTCTTTGTTTTTTTTCTGTGTGTATTGTAATGTTCCGTGCAATTGTTACAGGTCCTATCTTCGTAAGGGAGCATGTTCTGTTTTCATGTCAGTTCTTTTCTCTTAATTCATAACTTTGGTAATAGTTTGGGAAAATAGTCAAATATTAATTACACTGAATAATCGATATTAATGTTAACCCTGACAATCTTTAAGTTAAGATATTTGCTTCATTTTCTGTACTTAATGAAGCCGAGGTAGATGAAGCTAAAGGAAGATGCAATGGAAATAAGTTTATTTCTTCTCTTCTACGCAATATCACGTGCGTCTCAATCTGTCAATCTTCTACTTGTGGCATGACCAGTGTCTGACAAATGAAGCCAAGCGGTTCGCCACTTGGTGACAGAGCGTACAAAGATGGCGGCACAAATCTTGCTTTTTTTTCCTATTCTTATACATTCTGGTGAATTAAAAAAGTATACGAAAACGAGAAGCCAACGCACAAAAGCAAACGAAAATCGAATGTCAAAACAAAAATATTCGAAGCGTGAAATTAATTTCCTCACATTGTGCAAGAAGTTTTATTGATTCTCCTTGCAGTAATTTCATCACCTTTTCAGAAACATACAGCCAACAAACATTTGGCACTTACCGTGTGCCGATGGTTAGTGAGATTGTCTGTCTATGGTGTCCGTTAGGATTGTGGGTTCAATTACCATGTAGCATTACAGGCTTTGCACGCAATTTCACACCAGGCATCTAATGAAGCAAGTGGTAGGGATAATCTGGGAGTACTTCCAGTCAACGAACGGAGAAGAACGTGACCCAATATCTGCATTCGCTTATATAAAGTAACGGCCTCAAAAAAATGGGCAGACTATCAGATATGTGAATGTAAGAAAGACTTTTATTTTAGTGGTCTATACTCACTGTCTGAGAGAAATTAAAGATAACGAATTAATTAAAATATGAATATGAAAAACTCAAATTCCCTGTATTTTTCGTCAACTCGTGTTATCATTAATCGATTAATATAGATGTTGCAAAAACTTTTGCTTTATAGTACCGTTCTAGTAAGTATGTGACTTATTCTGGCATACTTCATCTATACAGGTCATCGGTATGACGATAAATTTCATCGGGCAGCAAGGCCTCTGTTTGGGAGGTTTTCAGAAGCATGGATCCAACTCTGAATTTTTGCTGTTCTGAGATCAACAGTGACTTGAGGTGGTAGCACTTGTTAGGGTAACAGCTATGAGAAAATAGTCATCACCCACAAACTGGAGTCAAAACCCTATGAAAGTATAAAAATATACATTTATAGTAATAATTCCAGGAATAATTTTTGAAGAAGAATATTTCACCAACAATACATTTTTGAAGAAGAGAGTTTTACCTGCAATATATTTTAGAAGAAAATGAAAGAAAAATATTAACAGCAATTTTTTAAAGAAAGACATACCAGCAATGCCTGAGCTGGAGCTGCACAATCCTCACTTTTACGTTCTGACAAATTTAAAATAAGTTTACACGGATTTCTAGGTTATTTATACTTTTTCAGTTATACAGTCCCTTACCAACAGATGAAACAGCTTATTGAACCACATTTTCTATTATAAATACCCAGATAAGCTATATTCATGTGTTCGTTTTGCTGATGACCATGCATTCGGTTTTCTTGCAGTTAATTTAGAGTCCTTTTTTGTCACACTCATCAGCTTCCTTCTGTAGGAGGTATTGTAGTTTCCTTTCCATCTCTGCAATTAGCATGCTCATCAGCAAAATAAGTAACGCGAAATGACAAATACAAAATGAAAAATACAGATAGATTAAAATCAAGCAGGTACAAAAATGTAAATACCTGGGAATTGTTCTAACAGAAGACGGAAAGTGCGACACAGAGATCCAAAGGCGAATTGGCATGGCGAAGGACGCGTTCCAGAAGCTGATTAAAGTATTAAGACACAGGAAACTTTCACTAGAAACAAAGAAGAGAGTACTGGATTGCTATGTGATGTCAGTTCTTCAATATGGCAATGAATGTTGAACAATATGAACAAAGATGAAGGAAAAACTTGAAGCAGCGCAAATGTGGTTCTACAAAATAATGTTGCAGATATCATTGAACGAGCATGTGAGCAATGATGATGTCTTGGAAAGGATGGAAATGAAATGAAAATTAATATTGAGCATCAGGAAAAGACGACTGAACTTCCTGTGACATGCAATGAGGAAGGAGGGCTTGGAGAACCTGATACTAACAGGACAGAAAGACGGAAAAAGAGAGAGAAAAAAGCAGCGGATAACATATCTGAAGGACCTAATCATGTGGATGACAGAACGAGGGTTGCGTGGGGTTACAGAAGAAAGCGTGCTAAGAACCACCAGAGATAGGGAGACGTAGAAAACCATGATCGCCTACGTCCAGAAAGGACAAGGAACATAGAAGAAGATATTCATGTGTACAACAGCCCATTTGTTTTTGTTTTTCTTTTAAAGAGAGGACTCTCAATGACACATGAATATTGACTAATTTCGATTCTGCATTCCATTCATATTCAGTTGATTAAATAGGTTAGTTCCACCATCGCATCTTTTTTCCCGAGGTTATTAAAGCAACCCCATGAGACGGTTCCCCCATCAATACAATCGTAATCTCATCAAGTATAGCGCCAACCGATATCTATTATACATATTCTCATAATAACAAAATAACAATTTTATTTTCATTTAGAATTATCCACTTAGCAATAAATACTAAAATTAGTATAAAATACTCAATTTTTTTAAAGCTGGGGTGGCCTAATAATTATCGCCTCGAGTGTATATTAAAGAAAAAAAAAAGATTTTGCGCGTGACGTCTGAAGAGAAATTCCGTTTTCGAGGCGCATTTTCAGGATTCTTCTACGGAACCAGAGTTCTGATTCTCTAACTCTCTTATTCATTGTTCAGCATTTATAAGGGCACCGATATTACAACAGTGATTTTTACTTTATTTTCATCAAGTGTTCCTGCTTTATAACACATTGCTTAGCTTTTGGAAGGCAACATTTCTATCCCAATGTGTTTGCGGATTTCAGTGTCGCATTTAAATTTTTGTACTTGTTTGATCTTAGTATATTTAATTTTATAATTAGTATTTTGGGATGTTCATTTTGTTGACATCCATGTATTCTGTCTTTTTTGCAATTTATGGTTAGTCCTTTCCTTTCGCCTTCCTTCACCACCTTTTGGAGTTCTTGTAACTTTCTGCGTTATCTATCAACATCTGCATATCTTACATTGTTAAATTGTGGCCGTTAGTAATGAATCCTAGATGGACATCTAATATTCTATCAATCGACTCAATATATAGGTTGAATATGTACGGCGACTTGAAGCCTTCTTGTTCTGAACCACTTTCTATTTTTATATTTAAAATATTTAATTTTCTTTACTCCTTTTTACCTCCATGAGACAAATTCATTCTCTAACCATTAATTTCAGTTTTGGCTTCGCCTTGTAATGGGTGATCATTTAGTAAAAGTTTAGTCTTGAGACACGATTCATGCATTGGACACACAATTCTTGACTTGATCCACATAAGTGTTAGTTTAGTAAAAAAGACAAACAAACGAAAAAGCTAGCTTATCATTTAACAAGCTTGTAAGCAGTGAATGTTGTCATCAACATGTGTTCTATATTTTTGACGTCGACCAAAATTAAAGAAATTTTATTAATAATTGAAAATTCATTGCCCGATGTTGTTAATGAGGTTGACAAACAAACTATTACGAATATGCAGGAAATTTGATAATAGTCTTTTGTAGTTACTTCCTATAAGCTCTCAAAAAAGTCTTGCTACAGTATTAGTGACGGAAAATATCCGAGAAAAGTAGAATGAATAAAGGCCAGGTTTTAAATAATATCATAAAAATCTTGAGCACTGAAAAATTGTGAAGATTTGCAACCATCGATCTCCGGCCCCGGCTGCCAGATTACCCGGATTTGGTGATAAAAAAAGGCCTTGATTCTCAACAAAGTATGGCTCTCATCTAAAATTCGGATGATTTAACATGTATTTCTCATGTCTTGATTTGTGATAGACCTCAGTAAATATCCACGTTCAGTACCACATTTATTTGCCAGTCACCTAATCGTAACCAGTTTGTACTGAGGCATTGTACATATCTGCTCATGAGCGTGAGTAATGAATTAGTGAACCCAAAGGTAATTTAAAACGGGATAGAATTGCAAGTTTCCGTAAGGTTCTATCAAAAACCCGTCAATATATAATACACATTTGCGTGTGACATATGTGACTAGTACATCCTTACCAGACTGGATGACGTGAGCGTTATATCGGGTTTCGTATTTATATACACGAGCAACGCATTTGGTGTGCTTCTCTATCATACAATAATAATATTAATAACTATATGAAGAGGGAGAAGAAAGAAGGAGAGAAGAATAAAAAGGAGGAAAAGAAGATTACTGTAAAATATATTAAGCAAATCCAACATTCTATGCGATACAAAAGTCTCTGCCTTGGGCACAGCACAATTTTCTATAAATTTAATATACGCCAAACCTTTAAGGAAAATCTTACTTAAACTTAAAAAAAAAGGCTAAAAATAATGAAAGCACTAACAATAAAATACCAACTCTTGCTAACATCAAATTTTTAATTTCGGTCAGCACATTGTGATCGGGTTTGGAAAGCAAAAATTTTATTCAGTATTTTAAAATACATGCTTGATAATGAATAAAAGAATATCCGAAAGTGCTCTGATATACAATTGAACACTTTTATACAAATAAAAATACATGATAAATTAATTCAAAAGCTCAATCGCAGTACCCTGTGACAGGTCTTTAATATTTTTTTGCGTATAAATATAGGATTATCTATTCTTTGAAAATAACAATGATTCTCTTACATATAGATCCGACTATTCAATATATACGTGTGGCTGATTTTCTAGCTTCACCAAAGGTATCTGCGCCTACTAAGTGATTGAACGATAGAGACATTGAAAAAGAACGGATATAAAAAGAAGAATCCTGCTGAAATACCTACACAGATATTTAATTGTGTGATTAATGCTTGTGCAGGACCGCAAATATTTTCTTAAAAGTCTGGTAAAAATAATCAGTGTAAATATTTTTCAAGAACTAAACGAACAACACATAATAATAAGCGATTTCCGTTTCATAGAATAGCTACATATTTAGTGAAAGAACCAAACATACATCAGTATGCTTTACATGTGATAAGGCCACAAACCAAGTGTTTCTATTTCCTCGCGTATATATATATATATATATATATATATATATATACACGGGGAAATAGAGAGAGAGAGAGAGAGAGAGAGAGAGAGAGAGAGAGAGAGAGAGAGAGAGAGAGAGAGAGAGAGAGAGAGAGAGAAAAGCTAATGAGCCAGACGAACCTACGTAGGTTTCTCCTAAACGGATCGTCAAGGAAAGCTGGCTCGTCAGGAGCCAGCTTTCCCTGACGATCCGTTTAAGAGAAACCTACGTAGGTTCGTCTAGCTCATTAGGTTCTATTAAGTTCGCTCTACCTGTGTATTGACCGCTTTCTGTTAGATGGTTACTCGTGTCAGATGTTTTATTTTTACCTTTGGGCTTATTCCTGATTTCTGTCCAAACAATTTTGACAGACTCTCTTATCCTAAGCTCTTTTCTTTTTTTTAACCATTTTTTTTTTCGTTCAAAAGTTTTTGTGGAAGGTTTTCGAGACGAGTATAACTATATATAATCACGTATATATATATATATATATATATATATATATATATATATATATATATATTCATCTCCAATTAATTGTTTGTAGCTTCAAAAAGTTCGTCATTTTCCTTGAGTTCAGAATGCTTAATACATCTAATCTCGATTCTGTCCTCGACGTTGTTTTCATTTATAACAACAGAGACAACATGGAATTATTTTACAGATGTAACTTTTGCTATATCTGTTGACGTTTTTAAGCTTTCACTATGTAAGCACAAAGAATGATTAGATGGGAATAATATTTTCTCGCATTTCTCGCACGTGTAACTTTCTTGTGGCTTCTTGATTTCAAATGTAATGTTTTTATTGTTTTCACTCTTTAATAATGTTTTTGCTTTCTCTAAAGAAGACCTACCTACGATACACTAAATTGTTGAACATAAGCTCTTCATTTCACTATAAGAGTAAGAGTAAGAGTCTTTTCTATTCCCTATAAAATTTTGAGTCTCAATGAATGCCACACAAATTGTGGCACTAATGGCAGTATTCGCTGTTATCTCAATATTGATTCATATCATTAGACATTTTATTCAATAATCTTTGTTCCAGTGTTTACCTTGAAATATTATTAACCAGAAATACAAGCTTATACAAAAATTTAAACAGTAAATATGAGGATTCGAAACTCGCATTTTCAAAAACTGAATCTTTCTGATGTTCTAAGGACTTTTGAACTTAGGTAAACAATGATTTGAGAAACGCGCAATTTGGAAAACTTAAAAATCGTGTTCAAATAATTATTAGAATAATATTATGGAATCACAGCAAAGAAAAAACAACAACCGTTAAAACAGTTATTAAAAAACAGCAAAAACAATAACAATGACCACTACGTTTTGAAAAGAATGTATTTTCACCTTACTAGCAGAAACCATGAGTTGGTTTGGGAGCTTAATATTCTTTATAGTATTCTTTAAAAATAAGTCATTATTGTTTGAATATCTTTTAGAATGTATTAATTTCAAATTTGTTTTTGATGTGTGTCATGCTTAATTGAACGTTTGTTTTTTTTTCTTTAACCTGTTAGAAATTTATGTAGGTGTTGGACGCTTTCTTTCTCTTTTTCTTTTTCCTCTGCGGCTGTTTGACTCTTTCTCTCTTTCTTTTTCCTCTGCGGCTGTTCAACAATTTACACAATTTATATTGTTTAGAGAATTGACCTCATAGTTATTGTCATATTCATAAAATTTTGGTCATTGTATGCTCTTGCCTTCTTCAGGTGTTATTCGTTTGAATGTCAAACAGCAACCTTTACTTTGTTCACCGGCGTAGATTGTTCTTCTTCCACGTGCCATGTTATTTTCAACGTACTAATGTACGTTAAAAATGACCGGAGACTAAAATGACCTGAAATGACCTGAAGATGGTCGGAGCGGACAACGGTTAGAAAGTTGTGAATATGTCAAAAGATGAGGACAATTGTCCAGTCAATGTAGATAATGTAAGTAGTTACGATACCTCATCTCAAAAATATAGACAGATATCAGACAATGATGTTTAAAGCAATATTGAAGAAATTAACTTAAACAAGTCAAAAATCTGTTGTTGGTGATAAGGCGAGCCTCGCTGTCGAGCTTGAAAAGGACCTCCAAACCGTGGTGGATTGGGGTAAGAAATGGCTCGTAAAATCCAATTCTTCCAAAACAAAGCTGCTGTTAATTAACCACCACAGACAACCGCACATCCCCCCATTAGCATGGAACAGGCTTGCCTCCCAGAGAGTAAAACACTACGCCTGCTCGGCCTGACACTCTCAACGGACCTCAAGTGGAATGACTACGTAGAATCCATTGCTAAATCCGCTGCTACGAAAGTCGGATCTCTGTGCAGGGCCGGAAATTCTTTCCCCTAAATCAATCCTGTACACATATAAATCTACTATCCGCCCGTGTATTGAATACTGTTGCCACATCTGGTCGGGTGCCCCTGCTATTCTCCTCGAGCTTCTTGACAAAATACAGCGGAGAATCTGTAATGTGATCGATACCGACTTAGCTGACCGCCTGCAGTCACTCTCTCACCGGCGTGACGTGGCTTCCTTGTGCCTCGTAGTACTTTCACGGCTTAAATCACTCGTGCCCCCTAGGTGTGAATTTGCACGAGATACTAGATTGGCAACTAGGTCCCACCCCTTTACAGTGAAACTGACGAAATGTATCTGCAATTTCTACTCCAACAGCTTCTTTTCTCGCACTTCCCGCCTGTGGAATTCCCTTCCGCATGATTGCTTCCCCGACGGCTACAACTTCCAGGAGTTTAAATGTAAGGTCAATAGACACCTCCTAACACACTAACTCGCACTCATTCCCTCCAACATTCTTCCTACGTACCTCCTAACTCGTCTATCACCCTTCCTCTGACATTTCCTATACCCAATCGCTCTATGTAACCCCCTGCGCTATAGTGGCAGTGGACTGCCTTGCTTGAATTTTGATATGATCCTAAAAATCGTATAACAGAGGTTTGAAAGAAAGCGTAACGAAGAGTTTTGGGTATTTTTAATGGAACTCTGTCCATCAGAGCAAGAATGTCTCAGTGTTCCCGACAGGCTCCAAAGGAGAATCTGTAATGTGATTGATTCCGACCTGGCAGCACGACTCGGCGAGATGTAGCTTCCCTCTCTCTCTTCTATAAATATTTTCGTGGCTTCTGCTCTGACGAACTTAGGTAACTGGTGCCCCCTCTACAAGAATTTACTCGGACAAACAGACTGGCAATAAACTCTCACCCTTTTACAGTTAGATCAACCAAAAATCAGGTGACAATTCTACTCCATCAGCTTCTTTTCTCGAGCTTCCCCCCCCCCTGTGGAACTCCCTTCCATATACTTGCTTTCCAGACGGCTAAAATCTCCAGGAATTTAAATGTAAAGTAAATTCCCATCTCTTATGCACTAAACTCTAGCCCTTTCTGCATCACCCCGTGTCCTTTCTTTCTCTCTACCCTCACAACTGTCTTCACATCCTTCCCTTGCCCTTTCTCTTTCATCTCTGTAGCTGTTTCGTCTTTCTCTTTACTCTCCTCCTGCCTAAAACTTTAACTCTCTCATATATCCCCCTGCACATCAGTGGCAGTACCGCCTTGTTTGGGGTGAAAAGATAAAAAATATATATTTTACTTGATAGAAATGAAAACAGGTAATTTTGTCTAAGGATTTCAGTGAAAGAAGCTCCCTTCTTTCATACACGTTAGCAACGCTTAAATCTCACAAAGATGACGTAGATTTTTTTTTACTTATGCTTGTATTGTCAATCGGGAATACGAAAATCTCTTAAAAAGAATGAATGAACTGATTTCTAGATGAGTTTCAGTTTTTAATTTTTATGCAAGGGTTATTTTCCAGTAAAGATTCATAAACCATTCGTGTATTCTAACGAAAATTGAACTAGAACCAAAATTAACTTTACATGCAGATGAACCATAATGTTTGAGAATTCTACATTAGAGATTTGATACTTCAAATATTGAAAACTGGGATATTGTCCAAGTTCAAAATTTACTACCAAAGAGCAAAAACGAAGAAAGAAATGACTGCATTAAACTCTTGTTCAAGTAAAGGAAGTTTTCAATTTAAGGTAGACTGCCCATTCATAAATCAAAAGTGTATCCAATGTAAAAATCTGGGTCAAGTAAAAAATGTGAGATCTTGTATTACTCTAAAGGTTGTATTGGCAACAAAAATTTAAATGAGGCCCAGAACAAAATATTTATGGAGGTTAAAATGAATCCCGTTGTAGTAAAACTTCAATTGAATACTAGCAGTGAACAGAAAAACTAGGAAAAATACTGAAGAAACCATATTAAAGAAAAAATAAAATCAGCTGTGCATGGTGTCTCAAAGAAAAAATATGTTTTCGAGACGAAATTGCGTGTAATGTCTCGTATGACGTTAAACTTTAAAAACTAATGCATTCGAATTAAAAAATAATATTGAACTCTACTGGGTGCAGACAAGATGAATCTATTCAATTTGAGAAGTTTTCTCATAAATTTGTTCGGTAAAAAATGAATTTATCATCTTAAAAAACAAGTATATAGCGTCTGAAAGTTTTTTAAAGGAGTTAAAAAATAATTTCCTTACATCAATCTCTAAAGGTCATAGAAATGCACTATGTCGAAAGCAATTTTTCATTTAAAGGAACATGTCGTTCCTGCGTTTAGACCTAATTTAGCTTTTGCAGTTTTGGAACCCATTATCAAAGATTTTAAATTCGCAGATTAGTAATTCTACGATTTATTTTGCCCATAAAAATATATTAGTATTCGTGGAAAAGATTTCTCTACAAGGTTAAATGAATTTCAACTGCTGCGCACATATCTGTTACCATCACCCGGATAATTTTTTCATGGTAAAATTGTGGAATTTTTTCAAAATTTTACCTGTACGACGCACATTTGTGGGAATACCAAGCAAGCGAGGGACCGGATGTTTGCGCTCATGCGTCCAGAAAGCAAATAACCAAAACTGGTTTTTGTGCATTTTTTTTTTTTGGAAAACCAAAAATAAATTAATATCATATTCCTTTTACGAGCGGACGTGAATTTTGTTTATCGTTTAATGGGAAGCCCAGAATTAAATCCGGGTGTGAATTCCCAAATGACTTGTTCGGAGCCCCGAAGACAGAATAAAAAAAAACGATAAAACCGATAAAATGCAACCGCAACTTCTACTCCAACAGTTTCTTTTCTCGCACTTCCCGACTGTGGAATTCTCTTCAACATGACTGCTTCCCCGACGGCTACAATCACCAGGAGTTTAAATGTAAGGACAATAGACACCTCCTAGCAGACTAACTTCCATTCCACCACAACTATCTATCACCCTGCTTCTGACATTTTCTATATCGAACCACTCTTCCTATTTACCTCCCACTATGTAGCCCCAAACGCAATAGTGGCAGTGGAATGTCTTGCTTGGGGTGAAATGATTAAAAAAAATCACTAGTTGAGAAAATACGAGTATAAATAACACGTCCTTTGACATACGTCAAGCGATCGTATTATGTTGCCTCTCCTTTCTCTTTCAACTTCTTCTTCTTAGTTCACTGAGCCACTTAATAGCTGACCGTTACCCGAAGGACCGAGCGGAGACTCCATAGACAGTCCTAACAAACAAACGCTCACACATACATACGCACAAACTCTTTTCGTCAATTGCTGCTATGAACATTTCTAACGACCTTTGTACCAAATAAAAGGCACTACTTTTATTTGTGAAAAAAAAAACCCTCAATTGAGAAATATATATATATAAATGTTTTTTCTATACAAAATTTGATTTTCTTATTTTATACCCCTCTTATAATGGGCTATTTACTAACAAGGCCAAATTCAGTTAATCTGTTTCAACACACAAATACACTTCACTATAACGGATAACCCACTATATATTTCGCTTATATTATTGTGAATTAGGATTGTAGAAAATACTTAACAACACACAGAAAAGCCTATACAGTTTTAATAGAGTACTGTTCAGCGACAAAGTATTATCTAGCTTTTTTCCAACAAGCAATTGATATGATTCTTGATGGCTTAGATTTTGCCTCTACATATTTGAACAACCGAGTAATAAAAATTAAACAAGATTCTGAGCACATACAACAATTATCTTAAAGAATTTTTTACAAATGGTGCGATAGACTCTGTTGTAGTTTCCGACATTATTAGTTAATTTGCTTTATATAACTGCACTGCACACTATGACATTAACACACTTGACATATATACACGAGCCTGTACTTGCACACACACACACACACACACACACACACACACACACACACACACACACACACACACACACACACACATATATATATATATATATATATACTGTTAAGTTGTGGTAGTTTTTAGAGCGTTGATAGTTTAAGGGCAAATAATTTGCCACTTTAAGAGAGCTGGTTCATGCCTATTTCGAAGTTTGGTGAAGACAACGTTTTGATGTCTTCATTCCTCGAGACTGTTTTTTTTCTCCTGATTTAAAGATTTAAAGTAGCAAATTCTTTGAGCTCAAATTAACAACGCTCTATTTTTGCTACTTTGCGTTAAAAAAGATTTGCTTGCTAAGGTTCCTTTTATCAACAGAGATTTATATACCAATATTTACAAGGACTTACTGCCATGTATCTTGTATTCTGAGATACCATTTAAGTCCAATTCCTCAGATTTATATGTAAAAA
The DNA here is from genome assembly GCA_037127315.1 of Ascarosepion bandense. Taxonomy (NCBI): domain Eukaryota; kingdom Metazoa; phylum Mollusca; class Cephalopoda; order Sepiida; family Sepiidae; genus Ascarosepion; species Ascarosepion bandense. The sequence continues at coordinate 342,169 of JBBBDQ010029075.1, read as the reverse complement.
ATTCAACGAACTCTAGAAACTTGTTTTTTTAGATCATTGCTAAACCCATCGAAGCGCTTTGCAGTGAGCTGAAAAGGAAATAATCAGTTGGTGTAAGGTTAGATAAATATGGCTTCTGGTATAGAACTGAGCTACCATGTTCTAAAATTTTTCTTTAGTTAATCTTGTTTCGTCATGGAGAAGATTTTTCTTCTTTAATCCACTCTTGACTTATTTCTAACTGACACGTATAGTTTGTACTAAGTTTTATATATTCTTTAATAGATTGGTTTTCCCAAAACATAAACTACATACGGCACAACCCATAGGTATAATCATTTCATCCAAAGCAAGGCAATAAAGCTACTAAGACACCAGGGGTTATTGAGAATTTTAGCATATGAGGAAAATGCTTTAGGTAGAACAATAAAAGATCAAAAATTAAAATAACAATAAAAGATAAAAAAATTAAGAGGATAGATAGATTTTCATTGAATTTAAATTTTCGAATAGAAATTTTACTGGGAAGCCAAAAGTCGAAAGGAAACACCACGAGAGAAAGAGGTGCTATAAGCGAAACTGTTAGTAAAAGACCTACAGTTACATCTAGTCATTATAATTGTAAAATGTGGAAGTCTTACCGGTGCTTTATCCAGGTGAATTTAAGCATGCTACAGAGATTGGCATCAAAGTCTAATTCTTTTAAATTTGAAATAGTTAAATGTATTCACTTCTAATCCAACATTTATTTATTTATTTATTTATTTATTTTTTGCACTTAACGCCTGTGAAATTTACTTGCTTCCATGATAATTACAATCTTGAAAAATTTAAATGCTTCATCAACTGCCATCTTCTATCTTCTTGAATCCCGTTCCTCTTTTGTCATTTCTCCAATATAATTTATACCCAGTTTTTTTCTCTCAATGTTATCCCCTGTGCCCTAGTGGTGCTTCCGACTTGCTTGGGCAGAAAGGAACAAAAATATTAAAAACAAAAACATTAAAAACAAAAACGAACTTATAATATACACACAAAATACATATCTACAAACCCGACAATAATAAATTTCGCAATGATTTTTTTAAAGTATATTTTTAAAGAAAACATTCACTTTTATTGTATCAGTTTGCGTTTTATACAGAAGATTCGAGAAGATTAAAAAAATGCACAAACATATATTACGCAGTGGAGCGCGCAAGCATCTAACACACAGAGATATTTACTCAAAATCTAAAATCAACAAAGTAGATAGACTAAACTATCGCCCAGTTCACACTCCACCCATGTCTATTGAACAGGTTAAGAGGCTCATCCCTTGTTCCCTGTTTAGGATGTGGTTTCCGGTTTTCTCTTTTCCAATCTTTTCACTCTTTTTTTCTCTTCAATTGGAGTACATAGACTAAACTATCGCCAGGTTCACACTCCACCTACATATATTGAACAGGTTAAGAGGCTCATCCCTTGTTCCCTGTTTAAGATGTGGTTTCCGGCTTTCTTTTTCCAATCTTTTCACTCTTTTTTTCTCTTCCATTGGAGTAGATAAACTAAACTATCGCCCGGTTCACACTCCACCCACGTCTATTAAACAGGTTAAGAGGCTCATCCCTTGTTCCCTGTTTAAGATGTGGTTTCCCGGCTTTCTCTTTTCCAATCTTTTCACTCTTTTTTCTCTTCAATTGGAATAGATAGACTAAACTATCGCCCGGTTCACACTCCACCCACGTCTATTGAACAGGTTAAGAGGCTCATCCCTCGTTCCCTGTTTAGGATGTGGTTTCCGGCTTTCTCTTTTCCAATCTTTTCACTCTTTTTTTCTCTTCAATTGGAGTAGATAGACTAAACTATCGCCCGGTTCACACTCCACCCACGTCTATTGAACAGGTTAAGAGGCTCGTCCCTTGTTCCCTGTTTAGGATGTGGTTTCCGACTTTCTCTTTTCCAATCTTTCCACTATTACGTAGCCCCCTGCACATCAGTGGCGTTACCGCCTTGCTCGAGGTGATACGATTAAAAAAAAAGAAGAAAGAATCATTTATTTTGATTTTAATTGACAGCAGAACTTAATCATGAAATTTTATGAAACTAGAGAAGTATTATCATAAAAAGCAGTAAACTAAAATTGGAAATAAATGGAATAATTAATAAAAACAATACTAAAATAGTATTACACAGACATATAAGAAAGGAAAGATATGACTGGCGAAAAAAATCCCTGATATATATATATATATATATATATATATAAAGGCAGTTGTTTTTTTTTTCCAAGCCTGTAGACCAATGTGTAAATAGCCATGTGTAATGAATGCTGAGTTAGAATGTTGATCTAATTAAATCAAAGCCGCGGGAAAATTTGACAAAGGAGAAGACATATAAATTTTATTTTCCACACAGATATGCAGAATAAAACTGTGGCGACAAGGCAAATTAAATTAAATCAAAGTCTGTCTATTTTCTGAACTGTTTCAGAGATTAAATGACTTAGCTGAAAGTTATGTGCCGCTAGCATTTTATTAGGCAGTTTGCATAGTGATTCAATTTGGTTAACCATATCATCGATATGTTTGAACGAAAAGCTTCACACACATACGCCCACACGCAACAACGATTTATATATATATATATATGTATATATATATATATATATATATATATATATATATGTGTGTGTGTGTGTGTGTGTGTGTGTGTGTGTGTGTGTGTGAATAACCGTTCTCCCTAAAACCCAGTTTCTAAAGTTAGACTAAATAAACAATAAGTGTTTTCTATCCTATTATGACCAGAAGAACAGTCGTAGACCTCGTATTGTATATATATATATTAATAAAAAATTATCGAAATGTTGGAGAATATTTGGCATTATTTTCACCTGAAATTAAAGCCAAAATACGATGTTTAGAGCGGCTCATCAATAAATATAACAGCCATTCATTGTCTCTTATATTTAAAAGTATATGTTTAGAATATATATGTATGTATATATATATATATATATTCTACCGCTCCTTTAACTCGGCGCCCGTAGCTCAGAGGTAGAATCGCCGACTTGACGCCAATTTCGTCGGGTTTCAATCCTGGGCAAAAACCAATCGGCTGTCTAACCGTACTGATGAACTGTGATACAGCGAAACAGATCTGTCTGTGGATGACTATATATATATATTCAGTTTATCAAAGCATCAGAATAATTTTAGAAGTCTGCTCTGTTATAATGACAAATTATTTGCAGTGAACCTATATATATATGGTATTTCAGAAGTTTTTTTGCAAACATTGCGGGTATTTTTGACAAAAAGGCAAAGTAAAATGGCTATATAAACATGTGTCAAAAGGGTCATTGTAATACCCCCCACAAAAAAATAATTCAAAATGGTTCCTCTTTTTTCTACACACCCATGCATCATTTAGATTTTTGACTGAAGGACGCTTTAAAGATATTCCCATATAAAGTGTTGAATCATTTTGCAGACCCCATGACACGCTGATAAATCATGTCTATATGATGAATGTCTGCTGCATGAACCAATTGCTTTAGGAGATTGAGACCAACGTAACGTGGCAGCATTGGAACAAGTCCTCCCTCCCTGTCACTCTTTCGTAGTCGATGTCAATCAATGCATCACCTACAGTATAACTAAAATATGCTGGATCCCCATTTTGCATGAACCAAAAGGCGTCTTCGTAATAGCAAGTTTACATCCTATAGACAATTTCTAAGTATATTAAAAATAAAATCCCTGTAAACAACTCCTGTAAGACCTGCTAGGAAAACATACAGTAGAGGCAATAATATAAAGGACGGAAACCTTATATACGTAAATATGTGTATTACTGAAAAAGTAATGCCTGACTAGCAATGAAATTTTTACCAAAGACTGTCTTCTCAATGTTTCAAGAAAACCGTTAAGTTTGGTGGCGGCAGTGTGATGGTGTGGGGAATGATTTCATCTACAGGAATTGGCCCTATCATCCGCATACATGATAATGTCAATGCCTAGATTTACAAAAGGCTACTTCAGCAGCATGTGGTACCAAGATTTAAAAAAAAACTATTACGTAAATATTTGTAACTTATAATAATATTTAGGCAATACACTCTAATCTTTTTTCTGTAAAAATTTCATTACTAATGATGCATTACATTTTAAGTATTACACATATTTATATATTTGTTGTTTCCGTTCCTTATAATTATGGCCACTATTTTGTATACCTACCAGAAAGCCCACATATTAATTTTGAACCGATGCTGTTGTCCAAACTGAATTTTCACCCACAAATGTTGGTTGTGTAAATTTGTTATTCCATCGCATTTTAATCTTACTTCATCCATAAACAAGACTGAAGTGACAAACAATGGATCGTCAATTTGTGTAATAAAACATCAGCAAGAGTTCTCCTGATGTGAGTGATCAGACCCTGCACTCGTTTCAAATTATACGTACACAGATGTTGCTCTTGAAACACCCTCCATGCAGTACTATAAATTGTACATGCTAGACATAGTTGATGCGTGATGATGTAGGGATCGTCTCAGACAGACTGTAAAATGTGTTCTTTGTGGTCATACCTACGAGAAGATCATGGTCTTCCTCGATCCATATTATATGAATACCACGGATTCTGTTTAGATGATTCGGCTGCTTCAGGTTTGAAAATGCAGTCTGATACATTAGAGCGGCCTCATGTCCATTACTATTCGCACGACTATATGTAAAAATCATATCTGGCTGCTAATAATATGAATGCCCTGCTACTGTGAAACAGAGCATTCCTTAGTTATTTCACTACTACATATGTTAAACGTCGAAGACAGTCTAGCTACAAAGGTACTCAAATGACAGTCTATGTGGCAACACAGGGCCGTGTACCTTAAACTTTCTTTATACATAATAACGCAAGAAAAGAATTAAAACATATGTTTATATGGAATTTTGTTCTTGTTTAGGCGTAAGGTACCCTCCTCCAAAGTTTGACAAAGTATTTCGATACTAAGTATGGCAACAAAGACGAGGACAATATGGCAACATGGTAAAAATGATGAGAGACAACAGGTTGAACAATACATATAGTATATATACACTACCGGTCATTATTACTAGGTCAGCAGAATGTTTATAAATAATGAAGTATTTCATACTACTGTTTAGTATTTATTACCAAGTGAATAATTGTAAATGAAAATGAAATTGTTCTTTTGTTAATACTGCCCAATAACATGTGCATCAAATGGCTTTATAAATATTTAACAATTACCTATATTGCAGTTTCATCACTTAAACAATAAAGAAAATTTAGGGTGATCTGGAAGAGTTCATCTTTGCTTCTATGCTTTGTAAAGCTTTGCAAAATAATAATAACAAACGAACCATTCTATTTTGAATTATCAATTTAAATAGAAGGAAATACATCATTCTTATTAAAAAAGGCGGGTGGCCTAATAATTATGACCGGTAGTATATATATATATATATATATATATATATATATATATATATATATATATATATATTCACAAGCTGACTAATGGGGAGCATCAATTTAGACATTTCAAATATATTTGCGCGTAAATGAATGAAAAAACAAAACTGGAATTCGAGCTGCACTCACTAGTTACTTAATCAAAGTCGATAGACATTAGGAAACTGACACCGAACTTCAGCAAGCCGTAATCAATGGACTAATGAACTATGCAAGGCAAAGATGTTAAACACCCAGAGGCATTTGTCATCTATTTTTATTTGTAGGAAAAAATTATGGTTATTATATAGATTTGACGTTTTTTTCCATTTTTCTCATTTTCAAATATACACTTCAATCAATCTCTTATATATATATATATATATATATATATATATATATATATATATATATATATCCTGTGTGTGTTTTTGTCCATTTATTATAATAACAGTGATAAAGACATGACGAAGAAATTTTGATATTGGCATGTCTTCCTACATCTAAAAGTTTTCCTTCGTCTTTTTATTGATCACAGTTCTTATCAATGGGCTTCTATTTTTCAGCTTATCACGTGTATTTCATAAGTAGCCTACGGGAATATTTTATCCCTCGTGTTATCAGGAATTAATTCCAACATTCTATCCAATTTTAGCAAGGATTTCTTACCCTGTCAGAGAGATATGCGTGTCCGATATAGAGTAATATCTATCGGCGTCGGTTTCGAAATTAGTAAATGCATTTCTCTTTCCGCCTAAGGATTCATGTATTCAGTCCCCGTCAAGCCTCATGAGAAAGAGACAAATCCAACTATGAATTTACTGATGTTAGATAATTGGTTGTTTCGACCTTACTAGGATTTCTTTTTTTTTCCTATTAACTTTGTTTATATCATCAACATTGTTTCAACCGCGCTATCTGTCATCGTCATGTTAGAAAAAATTTCATCTCAACTGCTCGATCTTAAAAATTATTCTATTTGTTTTTTTTTAATTGCTTTGTTTTTTTTATTTTGTTTTTTTTTTGTTCTGTTTTGTTTTGTTTTACGGCGTATCAACCCATCGTTGGTCATTTAACGCTGCATCGAATTATTAAAAATCGAATAAAAAATTAAGAACAATTTCAAAAAGTTTGTATATTTAACAAATTAATATATATAGCAGATTTATTTATTTAGACAAATTCATACCTCTAACAAATGTATGTATTTAACACATTTATGAACGTTTATTTTTGTTTGTTTAGTTTAAAGACATTTTTGGTTCACTGTTCACTATTATTTCTGTAGTTAAAAAAAAACTGTTCGTTCGTTCCTTCCACAAACACACGCACACACACACACACACACACACACACACACATGCTTCTGTTTTTGATGCTATTGTCCTTGTTTTCATTCTCGTCGTCCATTTTTTGTTTTTTGCCTTTTTTCACAAAGACAGTCAGTGCAATGTAATTTTTACTGCCTCTAAGGTGTGCAGGTTCTTAGCCGACCGTGCTTTGCCTGAAAATGGAAAAACACTAATCACTCTACTTATAGGCACAATTTAGATTCTCTAAAAGACGTTGACCTATCGCAAGATACTGTGCCGTCTGCCTCAGCTTTGTATTAGGGTATTAATATCTGATATTGTCCAGCATATGTGCAATATGCGTTTCATGGTACTCATTGGTCCGCAGTATGTAGTCAGAGTTACACTGACATGTAATTATATAAACTACTCAACTGTAATTATTTTTAGATAAAGCAGAACATCTTTATCAAGCGAAGAAAACTTGAGGACAGTGCTAAAAGCAGCACGTGTCCTGACAGCAGGAATACACGACCTAACATAGATTGATACTCGATTAACCTGCGTCTGGTTGCTTCTAACCCTTCCTGTTAATTCAGTTACACCGGACACAAGTCTAGATTAAACATAGGGGAGGGCTTAAAATATTTTAAGCTCATTTGCACGTTTAATAAGAATATTCCGGTAATCATTAATGTTTTCTATTTCACAATCAAACTTGCAAGAATATATCATCAACGTAAGATGGGTTAAAGTGTAAATTAAATTTAACTTCTGTGATTTGGGGACGAAAGAAATTCAATTTGTTCAGTAAATATAGGTTTACGTTAAACACTAGTGATAAAGAACCCATTCCTTCTGATTAACAAGCACATACAAGAAAGGCACATTTGAATCAAAATCCTCCGCCATAGTGAACTGAAGAGACGATTGAAAGGAATTAAGTTGATGTTGAAAACTCTCAGCCGTTTCAATGGAATTTAAAAAATTTTAAAATTTTGATCAACATAGCGAGGGGAATGGTCGACCTTGTGAAAGTGGTGAGTCTAGTTTTGAGTTTGAAGATTTGGGTTTTTAAATCTAAGAAATGTTGCTCGTCTGGACATTAGTCATTGAATATCGATAGAATAGTGAGAGCCTTCCGACGATTCATCTGTGGGAAAGAGGTTGTAGAGTGAAAAGTAATTCCTCGTTCACAAGTCCGTGTACATGCCTGTTAATTTTGCCAAGTCTGGAGAGCGGAGGTCGAGAATCTTTAATCCAGATACAGCAATAATACTGGAATTTTAGTCGGAACTGACTTTTATAGCGATAGAGTTAGATACAATCTGGGGCGTAACAAGAAACCAATCTTTTTTATTCAGTACCTTTAAAAAAAGACTGTAATCAATGAGCTTGAGTCTCAATAATTGTTCTAGGCAGTTAGCGTTTTGTGAATACCACCGTTCACCAAGACAATTTATCTCTTAGACTAAATTTGTCATTACTACATGAAGGTCATCGTTTCGTCATTGACGGCCATAGTCTGAACAATATAAGATACGTAGATGATACAATGCTGAATACAGACACGGAAGAGAAACTACAAGAATGTAGCTAATGAAAGCGAAAAAATAGGACTAAACATAATTTACAAAGAAACTGAATGCATGGTAATCAGTGAAAGAAGAGCTAAGAGAAGTCTAAGATACTGAAATCAACCAGGTACAGAGATTTAAATACCTGGGAAGTGTTCTAACAGAGAACGGAAAGTGTGACACTGAGATCTAACGTCTTATTAGCAGTGGCATGGCTAATCATGCGTTCGAAAATTTTAGTAGTGTACTGAAAGACACGAAAATTTAGTGGGAAGCAAAGAAAAAAGGACTGTCTTATTATGTGATGTCTATCCTTTACTTAGCAGCATAGCCCGGCGTAGCTCGGGTGTAATGAACGCTTTTATATATATATTATCGATTTTCTGAACTATTGTAAAAACTGCAGAATATCGTTTTTTATGTCTTTGTCTATGAGTGTATCAAATTTGATTAAAATCGGACCACTTCTTCTATAACCCGATTTTTCCGATTATCGATTTTCGATATTTATCGGGAGTACCTCGACACAAAATCTAAGAACACTCGCAGACGCTTATAGTACAACTGTGTAAATTTTCAAGAAAATCGGTTCAGCTGTTTTGGAGTCTATAGGTAACGGACACACACACACACAGACAAAGTTCCATTTATAAATAAGTTTAGATATGGCAGCGACTGCTGGACAACCTCATCAAAGATTAAGTAAAGACTTGAAGCAATCGAAATGTAGTTCTAGAGAAAGATACTGAGGACAAAATCGACCGAAGATTTTAGCAATGACTAGGTTTTGGACAGGATGGAAACATAAGTAAGCTTATATTTACATATCAAGAAAGACAGATGGATTTTTGTTCCATGCAATGAGGAAGGAGGGCTTGAAGAATATGATAATCACATGACAAAGAGATAGATAGAGATACAAGGAAAAGCAATGCATGAAATACTTGATGGGCTTAAGCAAATGGATGGCAGAGCAGGGTTTTATGGTAACTAAAGAAAGGCTGTTAAGAGCTACAACGTATAGAAAGATGTGGAAGGTTATGATCTCATACGTCCTGAAGTGACATGACACATAAAAGACGAAAATTAAATTCTAAAAAAATGAAAATGCAAGAATAGTATTCTCCGATAGATTAGTGTTCGAATTGATGTATCTAAATGCTGACTAAAACATTATGGAGAAATCTTTGTAATGTAGTAGCTATTTAGAAATCGTATAAGCTTTTAAAATGAGAGAAGCTAGTCTTTCTCCATTCAGCTGCCATCATCTATATTTTTGGGATTTGCACCCATAAACCATGGTATAATCTACATAGAGTCTTACCAACGATCTTAGAATGTTTTTAGGCAAATCATTAATATGAAGCAGAAAGTGGCTAAGAGAGAGTAGAGTGCCTCGAGTAACGCGTGACTTGTTCTCTTGGGCATCAAACGCCTGGCCATTAACTACAGACCTCATGAACTTAACTGAAAGGAAGGACTTGGTAATTAACAAGACTTCTCTAGAGATTCCATTGGCATGTGTCTTTTGAGTATTCAGTTCTGCAAGAATACAATAGTATAAAATCCGATGTTGTAACAAAGTTTTGAGGATCCTATGCTGAGTGAGATGTGGTCGTGATTTTACAATGTTGTTTATTATCAGTTCCTGTACAATCACTAAAGTTAAGCAAAGTCGAGTCTAATCTGTACCTACCTGGTTAATCACTTGGGAATACCAAGTGTTGTAAACTTGCAAGTCTGGTGAGGAATAGTGTCTACATTCATTTTCAAGTAAATACTCATGGCAAATGTATGAGTACACCTCCTTTCCCCTCACTAAGATGTAACTAATAGGACTTCACCACTAAACCCTTATTACCTCCAAAAACAATTCTTACAATAAAAAATATATTATCGCTTTAAATAAACTTCAAAGATTTGATAAGCCCTAAAAACGAATCAAGCAACAAATAAAGGTTTTTACTCTGAAAATTATTTAGGTACCTTCACTAATTTTTCTATACCTAAATTAAAATTGACATTTAATAATAAATAAGTTATCTTCAAGTTTTAAAATTAGCTTCAATTGAAAGCCAAGGAATTAAATTTACTATTTCCAGTAAACAAAATACCCTGGTGTATTTTAAACCGAGGTTATATTGATCGGAATCAAACATTTTCTAAATTTAAAAAAAAAAAAAAATCAAATTTTCCTCCATTTTTCATTGATTCTAAACAGAAGCTAATTCTCGGTATTAAAAATTCTTACAAAAATAAAATACACCTCGCTGACATCTTATTTACTTCAAATTACCGAATTTAAACTTTAAGTTGACTGGAAACAAGAATAACTGCTTACTGCTTGAATAATGTTTCAAAAAGCACTCCTCAAATACGGTAGCCTTGTTATCACAGCTGTCAACACCTTATCAGCAACTTGGGAGCAGCCAACAACTGATAATTTAGTATTGGGCCAAAAGTATGGAAGACGAATTTGGTATAAATCTTATTCATACAAATCGTTTTTTTAATTTTTCGCGATGTTAAAATTAAAGATTTAACACAGTTTTCAGCAATTATCCAATAGTTGATGGAATTTTAGTTAGTTTAGCTTTGTAAGCTTAGGATTGAAGATGTTTTATGAAAAATTAAAATTAAAATAATGTAAAACTTTCTTTTAAAAAATTTTACGATTTAATAACAGAAAGAAAATAACGGCAAAGATAACTCAAGAATTCATGAAATGTTATGGTATTTATTAATTTTCATTTTAAATAATCTATTTTTCATATCATTTTTAGGTACCTCTACAAATTGTGAATTTCACAATTATTATTGTTTCTTAACAAAATTCGAAAATTAAGAATTAAACTGTAAAAGTTGCTTTAAATGCTTAAGGAATGACTTTCAAAACAGGCTGGTGAATTTTATAAACGTCTTGAAGATACTTGAATCAGAATCAAAGTGCGATTTCTGTCGTTTCCCATATAAGGCGAATAATCCAAAACACTTGTAAACTTCTAAAATAAATCCGACCCTATGGAAACTTGTTATGACCCCTATGGAACATCGTACTTAAATGAACATATTCATTTACACACAAAAAAACATTTTCATTATTTTTAAAATATAAGGGGTTAAAGTTTTTTATTATTTTTTTATTTTTTAACAGGCAATATAATCATCAATTCTTAACTAAAAAAAAAACAAGATTTTAAAAATATTTTTAAAACTTTATGAATTATTATAATAAAAAAAATGAAAACAATTCTTTTAAAATTTTATTAATAATCATTTTTTTTTCTTCAGAATATAACGTCCTTAATGAATTATTATTTATCAAATTAAATTATATCATATTTTTATTGCATTATTTATTTTATTTTTCGGAGCAGATTTTCGGATAGTGCCAAATAATTTTAAATAAAAAATATATGATTTATATTCCCCGATAAGTTCTGCGTTTAACTAATAAAAACATAATTTGCAGAAATTAAAATTTATTAAAATTTCATGTTTTTACGTGAAGGGTGGGTAACAGAGTTAAAAAAAAAATTCATCAATATTTTTAAAAAATAATAATTTCAAAAATAATTCTTTTTCATTTGTGAATGACTGCTGAAAATTCCTTTAAAACCCGATAATTCTTTGATTTTTTGCGAGGTTTTCCAAATTAATGTGTTCGTCACCGAAAAAGTAAGTTACATAAAAAATTACATAATCGATTGTAAACAGTTGTAAGATTTTCTGCATCGCTAACTCAAATCATAACAAAATATCTGCCAAAATTTCGAACATGTTAAAAGGAATTAAAAACTTTTATAAAATAAATAAAAATTACTTTGATCTTTCCTCTTAATAATGTTTGAAACATTTTGATAGAAAAAATCGTTTTATTAAGTTTTGAATCTTTTTAATTCATACTAGGCTAGATTTTTGGTGATGTCATGGATGTACCTAATATATATATATATATATATATATATATATGTGTGTGTGTGTGTGTGTGTGTGTGTGTGTGTTTCTGTATGTGTCATGTGTATATGTGCATGTAGTATGTGCATGCGTGTTTGTGCTCTTTCTGTGGTTTCATTATTAAATTTACAATTTTTTATGTTTGTAGAAATTACATATTCTGGTTATTTTATATATGAAATGTTGTGAACAGACGAGCTACAATCTTTCGTTCCAAACATTTTCAGCTAAGACCTACCATGCAACGTAATCAGAATCGAATAATTTCCATTCTTTTCATATGATTTTGGTTAAGCAGGATTTTCAAATCCAGCGTCTTCTTCCTCCGAATTCTTACTTTGCTGAAAAGATCCCGAAAGGAGAAATACTAGGATTAAATTTTATCTATCATATATATCGTCATAGTTACATTTATTACTTCTGCCTTTTGAGTAATTACATCAATTTTCTTTAGTAAATATCTGTATTGAATGGATCTTGAGCCTTAACAATTGCATCAAATAATTGCGATTGAAATGGCTTTTATTTCATTTTATCCATAATACTACAGAATCAAATTTAGTAAAGAATAATGTCACAAAACCTTTTGTATTTTTCCAGTGTACTTAGGCTATATCGAAATATGTAGTTGAATTAATGATTTATTGTATCAGTTTGGGGAAATAGATGGCACAATCTCTTAAGTGATTCTATCAGCCAATAATATCATGAAAATAGCATCAATAAAAATTATGATATTATTAATTCATTTATAAACTGAGCATACTAATTTCAATGATTAAAAACATATTTCCGTATTGTTTAACAGACAAATTTGACCTGTGGAACTGATACTTTAAAATATTAACAATACGTAAATTGTTCAAAGATTATATTTTAGACATTTAAAAAAGCTACCAAAAAACTTGAAGCAATTGAAATGTGGTTCTACAGAAGGATGCTGCGAATATCATGGATCGAGCATGTGAGCAATGATGAGGTCTTGGAAATGATGGAAACAAAAAAGAAATTAATACTGAGCATCAAGAAGAGACAGCTGAAATTCCTGGGACACGCAATGAGGAAGGAAGGCTTGAAGAATATGATACTAACAGGCCAGATAGATGGAAAAAGAGACAGGGAAAAGCAACGGATAACATATTTGAAGGACATAACCAGGTGGATGACGGAACGAGGATTGCATCGTGTAACAGGAGAAGGCGTGCTCAGAGACACCAGGGGTAAAAAACGTGGAAGGTCATGATCGCCTACGTCCTGAAGGGACAAGCACATAGGAGAAGAAGAATGTTATCCGTTTCATTACAAGGAAAAATTTGGTAATTATTAAACGAGCAACTATTGATACATTCCAGAAAATAGTTTTCTCCATATTAGTAACACTTATCGCTTCTTCCAGTATTGATGAAGTCTTCTTCCTAATTTTTTTTAAATTACCCTAAAACGCCAACATCTACGTCATTAGTTTCATACTCAATTATTGCTGTTGTTAAAAGTCTCCAATTAGTGGGATTTTTACACTTTGGTACAGTCATTTGTTTCTGATTGTGTACCACACTGCACACAAAGTTCAAATTTGGTGGTCCTAGCTAACACTCCAGGATTCAATTGCCCGATGTTAATTTCAACCAGGGATTTGAGAAAATTCTAAAACAGTGTAGATATTTCTGAATGGATTTGAAGCTATTCATAACATCCATAATAAGGTGTCGATCTGAAAAACATATTTAAGAACATAATATTTTTTTTTATCTCGGAGACTTAGTTTTGTTGCAATTTGCGGTGTTGGTCGGAATAACCTCTAGAAATTTTATATTCAATTTCACTAAATTCTTTATTGATTTTCTAATTCCCGTTTAGTACACCGAGGTATTTGAATTACTTAGTATTTACTAACTCAAACATTGTAAAAATGCATGCATAAGAAAATAATTCATTGACAAATTAGAGTTCAAATTGGTGCCCTTAAATCTTAACCAAAACATCACAGAAAAAAATTAATGTCATCGGATCACCATTTCTAAAGTTCCCAAGACAATTCCAACAATAACTTACGGGAAAATAATACTCCAGTGGGATAGCAACCCTCAGTTAAAAATATTTACGGAAGAAAGAAACAAAAAAAAAGAGGAAGAAATATGGCGTAGATAAGGCAAAACTATTAACGAAGGAGAAAATGCTTAATGACCTGAGACATCGATATCTTTGGAAAATTGGAAAGCAAATTAAAGAAGTGAAACAACAATGTTTTGAAATGTATAAAAATCCGAAAAATCACGAAAGCATAGAATAGCAACCAAAACAGAAGAAATATCCTGGTCTCAAAAACAATTTGAATTACATTTCAACACTGAACACATTAAATTAAAGAAGCCCACCGAAAGAGAACATACATCAGAATTTACCCGAATATTTCAAAATCTGCCTTGAAACATGAACGATAAGCTACCGAGTGAAGAATTTAAGTTAGAGTTTGAGTTTTGTTTAAAGGCATAGCAAACTTTGTGGGTTATTTCATGCCAAAGAAGGTAAGGTTTTAAGGTATTTTTTAATCTTTGTTAAAGTGAGTAAGTTGGTTTAGTTAGCTTTAGGTGAACTTTTTTTTTAAATTAAAAGAAATTATTTTAGAATACTGAAGATGTCTTCTAATTTTGTAGTAGAAATATATTACTGGTAGCTAATATATTTTCGTTTAAAAATGCATTATGCCAATATTTTTTCCTTCATGTGTTAGGGTAATAATTTTTCCTTCAAAACTATATTATTGATAATATTTTTCCTTCAAAATGTATATTTTTATATAAAAGTTTATTTTCATGTATATATTTCTGTGGGTTATTTAATCCCAAAAAATTAGGGTTTTAAGGTATTTTTAAAAGTTCGGTTATAATGAGAAGGTTGATTTAATCAACTTTAGTTGAATTTATTTTTTTCATTAAAAAAGTTATTTTAGAAAACTGAAGATGTCTTCTAGTTTTTATTCAAAAATATATTCCTGGTAACTAATAATGTTTTCGTTCAAAAATGTTTTATTCCAATATTTTTCTCTTCAAAAATGTGTTAGGGTAATAATTGTTCCTTCAAAACTCTATTGTTGGTAACATTTCTTCTTCAAAAATGTAAATTTTTATATAAAAGTCTATTTTTATGTATATCTTTCTATAAAGGTCTATTTTTAAACTTTAATAGTATTTTGAAACCAGTTTAGGGTTAACTATTTACCATACCTGGAACCCTAACAGGCGCTACCACTCCAGATTACAGTGGAACTGCGAGCAACAGAAACTAAAAGGTGGTTCCATGTTCTCACAAATTCCTAATATGCAACCTTGCTGCGGGAGGCAGTTTAACGTCATACTTAGGACCACCCAGTGTGAAAGAAGTCCAGAAATCTATAATAAAATAAAATAAAATAATATATAGAGAAAAGAAACATAAAGCATTGCCTTACATTCAGGTCGAACTGTTGAAAATAGCTTACCCACTTACTGAACTTAAAAACGTTTCTCAGATTGATAAAGGGAATCTAGAATCAAAACTGCATCCCATAAAACTGGAGCATATTCCGTACGAATGGACTATGGAAATAAAATAATAGATTTATTGACCCCTACACATATAGATACATCATAAGTGCGACCAGGCTTACATTCAAATCATATTGAAATACCAGTTTTCTTATGATAATCGAAGTTAAGCAACGTCGAGCCTGGTCAGTACCTCGATTCGTAACCATGTGCGAAAATAAAGTGATTTCTGTGAGATTATATATGCCGTTGGTGTAATTGATGACAGCAACGATTTCAATTCTCGTTGGGTTCACTTATTCTTAAATACAATTGGGCAATGTATTAATCTCTCTCCCCATACAGCTCTAGATTAATTAGTCTTATTGTATCGGTAAATCATAATTGTCTGCAAAATAAAATTACAATCTAAAAATGTTTTCTGGCTTTAAAAAATCTACAAATTTGATAATCCGTAGAAAACAAGTTACAAATGACCATTGTACCAAGTATGCTACAATGGTCTTTGAAAGTCAACTCATAGCAAACAATGTTTGCTTTCGTTCTTATAATTGGGCCAAATGCTGCTTTATATGTCATCAAAGTCTTCAAGGATTAGAAACCGCTTTCCAAACTCCGGATCCACTGACTCTCTAGAACAGATTAAAAAATACTACAGTGGTTTAAAAAGGCATACATGTCTAGTGAGGACCCGAATATGGAAATATTTCAAACCTTTTCACGCATACGTTGGTGAAGAAATGAAGGGTAAAATCTTTTTAATCTATTAATAGACTAGACCGTGCACAGATGTGATAGAAAACAGCATTCAAAGTTTCTCGACTTACGCCAATGATCTGATAATGAGGGAAGCTATGTCGATGCAATAGACATACAGCGTTAGGATAAAGAATTATTTTAAACCAAAAGCAAACAAGAAAAAAGAACTCGAGATAAATCTTGCCAGATTAGAGAAGATTTGCTGAAATTGGAAGTAAAAACAGTGATGTCAACTACAGGGAATCAATCATGAATAAAATTTTCCAGAATTTCAAGAATATTATTTAAACATCGTTTTTTTTATTTTATTATTATTTCCTTTTTTAATGATAAAGTCGGCTCTTCCAAAATGAAAGATTATATGTAAGAATACTTTTTTTTATATGCATTAAGTTTTCTTTCTTGATACTGATAACGGAAGCCAAAGTAGCCAAGAAATACGGATAAAAATATCAAATTTGATCATGTCATAAAAATACCATCTTCTTCTTCGGGATATCTTTAATCATGTCTCGACACAAATTCCTATCCAGTTATTGCTTAGAAAATTTTTTTATATCCCTCCGAATGAATGTTCAGCATTCATTTACAAAACGAAAATACGGAGGCTTCTTGCAGTATCCTTCAGATCCTGCAACACCTGTTTCTCACTTTCCTACAAATTCCAGATAATATTTTCTGATTCTATGTGTAAACGTCATTTACATCTTCATTATTCTGAGTTTCCTCGTTACGCACATGTTGAATCCATGGTCTTTTCAATATCCGTCTGTAGAACCAGACTTATGCTAACTCAAGTCTCTTCATTTCTATGACTTTTCAAACACTGTATCGAAAAATGTAAAAAGGATTAGATCTATTCCTTATCCAACTTGAATATATATATATATTGTTGAGCCAACTTCAAAGTTTCATAACGTAATCATTGGGATGTTCTCATTTATCGGGGTTTTTCTTCATCTACCGAAAAGGAAGAAAATGAGGACATCACAATGAGAAAATGAAGAATGAGGACATCACAATGGTGGTTTCAAAAATTTTGAAGTTGGCATAACTCTGGTCAGTTAAATGACAATTTTATCTCTCTCTCTCTCTCTCTCTCTCTCTCTATATATATATATATATATATATATATATATATGCAATTATTCCCCAGATTAACATTCAAGCACTTAGAAATGTTCGTATTGGAAATTCCGACGAGCATGTCAGAACAGTATGCCTTTTCCTATTTTTGATGAACAGTGAAAATAAAGTCTGAGGATATATGTGACATCACAATGGGATCTCTAGACTCTGCTGATTCCACAGACATTTTTGACATATTCATTTTGTACAACCTTACGGCTTATAATGAGATCAATATTGATTACATTGAATTGTACAAGGATTATGTACTTATGGTTGTAGAAATTGCTACTAAATTAAGGTAACAGAATAGAAAATTAATACAGAGCAAAGTAAAAAGTCTAAATCTTAATTACGATAAAACAAATCTGAAACTCTAAACTTCTTAGATGTAACACTTGATCTAGTTGATAACACTTAATCACCGTACTTAAAAACTAATGCTAATCCTACATACATCCACCCTAACTACAATCACCTCTGAATAATCATCAAATATATACCCATCTCTATTGAAAAGGGACTTACTAAAACTTTCCCAGTGAAGATATCTTTTATAAACACAGCAGTTTTTGATGCTGAGGACAGTACTAAGACACAGGAAACTTTCACTAGAAACAAAGAAGAGAGTGCTAAATTACTATGTGATGTCAGTTTTTCAATACGGCAGTGAATGCTGGACAATATCATCGAAGATGAGGAAAAACCTTGAAGCAGCGGAAATGTGGTTCTACAGAAGGATTCTGAGGATATAATGGACCGAGCATGTGAGCAATGATGAGGTTTTGGAAAGACTAGCAATAAACAAAAATTAATAGTGAGCATCGGGAAGAAATAACTGAAGTTCCTGGGACATGCAATGAGCAAGGAGGGATTGGAGAACCTTATACTGACAGGCTAGATAGAAGGAAAAATAGAAAGAGGAAGGCAGCGGATAACATATTTGAAGGGCCTTATCAGGTGGATGACGGAACAGGGGTTGCGAGGTGTCACAGGAGCAAACATAGTAAAAGCCACCAGTGATAGGGAGACGTGGACATCCATGATCGCCTACGTCCTGAAAGAACATGGCACATAGAAGAAGATGTTGGTAACAATTGTGTTGTTTTAAATTTCTATATATAATGATTATTAACAAAAAATATTTCACTGCATCATGAGGTACAAATAATTGCTCCTTAAACACATTTCCTGTATTTCATTAAACTATGTTTTATTATAAACACTTATAATAAAAATATTATATATATATATATATATATATATATATATATATACAGTAATAGGTATGAATATATATATATATATATAAACCAGCTAAATCCAAACCACCTAAGCCCATTAACCTCTCCTTCACTAATATCCGAGGCATTCGTACTAACTTTGCTAGTGTAGAAGCGTTCCTGCATGAAAAGTCCCCTGACATCCTCGCGCTCTGCGAAACTAACCTCAACTCAACTATTCCCTCCTCTGACCTCTTCATCCCTGGTTATCTTCCCCTTTTAAGGAAGGATTCTACTGTCCACATGCATGGGCTGGGTGTTTATGTCAGCGAACACCTCCCCATAACTAGGGTGACTTCACTCGAATCTACTGACCACCAATACATATGTCTCCGCTTGTCTCTCCTCAGTTCGGTTAGCTACCTATTCTTCCTTTACCGTTCTCCCTCCTCTCCTGACTGCTCCCTACTAGATAGCATTGCCGACGACATAGATAAGGCTATTTCCTATCACCCATTTGCCCACATATTTGTATTTGGAGACCTCAATGCCCATCACTCTGAGTGGCTTGAAAACGCTGTTACTGATTCGGCGGGCATTCACGCCATGAACTTTGCTATTTCCCAATCCCTTACGCAAGTGGTGGACTTCCCCACTCGCTTCCCAAGCACACCCTCGGGTCATTCCTCACTGCTAGATATATGTTTCACCTCTGCGCCCGACGCCTGTCAAGTCTCGCAGCTTTGCCCTCTCGGCAACTCCGACCACGCTGTAGTCTCCCTCAGTATTTCTTTCCAATCTCACTCCCCCCAGGATCCCCCTACTCATAGAACCTCCTACCTCTACCAAAAAGCTGACTGGGATGCCTTTCGCGATTTCCTCTGCGACGTCCCTTGGGGAAAAGTGTTTGACCTATCAGTTGATGACTGTGCCTCTGAGGTCTCGTCATGGGTGAAAGCTGGCATTGATGCCTTCATACCCACCAGGAAGTATTGCTTAAAACCTCATTCCTCTCCGTGGTTCTCTCCGGCCTGCTCAGCCGCCATTGCCCACAGGAACCATTACTTCCATCTATTCCAGAGACAGCCAACTGATCACAATAGGCGCCTGTTCACATCCGCTCGCAGTGAGTGCAAGAGAACCCTAAATGACGCCAAACAGTTGTTTGCGGAGAGAATGCGACAGCACATAGCTGACCGCAAGTTCGGCTCCAAGGACTATTGGAGGATTTGTAAACGAGTGCTCAACAATAGGAAATCCTCAATACCTCCTTTAATCCATGGATTTGACGTTCTCACGTCATCTGCTGAGAAAGCTGAGTGCTTTGCCCGCAGATTCTCATCCAACTCCACACTCGACTCGTCCGGAGTGCACCCACCCGACTTCCCTATTAGAACTGAGGCCAAACTGCATGACGTGTATATTTCCCCGACAATAGTATCCAGAGTAATTTCAAAACTCGACCCCCATAAGGCGTGTGGAGACGATGGAATCCCGGTGATAGTCCTTAAGAGGTGTGCCCCTGAACTTTCCCCTGTCCTCTCTAAACTGTTTAACTACTGCCTTTCTGCTTCCTGCTTTCCTGCATGCTGGAAATTCTCCTCAGTCGTTCCTGTCTTTAAGAACTGTGGTGAACCCTCGGACCCATCCAACTATCGCCCTATCAGTCTTCTACCAATATTCGGGAAAATGTTCGAGGCTATAATAAATGCTGAAATAGTTCATCATCTCACCGCCCAAAAACTGTTCTCCGACAGGCAATATGGATTCCGATTTGACAGGTCCACAGCCGACCTGCTAACTACTGTAACGGAGTACATGCTACAGGCCCTTGATGAGTCTGACGAGGCTCGCGCGGTTGCTCTGGATATCTCCAAGGCTTTCGACAGGGTTTGGCACCCTGGCCTCCTATGCAAACTACGCGGTTATGGTATTACCGGTCGCCTGCTTGACCTAATCCAATCTTTCTTAAATAACCGCAAAATGAAGGTCGTTCTGAATGGGCGTGCCTCTTCGTCCTACAGCACGAATGCTGGTGTCCCACAAGGCTCTATCCTGGGCCCAACGCTCTTCCTTATTTTCATCAACGACCTCCCAGATGAGATCAGGTCCCAAGTAGGCATCTACGCAGATGACACTACAATATACTCCCGCTCCAGTAAGAAACCTGTCGTGGCGGACAGACATAATCTCGCTGCTGACCTTGAGCGGGATCTACACTCTGTGGTGAACTGGGGCAAGAAGTGGCTTGTCAACTTCAATTCCTCTAAGACCAAGCTGTTGTCTGTCAACCATTACAGGCAACCTCTTCTGCCTCCCATAAGCATGGACCAGATGATTCTCCCGGAGAGTAATACACTACGCCTCCTCGGACTTACCCTGTCCTCAGACCTCAAATGGAAGCACTATATTGAATCCATAGCAAAATCTACTGCTAAGAAGATTGGGTCACTATGTCGATCCAGGATGTTTTTTCCACCTGAATCCATCCTGCAAATATACAAGTCAACCATCCGTCCGTGCATGGAGTACTGCTGCCATTTATGGTCAGGTGCCCCTGCCGTTCTCCTCAGTATTCTTGACAAGCTCCAAAGGAGAGTCTGTAATGTGATAGGTACTGATCTGGCGACTCGTCTGCAGCCACTTTCCCATCGTCGAAATGTGGCCTCCCTCTGTCTCTTCTATAAATACTTTCATGGCTTCTGCTCGGATGAGCTTAAGTCACTGATGCCTCCTCAACAGGTGTTTACCCGTTCAACCAGACTGGCAACTGGGTCCCACCCATTCACAGTCAGGTTAGCCAAACGCAGACGACAATTCTACTCCTGCAGCTTCCTCTCTCGCACTTCCCGCCTGTGGAACTCACTCCCGTATTCTTGCTTTCCTGACGGCTACGACCTCCAGAAATTTAAAAGCAAAGTTAATACTCACCTACTAACCACTGGCCTCTAGCTCTCTCTCCCCTCCCCTGTATAACCTTCCCTCTCTCTCCGCCCATGTACCTGTCATTGCACCTGCTTTCTCAGTTTTCTATTGTTCCTTTCTAACTAGCTTGTACTCCTCACTCTTTTCTAATTAATCTTTCTACATTTATGTAACCCCCTGCACATCAGTGGCGTTTCTGCCTTGCTCGGGGTGAAATGATTAAAAAAAAAAAAAAAAAAAAAATATATACCTGTGTGTCTGAGTGCATATTTATATACGTATTTATTATACTTAAAGGTATATATATATATACCTGTGTGTCTGTGTGCATATTTATATACGTATTTATTATACTTAAAGGCATATATATATATATATATATATATATATATATATATATTTATATAACAAGGCACACGCAAATTATGATTAAAAAACGAAAACAAAATAAGCGTGTATGACCAGAAAACGAAAATCGATAATCTGCTAAGATAAAAATAAAGTAACAGAAAATTTCTCATCGAACTCAGTGTCTTAGGCAAAATAATATTAATAGCAAACGTTGTTGTCTCATAAATGTAAAATTTCCAAGGACAAAATGTGGCATGCCCGTTGTTAGGAAAAAGTTTTTTTACCCTGCAGACACTTATTTACTGTATTCATTTAATTAATATAGACTCCCACTTCAATAGCTATTTTTTGTCGCTGTTTACCGATCATCCAAGCCGAGTCAAAATTTTATTAAGTTAGTTCCCCGACAAAGTTTGAATTCGTGTGTAACACAAAAGCTTCTCGTGAAGGAACAGGGAGTTTCGATTTTCTCACTGCCTTGTCTAGCATAATTGGAAGTGAACATAGAGCGTAGCAATTAGAAAAAAATAATATTACGTACGCTATGAACAAATAGATTTACCAGACATCATTTATGCACGCGGTAAAGAATATTCAGCTTCTATAATAGCATGAGTCACTAGTCTTGATGGAAGATTCGAAATTTATGTTTACTTACCAAGCCATTAGCAAATATTATATTAATAAGAATATTCATTATATTAATAAGAATATTCAGCTTCTATAAAAGCATCAGATACTAGTATTGATGGAAGATTCGAAATTTATGTTTATTTACTAAGCCATTAGCAAATCTCATATGAATTATTTATAAATCAGTTTCTCTCGTGTTTTATGCTTACCATTACATAGGCCAAGTTTTTCTAACAAAAAAAAAACGTGCCGTTAAATAGTTTTGTAATATTCTTTTTGGTGGACCTGTACGACATTTCCACTACCTGTAATGTTGTTGATTTTTTTTTTTACTTATTTCTGTATATTCTTATCGATTAGTACATAAAGTTTCTGATTTTCAAAACAAATTTGGAAAAAATTCAATACTTAAAAATTTTTAGTGGGGGCTCAGTTTCGTATACACCGTTATTGTAAATCGATCCTCCATTTTGGAAACATTCGCTTCGAATTGTTACCCTTTATCTTTTTTTTCCAAACTTTGTAGGAAACTACTGAAAATATCGTTCCGGAAATATGTTTTTATTCTATTTTTTTTTAAAACAGGAATGATTTTAAAGATTATCTATAATTTTTTTAAAAAAGTTTTACATGTCATATTTTTCATTCTATTTTTTTTTAGAACAGGAATTATTTTAAAGAAACTCTGACCCAAACTTTTTCAATGTTTCAAATAACTTATTTTTCATTGATACGAAGTAGGGATAATTAAAGATTTTCCATTTCACCCCAAGCAAGGCAGTACTGCCACTAATCAACAGAGGGTTACATAAGAGGTGTATAATGAGAAATAGGAACAAGATTCAGCGGGTGTCAGAGAATGGAAGTATGAGAACACTGGTGTAAAGAAAGTTGCATGAGAATAGAGTGGAAACAGCGAAGAACATGATACAAGGATTGTCAGGAAAAGCATGCGAATCAAAGAGATATGAGATGTAATTGACATTGCATTTAAATTCTTGGAGATTTTAGTTTTCAGAGAAGCAAGTATACGGAAAGTAATTCCACAGGCGGGAAGTGTGAGAAAAGTAGCTGAGGGAGTAGAAATTGCGGATATATTTTATTCGTTTTTTTATATCTCGACTTGTAAAACTTAATATTTGATAGGTTTTTATTATCATTCTTTGGATCGATAAAATCTTCGATCGCTAAGGCAGAGAGCAGGATATAAGAAATATTTTTAGAGTACATTTATTGCCAATTTGAAATTGAGCTGCATGTTCAAATTCTGTATAGAAGTTCTTCATTTCTGCTTCCCTGCTAGTTGCTCAATAAGTTTATCGGGCCATAATTGGCTGCCACAATTTTAATAACATAAGATATGCAAATGACTTAATGTTGATAGCAAACACAGAAAGGAAACAAAAACTCCCTCAGAAGGTAGTGAAAGAAAGCAAAAAGAAAGGATTAAACATAACATGCAATAAAAAGGGATGTACTGTTGTCAGCAAAAGATACAATTCAACATGCACATTTCATATTAGAAATATTAAAATTAAACCAGCACAAATTTTTAGTATCTGGGAAATTTTTGCCACAAGGGCAACATCGAAATTCGAAGTTGCATTATCCTAGCGAAATATGCCTTTCAAAATCTCTGCAAAGTATTAAGAAATAGGAATATTTTGTTAGAAATAAAGCAAGACTACTGAACTGAACAGTAAAGATAAAGAGACTTGTTAAAACAGAAACAAAGAATGCTAATTATACTATGGATTTAATTTGTGAGTAAGGTTAATGATTTAAAGAAAATAGAAACTAAATGAGAACTTTTATTCATATTAGAAATAAACTGATGAAATTTCTAGGAAACATAATGAGGAAAGTGGTCTTGAAAAATTTGACACGCCCAGAACGAAATGAGAGAAAAGGTAGAAGATGAAAAAATGTATAATCTACCTAAAAAGAAATGTAAAAAGAATATCTAAGGGAGATAGCCAAACAGCCAAATTTACTAAGAACTACAAAAGCCTAGAAATGGTGGATGTTCATGGTCGACAAAGTCCTAAAGCTACTTCACTAACAGATAGCGAAAGATATTTGCGATAAATCATTCTTCCCTGCTTCCTGCTTTCCTACTTGTTTGAAATCCTTTTCTGTTGTTCCAGTCTTTAAGAACTCAGGCAAAGCGTCTAATCTTTCTATCAGTCCATAAGCCTTCTACCAATTTTTGGTGAACTACTAAGGGTACTTATCAGTTCGAAATTAGTTAATTATCTCTCATCGCAGGGTTTTCATTCAGATAAGCAATACGTCTTTCGCTTATCTTTGTCAACTGCTGGGGTATTAAATGTTATAGTTGAAAAAGTCTATCAAGCTTAACGAAAAGAATACTGAAACCAGAGATTATTGCTTTTGATATCTCGAAGGCGTTTTATGGTGTACCGTATACTGGTCTTTTTCAAAAATGAAAGAATGTGCTATTTCTGGACGAACTTTTGATCTGATTAAATTATTCTTATCCAATCGTAAAATAAAAATTATCACTTCTAGATCATTTTGCATCAATTCAGGTGGCCCTCAGACTCTATATTCGGAAATACACTGTTCCTAATTTCAATCCATGCCCATCCTGAGGCCATCAGTTCTCAACCAAGTATCTATGTTGATGACACAACTATTTACTCCTGTCTTGATGCTTGCTTATATCAAGTCAATTTGGCAAAAATATGGCGTACAATCTGTTGTTGACTAGAGCAAGAAATTGCTTGTTGATTCTATAGTCTGGAAATCTCTCTTTTAACCGTCTGCGAGAATTTATTTTGCCTTCAATCATCATGCTTAATGTTAACCTCCAGGAGAGTGTTGCGTTGAAAATTCTAGTGACCATGTTTTCTTCTAACATGATATAGAAATATTACATTGAATCAATTTCTAGGTCTGTTGCTAGAAAAGTCGGTTCATTGTGTCGTGCTAGGCAAATTTTCTCAACAGAATCTATTTTGCATATTCTTATGTCTACCATTCGTTCACGCATTAAATATTGCTGTCTTATCTGGCCTGGTAATCCTGCTATAAATTTAGAGATTTTTCATAAATAAAGAAAATAACAATCTGCAATGTTACTGGTTCTGATATTGCATCTCGGATTCAGTAACTTCCACGGTAACAGTTTGGATGAACTTCTTTGTGTATATATTCTGAGATCTATGTATCTAAATTATCGGCAAGATATCATGATCTTACAATTGAAATTACTAGATGTGATCGTCATTTCTATGATAACAATTTCGTATATCGTAATTCTCGCTCGTGAAAATCTCTTACAGTTTTTTGCTTTCCAGTGAACTTTGATCTTCATAAATTTGATGCACTTTCAATCGTTACATTGTCCTTTTATTCCCTGTTCTGTTTTTGCCATCTAAATACTTTTTTTTCATACTGTCTCAGACATAGTCTCCAGAATATGACATAAACTAGTCCGAATAGCATATATAATGACTCTGTAAATCGTCAGGAGAGATCTAGTCGGAATCTAGCTTTATATCCTTACCACAGACTAAGGCTACTTCGGCTCTAAACGACCGAATTATATTTCATGGTTGGTTTCATCAAATTAAACAAAAAGTTTAGCAAGAAGCAAAAGAATTCAAACATAATAATAGAATTTAGTTTATGTGTCAAGGCTATTTGCTCACCTTACCTTGATGATTATATGAGACACAAATTGTTTTTAATATGGGGTTGCTTTTGACCTATCCAATGTTTGTCCAGTCTTTGCGACTACTCTCATGTTTGCGTCGATATTCCATCGAAGATCCAATGACGGTTGGACTCTCCATATCCCTTCGTTATTTGTGGAGAATAAATTTAACATACCGATCTCGGGTAAAATTCTGAGAAGAAATAATGTGCCAAGGCTTTTCATAACGTCACCATCCATGGATCCCCATAAATTCCTGTCGTGTGTTGCTCAAAGTAAATTTTTACTATTAATCATTCCTGTTCCTTATTCTGACATCCATTCACAAAAATTCATCAGGTATGTTAATCGCTATATTCCTCTGCTTCTCTGGCCTTCAGTATTTCCTACGAGTGATAAATTCTCTCGGACTTCTTTACTTATGTTTTTCGTCAAAGAAATGTAACTTCACATATCATTTACTTTCCTATTTGTATTTTCTTTAAAACTTCTACCTTAAGCATATGCTTTGTCTACATTGTTCACAATAAGATGAAACCACATCACTTTGACTTCAAGTCTCTTCATCTTTTAGGATATTATCCTGCATTTGTTGATATTCTTAATATGTTGCTCACAAAATGAAACACCAAAATTGCAATATACATTCTTGCAGTTAATGGCTATTACTCTTTTTGTTTCACTTTACTTCACTCTCTGAGAAATATTTTAGTTTCCACCATAAAACATAACTTTAAAGATGATTATACGGTAAACACAAACAGTTTTCTCGATTAGAAACATAGTTTTCGGTTCACATTTACATTGCTCGTATAGGAAATGAAAGTAAAACTTTAAAACAAGTGTCGTCTTTGTATCTTGGCCTTATGAAAAGGCACATGCCGTTATCTAAAGTATTCTCAGATAAACGGCTTGAATTTCTGAATAGAAGAAGATCCGAGTGAATAGGACATTTTATTTCTGTAATTGTGAGGATATTTGACATCAATTGTGTACCAAAAATGCATGATAGTCACTATTGACGCCGACCATGTCAGACTACATGTTGTTCATGCTGATGACTGGTTGCGTCAGGTCAGAATTATCTGTGACAACAGACAAGCGACTCCAGCTGAATTTGCATTCGTCTTCAGAGAACGAGGTACCAGACGCATATTAATCGGATTATTTAAGTATTCTTTATCTTACATGATATATGGGAACAAAATACCCATG
Organism: Ascarosepion bandense; assembly: GCA_037127315.1. Classification (NCBI taxonomy): domain Eukaryota; kingdom Metazoa; phylum Mollusca; class Cephalopoda; order Sepiida; family Sepiidae; genus Ascarosepion; species Ascarosepion bandense. The sequence continues at coordinate 314,461 of JBBBDQ010029075.1, read as the reverse complement.
AGGATACACGTGAAACTGAAAAGGCCTTTTTACTGGGCGTGATACATTATTTAATAGGTGAGAAACGTGTGGTGTGGTCCTTTGAGTTACAGTTTTAATTTTATGAGGTTTCTGATAGAAATGGATCAAAATTGTTAAAAAGTCACCTTTCATGCTGTTGAATGTTCCATAAAGATGATGGTATGGTTCACATGAGATGGATTGAGTTGGCTGCTATATCTTAACGCGTCATAGACCAGAGACTGTCATTTAATCATTTGAATGGATTCATTGTATCCTTTTAGGTCAATAACTATGAGATTCCTTACAAATTCTTTAAAAGAAGTTCTAGAGACGTTCACCGAACGTCGCGTCCGCAACATTCATCGTACCTGATCGCAGACGTTTTTTTATTAAATGTGTTTGAGATGTCAGTCTCACGCAATGTCTTGCAGCGACAGCTACAGAAAACGTGGTATTTCGGAAGCATATATACTCGCCACTTAAAGATTTATTCCGAAGTTAATTAGTGACATGTCCAGTTGCTACGGTTTGTTGTTCTAACGATTGCCACTCAGGACACTACTTTCCTAACCCATGACTTTTGGCGAGTTAACTTAGAGAACGGGCACCGATTAATTTTTTTTGTAGCAGAATCTTCCAGTCAACATCGATGGATTCAAAGAAATGGTTTCAGGGAATTTTGTTTTAACAACACCCTTTTTAATGAAAGACAGCCGCTGGGATATACTGGAAAGCCAAAGAGCTGGTTGAGAAACCAGGTGCAATCTAACCCGTGCTTCATCCGACAATCAATCTAATCACAAGACTTTTAATATTATTCAAATAATGATGATTGCAGATCGCGGTAGAATGAGACTAGAAATAAGATAAGCGAATTGCGTTTTCGTTAAAGACACTGGAACAAAGAATGAGATATTTATGCTCATAAATAATCAAAAAGATCAATAAAGAGGCGAAATGATGAATACCACTTTTTATAAATAAAGCAAAAGTTTTTGATAAAGTACGTCACGAAGAACTGTTTGAACTAATAGATAACTTTAATATATATGGGAATTATATCAGAATAATCCAGAAACTATATTGGCAGTAAAACCCATACATACGGATAGAAAATAAATTCAGTCAATATACAAAGCTAGGAAAGGACGCAAGAAAATGATATGTCTTTCACCGTACCTATCCAATCTCTATCGTAATGTGATTCCGAATGAATTAGAAGTCCCACCAGGGTTAATCGGCAGCCACTTTCTTAGCATTATAAGAAAAGTAGACAACGCAATATTGATAACAGACTAAGAAAGGTAACTTCAGAAATTTTTTTCAGAAATTAGTAATGGATAGGGAGAACAAATGTCTAAACATCAATTGCAAAATAGATAGCCTAGCATGCTGAATAAAAATTGGAAATGCCGGAATCAAGCAAGTAAAAAAAATTTAATATATTGTTGGTGATATAATAAATGACAGAAAACGTGACGACGAAATCGGAAGGCGCGTTTGCATAGTGGAAAATGCCTTCAAAGCTAAGAAAAGTATTAATAAACAAGAAATGTTTGTTAAAAAGAAGGAAAAGAATACTGAACTATACGCAATATTCGTAATTCTGTATTTCAGTAAAAGTTTTACAACTTCATAAAAGCTGCCTCGGTCTGTTTTTCAAGACTAGTTACTAAGCTGACGAGCGCTAAACAAAAATAAATAAATAAATAAAACAAAAAATAAAATAAAATAAAATAAAATGAAAATAAGACAAGAACGTTGCAGCACGAATTGTAGTATTTTCGGGCAGCATTTATCTAAATTTGTAGGAGTACGTAAAATTAATCACGAGAATTTTTTTCTGTCTATCTATTTTTTACTTGTACCATGGACATTTTCAGTTAGTTTAATGGTTATCAAGCTTGTCTTGTCAGATCAATTAAATTTGAGGAATGAATTCGATTCTCATTGGGTTATCCATTACTTAATAATTGACAGACAACGACAATGACACTGATGTGGAGTAGAATAATGGCTGGAGAGAATCACGCACGCGCAGAAATTGTCGGGGAATCGTTAATCAGCGGGTGTTTACCGTTCTCTCTCTCTCTCGCTCTCTCTCTCTCTTTGTGTTCTGACCCTCCTTTTCTGTCTTCTGTTCTTTTTTCAGCAAGAAACCTCTGACTTATATAACCCAAAATTCCTACACATTTTTGCTTTTTCGGGTTGTCATTTAATTGAATTCGTCTGTGGCCGGATACATCTGTCAATCATTTTCGATTTCTAAGCCGGTTGTCGCCAGTGCTTTCTGCCTTTGAAGTCAATCATATTTGTACAGGCTATTGCCTTTCAAGCCTTTTGTTTTCGCCTGTATTTACTACCTTTGATGTCAATCATATCTTTGTTAGATATTGTCTGTATTTCTGTCTTTGGTGTTACGTCCCGTCGCCACCACCTACATCTGAAATATTTTTTGTCAATCATATTTTTGACGGTCAAGGTAATATATAACATCATCTTCAGTAAGCATAGACAATCATATTGCGCACTTTGACGTGGTGTAATAGTCATCACGATTGTCTCACTTGATCAGTTACCGCGAATAGTGACTTCGATCATCACAAGCTGATACTTCATTTTGACTTTGTACCACAACCAAGGATGAGCTTTGTGGTCCAGTGGATATCGACTCGGAACGAGAAATTGGAGAACCGAGTTCGAATACCAGTTGAATTCGTTGCAATCATATACGCAATCATATACGCGCAAATACCCTTGGGAAAGGTATTAATCCGTCTCTTCCCTCCATCTAAGGGTCAAATACAGGACACGTTGGGTTCTATAGCCTTGGCTGGCAACCAGTCTACCGCAGAAATCAATGGCAACCTACTGTGGGATAATCTTCTGCTCAGTCAGTCATGTCTCTTTCGAGACATGATCGCCCAAGCGTGTATCACGTATGGCACTTAACTGACTGACTGATCACAATCAAGCTATTCTTAGTAAATCCTTATATTTGCACGATTCGACGTATTGTAATGGTTAGCAATTTTGTTTCACTCGATCAATTACAACTGATTAGTGATTCCTTTCTACACTGGCTGTCCCATACTTTCGGTTTTCTAAGACACATCTAAGCACGTTTAAAAAATCAGTATTCCACTCGTGCAATTGCTGAAAAAATATACCCGTATTATATAAATGAAAATTTTCTGTGATGTTTGCAATATACAGGTGCAATGGATAAATTGTCCCCATTTCATATATTTACGTTTGCGCATGCGCTTTGTTTTTCATTTTATCAACTGCACCGTTTAGTAGGATCAATTGGGCGCCGTCTGAGAGAAAAAGACCATCATGACGCAATGAACTCCCCCAGAAATTTCGAAATACTATGCTGTATTGATTGGCATGCGCGCCGAAAGCTACCATACAAACATTTTAGAGTATTTTGGAGTTAATTTGAGGACAGCACAGAGAATTTGAAAAGAGGCGAATGAGTCTACTCGTGATTACTGTTGTAGAGTTGTTGTGGTGAAACTTCTCCGCAAAGTTGTAAAGACCGGTTTGTGCCGGAAGTAAAACACGGAAAACATGAGGTAGGTTCAAAACAGTGTTTTAGTATAGCAAGAACATATGTACAAAGTGATTATTATGTTTGGTCGTAGTTGCGCAAATGACCAACAAAAAATCTTGTAAAACCTGTAGCGTGGTATGCAAATGAGATACACGCATAAATAGGACGGACCTCAGGTACCAGGGAAAAGAGAAATTACGTTGCTTCCTACGATATTTATACATCATAACAATGGCGTCGTCGAATGTGTCTGACACGCAACACGATCCTGAGCATGTGGAGACGTGGATGAGTTGCTTCGCAGCGCTTGCCAGTGTAAAGAAACTGACTGACAGAAGAAAGTGAGCAATGCGTGTTTACAGATATGTTCCTCGCAACAGCACTATATCAAGGAATAACGAAAAATACTCGAAAATTTAGAAGATCTATCCCTCAAAGAAATCTTCGAAATAATAATAAAAAATAATATTAGAACAAAGAGGATGTTATTCATCGCTGAAAAAATAAAATGTCTTGACATGAGAGAACAACCAAACGAGTCTATTATAAAATGTTTACACCTATTAAAAAATAAAGCCGAGTACTGTAAATTTGACAACTTGGCAACGGTGAAATGATCGCAGAAAATGAGCTGATCCAGTTGGGCTTGATAGAAGGCATGCATGACTTCTCATTTAAATATAAAATACTAGGAAGGCTTCAATGTGTTAATTTGAACTTAGAAACCTGTACAGAATTCGTGCAGCAGCTAGAACTGGTGAAACAACAGCAGAGAGAGAGAGAGAGCGTGTGTGTGTGTGTGTGAGAGAGAGTGTGAGAAAGAGAGAGTGAGAGAGAGTGTGAGTGAGAGAGAGTGTGTGTGTGTGCGTGAGTGAGTGTGAGAGAAAGAGTGAGAGAGAATGAGTGAGAGAGAGTGAGAGTGAGAGAGAGAGAGAGTTCAGTGCAAGTACTTTGGTGAACAGCGTGTAAACACCCAGCTTTCGGTAAAACATACTTAATCTGCAAAAAAAGGATTAATTTCACAAGGTCTATAAATACAAAAAAAAAACAAAATCAGTTGAAGTCAGTGAAGACAAGCAAAATGCCACAAAAAGGGTAAAAATATTCGCAGTAAAAACTTTGACCCGAGAAAAGGAGTTACTTTAACGACGGACGCAACTGAACATGCTATAGCGGGTTGCCCAATAACGTATCTTTCCAAATTTTCTCGTCGGCAGAATGTAATCATTCTAATATAGAAAAGACAGCATCGGTTATACCCTAGAGTATGAAGAGAGTACATAGTTTCTTGTTGGGTAAAAGGTTTTTGTTAAAATCAGATCAGATCACAAGCCCTTGGAATTCTTATAGATTCTGCGAAAGAGGTTAACAAAAGTAACGCCATGAAGAAATTTAAGGTGAGCCATTAAAATTAAGATGTTTCAGTTTGACATTATGTATGTCAAAAGAAGCAATTCCTCATGTGGAAGCATTATCAATAATAAGATTACTTAATGAAAATGGAAGAATACGTAAAAACTCGGATGAGAGAATTATACAATGGGTTGAAACAGACGTATTATCCCGCTAAACACTCAGCATAGAAACCCAGCATGACTCGATACTAAGCAAAATACTAGAGCATCTAAAGGCTTCAAAACTCAGCTTCAAGATGGTCTAGCGTGGTATGCAAATGAGATACACGCATAAATAAAGCAAACCTCAGGCATCAGTGGACGGAGAAATAACGTAACTTCCTACGAGATTTACACATCACAACGCTACTAAGGGTAAGGATTATGGCAGCATTCACCAATTTTAAACAGGAGACCTCTAGAAGAGATACAGGAGGTTGAGAATTTTTCTGGAGGCCATATATAAAGCCAATGTTGATGTTATTGAATACATTTAATCTTTAATATTTCAAGATATTTTTGTGTAGTTTTGGGAAATTAATTCTTGAGAATGAGATGTCAATGTTATTTTTATTTTTGCGTAATTTGCGACAAATTATCCACAGCACCCTCTAATTCACTTGCTCTTTGTAGTTTTTTCGTAATGCCTATATTAGTAATGTAATTACATTTTATCCTGAAAGATTTTATTTACTTTACAAAATAGTTTTACTAATTATTTAAAGTATATTTATTTTGTTGCTTTTGCTGTTCCTTTACGTCATCAAAAAAGTAATTAGCCAGAAATGTAATATTTTGTTTATATTTTAATTTTGCTGGCAGAGTCGGCAATTTTAGCGACTGTCCCTTGCGATTATGATCATGTATATAATCAAAGTTGGCATTATCTAATATGCATCATGATAAAAACTTTAAAATAATATTGTACCAGTAGAGTAATGTATAACAACGTCTCAGATGATTTTTCCTAAATTCTTTTCACAATCAAAGATAGAGTAACCTCTAGAAAACTAATTATGGAATCGAAACTCAATGAAACAAAAATCATAAATTTCTATTTTACTGGGAAAGATACTTCATTATGTCACCCGTTTATAAACGTTATCATCACGCAACTTCGAAACCATTTCCTTAACCATTTTTTCTTTTTTAAAAGTAAAAATTGGCATCTCAGATACAGTTACTTTCTCACCGGCGCAATGTGATTTCCTGGTGTCTCTTCTACAAATACTTTCACGTCTTCTGCTCCGATGACCTTAGAGATAACTGGGTCATGTGAAGCCAAGAAACCATCTTGCATTCCTAGAAAAACTACTGCAAAGGAAAACAGATAGAATGGTAAAGAATAAAAAAGAAGTATCAATTTGCGACAAGAAGAGCTAATGTTCACCTTGGCATTAATATATCAAGGCAAACTGTTTCTCGAAGACTTAATGAAATAAATCTGAACGGTCGAGTGGCCTCTACGGAGCCTTGCATTTCTAAAATGAATCAAATGAAGCGTTTGTAATTTACCACTGAACACGTCATATTGACAGAAGAATTGTGATATTGTGTTCATTTCATCGATGAGTCAAAGTTTAACCTGTTTGGTTGTGACGGGAGAATGTTCGTTCGACGCAGTACTAAAGAACGATATTTGCCTCAGTGCACTAAAAGCAGCGTTGAATTTGGAGGAAAAAGTGTGATGGTATTTGGCATGATTTCATTTGCTGCTACGGGACCACTTCTTAGGCTATACGGTAAAATTAACACAACTGTATACAAAGAGATATTGAAGGAACATGTTGTACCTAATTTGAGAACTGCAATTAATCAACCAGCTGTATTTATGCAAGATATAGTTTGCATATACCACCACGTCATAGAAATTCCTTAGGTTTTTCTTAATTTCACAATCCAGATTATATATGAGAATGGAAAAAATCTTCTATCATACCGCTTTAATCTGAATTTCAGCATCCTAAGATTTAACAAGATAAACTATTCACCGGTTTAAAATACTAAGAATAAAAATAAAGTATTTCATTTTCTTCAAACGAATGTACATATTCTTTTTCAAGTATCTTAATAATTTGGTAAAACACAGGCCCAGATAAGTAACTTGAGACAACCAGCGGCCATACGATATGACCGGCGTATACTAGTTAGATTTTATCTACTGTGTTAATCGGATACTTCTTCTTCTTCTTCTTCTTCTTCTTCTTCTTCTTCTTCTTCTTCTTCTATGTGCCCTGTCCCTTCAGGACGTTGACGATAATGGTTCTCCATGTCTCCCTATCCCTTGTGGCTCTTAGTATGTTTGCTCCTGTTGCCCCTGGAAACCTCCGTTCCGTCATCTACCTGATCAGACACTGCAAATATGTTATCCGCTGCCTTCCTCTGTCTCTCCTTCCTTCTATCTGACCAGTCAGTATCAGGTTCTCCAGGCTCTCCTTCCTCATTGCGTGTCCCAGGAAATTGCCATTCCTTCCAACACCTCATCGTTGCTTGCATGCTCAGTCCACGATATCCGTAGCATCCTTCTGTAGAACCACATTTCGGCCGCTTCCAGTTTTGTCCTCATTTTCGATGATATTGTCCAGCATTCACTACCGTATTGAAGAACTGACATCACGTAGCAGTCTAGCACTCTTTTCTTCGTTTCTATTGAGATTTTTCTGTGTGTTAGTATTTTGCTCATCTTCTGGAACGCGTCTTTTGCCATGCCAATTCACCTTCGGATCTCCGTGTCGCACTTTCCATCTCTACCTGTATTTGCCATTTTGGGTTGTATCTTTTGATGATGACCATGCACTCAGTTTTCTTAACAGTTAAAGAAAAAGAAACGCATGCTTCGCAAATAAATCTAAAATGAGTGTTACACTTTATGAGTGGGTAGAGTATATTTGCAGGGTAATTTTATTCACATCAGTGAGATAACTAAATTAAGGATTGGTGTGAAGTTGCTAGTGGCAGAAAACACTTACTTGATGGTTCTTAATAGCCTGTGAAAGAGTCAATGTTCAAGACGTGCAGTTAGACCTTATATCCGTTTGAAAACAAGAAGACAAGTTTCGCATACCGAAAACTGATCATTTCACAATATAAATAAAGGCAAAAATAAAGCAGTACGCAAAAATGAAGAAAACACATTTTCAGATATTAAAAGAAGTCCGCATTATAGAGAAACTCACGGCACGAAAGTAAAGAACATGTACAAATTACAATCTTCTACAAAGTGTATATTTTCTTTCAACACCGAAAGGACAATATCTTCAGGTAGTTCTGTTATTTTTCTTTTGTATATATCTGATTGAGCACTCTGAAAGAGTGGGAGGCTTTGTAAACAGTAGCTACCCCGGCATATACGCATCACTCATTCGATAATGAATTGGAGCATTCTAGCTATTAGGCGTGTTTTTACGCGCTATAAAGCCGGCCTTCTGCCGGACGCTCTTGGCCTAGGGGTAGAATCGCCGAGTGACGCCGATTCGGCCCGGTTTCAATCCTGGTTTAGGAAATGAACGGAGTCTAAGCCGTACTGATGAGCTGTAATACAGCGAAACAAATCTGTCTGCGGATAACTATAGTCTATATAATAATAAGTTTATTATTACAATGGATCTTAAATGCATAATATCACTACACAAGAATGTTGACATGAAGGAGAACAGTATTGTTCTGAAACATGAACATTTTTGTGTAGTGATATGCTTCTATAAACGATTATAATAACAAAATATAATATTAAGCTCTCTTCCTTATCGAGCACACTTTATAAAGCTAAATACTTGAAAAGTAGCTTTTGATCCACTTGTTCTTATGGGTTAAATGGCTGGGCAGTTTTGATTCTATAGCTATGGTTGGCAACTAGCCTACCGCAGAAAGCAATAGCAATCTACTGCGGGAAAATACTATGACCAGTCAGCTACGCTTCTTTAACACATGATCAATCAAGCGTACATAACAAATAACACTTAACTGACTGACTGCTCTTTCAGAGGGTTGGATAAATAAATTATATGTATATAATGATTATATATATATATATATATATATATATATATATATATATGTATATATATACACATCTATATATATATATATATATATATATATATATATATATATATATATATATATATCACTTGTGATAGCGAAAACATCATATACTTTCGCTTCTGCTCATTTTGCCACAACAGTGGATATATCGGCGAATCCGGTAATAGCTTTAGAGTTCGCTTCAATAATCACATACTAAATATAAGACAAAAAAATGTATACTCCCCAATTGCAGCCTATTTTAATCAACCTGATCATACTTTAGAACATTGCAAATGTTTACTAATAGACTCCAATTTTAGTTCTATATACACACGCAGAAAGAAAGAAAAATACTGGATTTTAAAATTAAATACACACAAGCTAGGGTTAAATAAGGACTTAGGTGTTAGGAATCTTTCCAAATATTTCAATAGCTAAAAATTTTTTTTCAGATATTCCAAGAAATTTTTATCTGAAACAAACAGACTTTCTCTACGGACGTGCCGCATGTTGTGAACAAACACACCACGTGATGTAAACACAAAAAATATTCGGACGCTATCGTGAAATACGTTTCTAATTCAAATTTAAAAATCACTTGTTTCTGATGAAGGACCGAGGGCGGTCTGGAATATGAAATACAATAATAAAAATAAAAAAATACTGTCCAAAAAAAGTACATTTTTAAATTCAAAACTTTTTATTAATATTCTTTCCTATATATATATATATATATATATATATATATATATATATATATATATATATATATTATAACCATAATTATTAGGTCACTCCAGTGTTTTAAAAAATTATGTCATTTTTAGTATTTATTTCCAAGAGAATAATTGTAAATGAAAATAGAATGGTTCTTTTTTTAATACTGCACAGAAATTCTACATAAGATGAATTTATAAATATTTAATGATTACCTATTTTGCAGTTTCATCAATGAAAGAATGAAGAAAATTTAGGGTATTTCGGACGAGGTAATCGTTGCTTCCTTGCCTTGTAAAATTTTGCAAAGTAATAATAAAAAATAAATATTTGTTTTTAATCATATCACCCCAAGCAAGGCGATAACACCACTGATGCGCAGGGGGCTACGTAAGAGTAAAAAGATTGGAAAAGAGAAATCCGGAAACCACATCCTAACCAGGAAACAAGGGATGAGCCTCTTCACCTGTCCAATAGACGTGGGTGGAGGTGAACCGGGTGATAGTTTAGTCTATCTACTCCAATTGAAAAAAAAAAAAAATGTGAAAAGATTGGAAAAGAGAAAACCGGAAACCACATCCTAACCAGGAAACAAGGGATGAGCCTCTTCACCTGTCCAATAGACGTGGGTGGAGTGTGAAGCGGGCGATAGTTTAGTCTATCTACTCCAATTGAAAAAAAAATGTGAAAAGATTGGAAAAGAGAAAGCCGGAAACCACTTCCTAACCAGGAAACAAGGGATGAGAAATCACCTGTTCAATAGACGTGGGTGGAGTGTGAACAGGGCGTTAGTTTAGTCTATCTACTCCAATTGAAAAAAAAAAAGGAAAAAGATTGGAAAGAGAAAGCCGGAAACCACATCCTAACCAGGAAACAAGGGATGAACCTCATCACCTGCTCAGTAGACGTGGGTGGAGTGTGAACCGGGCGATAGGTTCGTCTATCTACGCCAATTGAAAAAAAAAGAAAAAGAAAAGTGAAATGATTAGAAAAGAGAAAGCCGGAAACCACATGATAACAAGGAAACAAGCGATGAGCCTCTTCACCTGTTCAATAGACGTCGGTGGAGTGTGAACCGGGCGATGAGTAGAATAATATATACAGGGTGTGATATATTTTTAATTTCGCGCATTCGCTTTCTTTATTTTGAATTTTGTTTACTGCACAGTATAATAGGCTCAGTTGGTTACCATCTCAGAGAAAAATAATACTATGACGTAAATTCCTCATCAAAAAATTTGGAAACAGAGTGATTAACTGCTTGGTAGAAGCGCCGGAATAATATCCCTGAAAATATTAAAGATAGATTTATTTGATAAAATCGGCTTAATCACGGCCACAAGACGATTTTGGAATCTCCTGCAAATCTTCTAGACGTTGAAGTTTATTAATGTTGCTTGCCTTCAGTTCGTCTTTGGTGTTACAAGGAGTTTTATTTTTGGTTTTTCGCTCAACTGCTCTCCACAAATAACAATAAAGGGGGTTTCAATCTGGAGAGATAGTTAGCCAGATATAAGAGTTGATGTAGTCCCAGAAATTGTATGAAACCCATGACTGATTTCTCCTGTTTGTAAGACCAGGTGTAAGTTCTTCCAGCTCTTACACATTTGAGCCAAGGAAACACTACCTTTGCACTTAAAGATCGTCCTCCGTGTTTGTTATGATGCCCTGTGGGCAGATGTATAGAGACATAACGTCGCTATCAGTAACTATAATTCCAAACACCTTTGTAATCATCATTAGACTCAATTTTTCATAATCCTCTGCACTGTTCTCAAATTAACACACAAACACTCTGAAATGTTGACATTGGAGCTTTCGGGGCAAATGCGAAGCAGTTCAGCACGATGTTTCTAACTTTCTGGCGGGTTGAATTGCGTCATTGTGATTCTTTACACGCACACAGTACCCAACTGACCTTCCTATAATCTGCAGGTGACAAAGTCAAAGTTCCAAAAAACTCAGGCGCAAAATTATAAAGATAAGATGGTGAAAATTTGCCGATCACATATATATATTACCCTTTACGTTATTAGAATAGATAGATAGATAGATAGATAGATAGATAGATAAAAAAATGAACAGATTGTGATAGATAGATAGATAGATAGATAGATAGATAGATAGATAGATAGATATTATTATTATAAGGTTACAATAATATTATGTTAAGGTTACAATAATATTATGTTAAGGTTACAATAATATTATGTTAAGGTTGATATATAGACACACTGATAGAAGTATCGTCTATTATAAGAAGAACGCAATCGGAAGATAGATAGATAATGAATAGTGTGTGATTGATTGATACACAGATATAAACAAATTGAGATAGATAGATAGATAGATAGATAGATAGATAGATAGATAGATAGATAGATAGATAAACCGTTTGGGACAGATAGATAGATAGATAGATAGATAGATAGATAGATAGATAGATAGATAGATCAGCTTTATCTTTGATATTGATAACTTTTTTAACACACAAATATACGAAATAATTTGACTCGGTAATGATATTAAAAATTTGTAGTCATAGTTTGATAATTTTTAATGTCCCTTTTTGGATTTTTAAAAAACGAAAATATTTCTGATGACTATCTGTAAGACTGCCAACTTCCTTGCCTCACGTGTTTTTGCCATTACCCACTCAACCTGAAGCAATATCGATGCCACCGTGATTTTCACCTTTACATTCAGGTTCAGCGAATTTACTTGAGATAGAACGTCTCGGACGTTAGGTTATATATGCAAAAAATGCCATGGGCCAGAATTTGCATCTCTCTTGATCTTTAAGTTTTCGTACTTTGCAAAAGGCCTGGAGTAGTTCAACCATTTTTATCCTATGACCACGAAGAACAGCAGTTCTTTGAATCATGCTCACTTAGGGGCCGAAACCTCAGGCAAAAGATGGCTGCATTTACTGCTTCAAGTTAGGGGCTTATATTCTATAATATCTATTATATAAGAAAATTATATTCGAAAATATAAAAATAAGTAAAGAAGTTTTATAAATGTGAATCTTAGAATAATTTTGTCTCACTTAGCGATAAGACTGGCGATAATGTAAAATATTCATTAATTTGACATATAGTTTTATTAACAATGTATACGAAAATAGAAGAAACATTATATTGTACCTTTATATATGTGCGTTATGGTTAAGTGGGTATCGGCTCAAGGTGAATTTGCTGCATTCACTTTCGCGCAAATACCGGTGGGAAAGTTATTAATCCGTCTTTTCTTCCTTCAGCTATGGGTTAAATAGCAGGACAGATTGGGTTCTATAGCCTTTTGGTGCCAACCAGCCTACCACAGAAAGTAATAGCAGCATACTGTGGGAAAATATTTTGCTCAGTCAGCCATGCCTCTTTCGAGACATGATCTTCCAAGAGTGTATCACGTATAGCACTTGACAAACTGACTGATCTATCTAAATTTTAGTACCTTTTTTTTCACTGGTTATCACTTTAGATATTGTGGGAATATTATAACAATTTTCTATCATTCTCGAATATATATATATATATATATATATATATATATATATATATATATATATAATGTAGATAACGTGATACTAAAATATTATAACTGCAAGTATTATTCTCAGATGTACACATGTTTCTGTCGATATCAGTCAGTCAGTTAAATGCCATACATGATATACGCTTGGGCGATCATGTCTCGAAAGAGACATGACTGACTGAGCAGTAGATTATCCCGCAGGAGGTTGTCATTACATTCCGCGTTAAACTGGTTGCCAACAAAGGCTATAGAACCCAATCTGTCCTGCTATTTAAACTGGTTGCCAGCCAAGGCTATAGAACCCAATCTATCCTGTTATTTAACCTATTACTTAAGTAAAGAGACGGATTAATACCTTTCCCAAGGATATTTGTGCCTAAGTGAATGCAAGGAATTCAACTGGAATTCGAACTCATCTCTCCGATTTCTCGTTGCGAGCCGATATCCACTGCATCACAACGCACATCTTTCGAGACATGATCACTCAAGCGTATATCATGTATAGGAATTAACTTGCTGTCTGTCAATATACCTGTTTTAATTTGCTAAATAGTGAAATCAAGGTCAACTGTTTTTGTACATGCAGTCTTACTAAAGAATAAAGAGGCCTTTCGGAGAAAATGGAATCTGTATTACCTACTGACCTCAGGGAATACGCTCCTATAACAGAAATTTGGTTATCAATTACGTTACAGGAAATTGTCGAATTAAGGCAGGACGCATTTACCTACTTAAGGAATACACACAATTCATCGGTGTATTTCAAACCTGTATATGCTGGTTTTAATTTTGTAGTCGTAAAATAAACGGAATAATTTTGCAATATTTTTCACACGATAAATAGAAAACGTTTTCGTATAATGCGTTTTGTCCTAAATGGGCAAAATTACGTTGACCTGACTAAACATGTGAAAGATCGACAGATTCTGGGAATTATAAATTATTTCTGATTTTCTTTTAATGTCTTTTAGGCATATAACCTAAATAACCTAAAATTATTAACCCTATTGTGCTGTAACCTATAGTATACTAACCTAAAGTATATAACTATTAGTATATAACCTATTATATAACCTATTAATATATAACCTAAAGTGTATAACCTATTAGTATATAACCTATTGATATGTAACCTATTAGTATATAACCTAAAGTATATAACCTATTAGTATATAACCTATTAGTATATAACCTATTAGTATATAACCTATTAATGCTATAACCTATTAGTATATAACCTAAAGTATATAACTATTAATTATACAACCTATTAGTATATAACCTAAAGTATATAACCTATTAGTATATAACCTAAAGTATATAACCTATTAGTATATAACCTATTAGTATATAACCTATTAGTATATAACTTCCTAAAGTATATAACCTATTAGTATATAACCTAATTATTATATAACCTATTAGTATATAACCTAAAGTATATAACCTATTAGTATACAACCTATTAGTATATAACCCCCTGTTAATTATATAACCTAAAGTATATAACCTATTAGTATATAACCCTATTAGTATGTAACCTATTAGTATATAACCTAAAAAGTATATAACTATTAATTATATAACCACAAATATTATATATAACCTAAAGTATATAACCTATTATTATATATTAAAGTATATAACCTATTAGTATATAACCTATTAGTATATAACCTAAAGTATATAACCTATTAGTATATATAACCTATTAGTATATAACCTAATAGTATATAACCTAAAGTATATAACCTATTAGTATACTAACCTATTAGTATGTAACCTAAAGTATATAACCTATTAGTATATAACCTGTTAGTATATAACCTATTATGTTATATAACCTAAAGTATGTAACCTATTGTATATAACCTATTTAATATATAACCTAAAGTATATAACTATATTAAATATATAACCTATTAGTATATAACCTGTTAGTATATAACTAAAGTATAACCTATTAGTATATAACTATTGATATAACTTTAATATTATTATATAACCTAAAGTATATAACCTATTAGTATATAACCTAAAGTATATAACTATTAGTATATAACCTATTATTATTATATAACCTAAAATGTATAACCTATTAATATATAACATAAAGTATATAACCTATTATTATATAACCTATTAGTATATATCCTAAAGTATATAACCTATTAGTATATAACCTATTAGTATATAACCTATTAGTATATAACCTAAAGTATATAACCTATTAGTATTTAACTTTACAATGGTATATAACCTAAAGTATATGTACAATATTATATAACCTTTCATTAGTATATAACCTGTGTGCTATAACCTAAAGTATATAACCTATTAGTATATAACCTATTATTACTTCTCCTTCTAAAGTACTATTGTTATATAACCTAAAGTATATAACCCTATTAGTATATAACCTATTAGTATATAACCTATTAGTATATAACACCTAAAGTATATAACCTATTAGTATATAACCTAAAGTATACATAACCTATTAGTATATAACCTATTAGTATAACTAAAGTATATAACCTATTAGTATATAACCCTAAAATATATAACCTACTAGTATATAACCTATTATTATATAACCTAAAGTATATTAGTATATAACCTATTAGTATATAACCTATTAGTATATAACCTAAAGTATATAACCTAATGATATACTAACTATTAGTATATAACTATACCTATTTTATTTAGACATTTCTTTTTACCTTCATCACTTTTGTTATTAGATATCTCACATTGAGATAATAGAAGATATTACAAGTATGGTGAAATTTTGTAAGACCAATGAGGCAAAATTACTGTAGATGACCTTACTATCAAGGTACATTTCATTTAGTATTTGTCTATATTTCTGAGATGAAGTAGTATTTAGAGTATTTACAGCATTCTGACTATTGTCCTCGTCTTTGTTACCATTTGTACGACGTTTCGGTCGTATTACTCACCGGCCTTCTTGAGGTGCTAGGAATTTCGGACTGAACCCTCTATTGTAATCACTGGGATATATGAACTCCATTCCTTGCCTAGAGCCTCTTCTGGTGGCCATGAGTTATCTCCCTCTAACCCTGTTAGTTACTTGTTCACTACTGCTGTAGCCTGGTACAGTGGTTTTAATAAAAGGTTCAGTTCGAAATGTTTAACATCTTAAGAAGTCCGGAGCGTACAACGACCGAAACGTCGTACAAATGGCAACAAACATGAGTAGAATAATCCGAATAATGTAAATACTGCACATTTCTTTCTGAGTGAATTGTTTTCTCCTGTGATCAGAATTGCATTTTTTTATATCTAATTTGTAGTCTGACTTGATTCGCTGAGCAACTAATAACTTTCATGCCTTGTTTTGTAAAATATTTTTTGTGTGTGTTTAAACAGTCTTTTAGTAAAATGCTTTTATTTTTCTTCAATGAATTACTTGTGACAATCATTACAGGTGATAGAGTAAATTTCTTCTTTAGGCTTTAGGTTATTGCTTTGTTTTGTTTTCACTAAGTCTTTTATTGTTTTATATCTAGTTGTAAAATTGTTTATTTGGAGTTTAGATTGTTTTCAATTGTATTTGTAATAAAATTAGTTGGTAGAACAATATATTTTTATATACATTACATCAATCTACTTTGAGGCGATCAAAATAATAATCCAAATATTTGTTTAAACTATTATTAAATTTGAACTATTATTAAATATGAAACAGCAATAATTGGCTTTGATTCATATTATTTTAATTATTGATATGCAGAGGTATATCTTTGATGGTGTTAAACTATTTTTAATAGATTTTTAGCATTTTTAACCGGGTCGTTTCTTGAGATGATGGGAGCACTGTTTTGTGGATTTAGGGGAAACCGTAACTTTGGAGTTTTTTCGGAAGAAGCAAATGACCCTAAAGGGTGAAGACATTGTTATACTCCCTTTATGACTGAAATAACACTACTCAGCTAAGTGACATTAACTCTACTAACACACTATACCTTTCAACGAAAAACCCTTATTGCAAAATATGCCTTACTACCAGTAAAATACTGAAAATATGTAACAGTTTTTCACTAAGCATCATTACAGTTTAACCCTATATACATGTGTGTGTGTGTGTGTGTGAAATGATCATGATATGTGCAGTGGTCTTTGGCCAAGGACTCAGTCTCCAGGTTTATAGAATAATGACAACAATTTACTCATCGCATCCCCTTTCTCTTTCTCTCTCTCTCTCTCTATATATATATATATAACGGGTTTCCTTGAATTGTCTCTAAATCTTATATATATATATATATATATATATATATATATATAAGTTTTAGAGACAAAACCTTATATATATATATATATATATATATATATATATATATATATATATATAGATATAGAGACAATTCAAGGAAAGCCGTTATATATACATATATATATATATATATATATATATATATATATATATATATGTATGTATGAAAAAATTCGATAAAATTCAAGGGAAAGCCACGAGGTAGATACTCGCTAACTCATCAAAGGCAACACAAGAATATTACCATGAATGGAAACTCTGTTGGATAGAATCTGTTATTTCAGCATGGGCCTACTTCAAAGGAGATTAAATGCCGAATCGATAAGACTTGTATATTTTCTTGTATAACCAGTCTCGATATTTTTAATCAAACATTTCATTTTGTGGTTCATTTACACAAGCTCAAAGAAAGGTTAAAAAATCACAAAAATATCACTCAACAGAAAAAAACAAAAGAAATACAACACTACCAAACTACATATCGAACCAGAAATGCAACAAGATTAACACTAAATTTGAATGGGAAAGCGTAAACATTGCCTAAACACACAGCAGCAAAAGAAGAAAATGCAAGCTAGGCTTAGAAGCGAAACTCTTAGTAATCAGCTTTAAAAATTAAATGAAATATTAAATAGAAGAAACGAAATAATGGGAAATGTAGGCATGCAAACAAATATCTACTATATTACATGAATAAGAGCAAACTCAAAGAAGTACAAACTAAAAATTCAAATAAATATACAAAAACAATCACAACAAAAAAGAGAAAATAATATAACAAAAACGAAAATCTTAAACCTTTTAAGTGGTCACACATGCCAACACAGCAAAAATAAGATGTCAACCTAAATAACAAAAACGAAATTGAGTGAATAGGGTAATCCAATAACAGAATTCTCGACCATGATCTAAAAAATATCCCCTCTTAAATGGACTCACACTCCAACAGAGTCAGAAAATATAAAACAAATACATTAAAAAAAGGTCAAATTAAATGACAAAAACAAACCAAAAAATAAAAAAATTAATCGGGCAGCCAATCAGTATAATGCAATTAAACAGACACACAGTCAAGTTTACAGTAGAAATCACTAAAAAGCAATAAAATGAAATGAAAGAGCAGCACAAATAAAACAACATAAAAAGAAAATCAACACCAACCAAAGTAATGCAATTGACTATTCGGATAAAAATATCAAATTTCAGCAAATTATATATAAATAAGAAAGAATGGGTTAGAGCGCTGATGAATGACTACATCATAATGATGTCGTTACGAAACTTCGAAGACGTCATCAACCTGCTCAGTTATGGGACAAATTAATCAAAATTAATCATATCAACACTCTATCTCTACTCCAATATCGAGCATTCTAAGACACCGTTTATCAATAAACCTATATTTTAATTTTCAATGTCGACTATTATTCTGATTATTTAAATTAAAAACACCCATAAGATCTAAATTTCCTGTCTTTCCCTACCTTAAAGAAGCAAACGTATTGTTTTCTATTTTCAAATGTAAATCTTTTTTATCAAAATTACCGGGTATTGCTTGTTGAGGAGATAAAAACTTTAAATCTCGAAACGTAGAAATTTTCTTGTCGCAATGTAAATTAATTTTAAATAAAAACAATTTTGATTATATATATATATATATATATATATATATATATATATATATATAGTATTGTCTATATTTATGAGCTGAGGTAGTATTTGCAGTATTTATATTATTCGGACTATCGTTGCCATTTCTACGAGGTTTCGGCCGTTGTATGCTCCGGCCCTGTTCAGGTACTAGGAATTTTGATCCGGACCCATTTATTATATAAATTATTATATGTATATCATCTTTGCGTAAAACCTTGATTAGAAGTCATGTCATAAGTTATCTTCTGCCATGAGTTATCTACCTCTAACCACTACTGTAGCCTGGTATTGAACTCAAAACTCTCAGAGTCAAGTTAGAAACTAACCAACGTCTATATCCACTGGCACATGTGTCCTAAAGGACAAGAACAACTGATTTTTTTTAGTTCATATTGCAATTTTTGATGTTAATGGATTTCTCTGTTATTTTTTACCAGATATCATTGGAATTTTGGAAACTAATGACTTTCTCTGGCACTCCGTATTGTGTTTGGTTGGTTTAGGAGATTTTTGAAGACTAGCATATGTGCTGACTCCTTATGTTTACGTTGTTTCCAGTGGCGTTCATTATCTTTTATTTCACCTTCATCCCATAGGGGCAGTGATTCCCTTCTCTCTCCATAAGTGGTCAGCTCCGCCTGAATTTTCTATCTCCCATCGTGTTACGGCCTTGTGGTGTTCTTGTAGCCTTACCTTAAGAGGGCAGCCTGTCTTTCCTTTATATTTCTTTCCACATCTATATGGAATGGTGTACACACTGTCCTTAGTTATGTCCTTCACTGTTGGGTGTCTTACTCAGGAAAGGTACATGCGATGTGCAAACCACTTCTGAAGATCGTCCTGATGTTATGTAGACTACAGATCCTTTGTATTTTCTCCGATACCCCCTTCACACAGACCGAAGCTGTTTTCTAAGAATTGTTATTCTTATGCACACTCCATTCCGTGTATGTTGCAGTTGTTGTCATGTACACTGGATGATTATTTCGTTGTAGGATACTAATTATACTAACCATTTCCTGTTCGTATGACCCTGGATTACCGCTTATAACTTTTTCTCGATGCTGAAGGCAGCAGTCGATTCCTTTCTTTACATTGTATTGGTGGTGGGAGTTGAAGTTGAGGTATTGTCCAGTAAATGTTGGCTTGTGGTATACCTCTGTTCGAGATATTAGCACATTCAAGAATGCCATTTTTCCATGGTGAACTGAATGGATGGTTTTATTGAGTTCACATAGTCGAGTAGCGTCTGGACCTCCTCCTGGTGTGGCCATAGTATAAAAGCGTCATCAATTTCTCTCAGCCATAGAGTTGGCTTTAGAACGGTGAATTCTAATAACATCTCTTGAAAATATCCCCTGTATATGTTAGCCAGTGATGGGGATATTGACGAGCCCATTGCTAAGCCTTCATTCTGCCGATATATGTCTGGTCCCAATCCGAAATGTTTGTGTGCAGAAAGTCAGCATCTCTATCAGGTTGTCTAGTAGAAAACTAGTACGTTCTCCTAAGGATGAGTCCGAGGTCAGTCTGTCCCTGACTACTGATAGTGCCTCCACCCTGGGTACCTTGATGAACAGACTTACCACATCCAGGCTCACCATTGGATGGAAGTATTCTTGATACGTTCCACGAAGTGGGCAACGTTTCGAACATATGATGGTGACTTTCATATCTGTGGGTCGATTATATCTACAGAGAGTGGTGTACCTAGCCTAGGCTGCTAATAATCGGCCTGAGCAAAAAATACTGTCTTTATGAATGTTAGGTAGACCGTAGATGTGAGGTAGCTTTCTGTAACATTAAAACAACTGCCTGTATATCCAAGGCTAGATGTGATCTTTGTTCTTGATTAGGATCTGTCACAGCTGTCATTTATGTTTTCAGCGTGGGGTCTTTCTTTAACTTGCTATAGCTACCACTTGTAATGAGGTCTTCAATTTCTTCAATTTCAGTTCTGTCCATCATTACAGTTGCATTGCTTTTATTAGCTGGTAGTATGATGATGTTCTCATTCCTCTGTAGGGTCCTGATTGCCAGCCTCTTCTCTTTCGTGATGTTTGTTTTGGGTTGCTTCGCTTTCTCCAGAGTCTGTACCACTTTCTATCTTAGCTCATCCGCCTGAGCCTGAAGAATGTTCAAGGCTAATTCCTTGATGCGGGCAATGATGTCTAAGTACGGTATCCACCTGATGGTTGTTGCGAAGTTTAGACCCTTGTTCAGCACTGACTTTTCAGTGGCACTCAACTGATGTTAACTGATGTTGGCAACTGCCTTCACAGGTCACCTATTCAGATCTTTAAACCTATTTAGTTTCCGTACTTGGCGGACCTTGACTGCGTTGAATACTTGCCTGAAGGATTTGTCCAATTCATGCCGGAACCTTTTTCTGTTTTCTTTATCAGGGATACTGCTGAGGAATCTTTCGAGCCTATTGGAGATATCGGGATGTAATTTCTGTTTCATCCATCATTTGTACTGGATACGTTCTCAGACCAAGGAGTGTTTTCAGCGACCAGACGAACTCTCCTTGAATTGACGGCAAGTCTCGGTACCAAACCAGCAGGGATGACTTCCAATCGGGGATTTATCGAGGATGATATACCCAGGAGATTGTAATAAAAGGTTCGGTTCAAAATTCTTAAACGGCCGAAACGTCGAACAAATGGCAACAAAGATGAGGACAATAGTCCGGAAAATGTAAATACTGTGAAATATTATTTTCTTTCTTTATTTATTTTTTTAATCATTTTACCCCAAGCAAGGCATTCCACTGCCACTATTGAGCTTGGGGCTACATTGGGGGAGGTAAATAGGAAGAGTGGTTAGATATAGGAAATGTCAGAAGTGGGGGTGATAGATAGTTGGGTGGGTGGGAAGAGTGTTGAAAGAATGGAAGTTAGTGTGTTCGAAAGAATGGAAGTTAGTTTGTTAGGAGGTGTCTATTGACCTTACATTTAAACTCCTGGAGATTGTAGCCGTCGGGGAAGCAGTCATGTGGAAGAGAATTCCACAGTTGGGAAGTGCGAGAAAAGAAACTGTTGGAGTAGAAATTGCGGTTGCATTTTATCGGTTTCACTGTAAAAGGGTGGAATCTCGTTGCTGATCTAGTATCTCGTGCAAATTCGAACCTAGGGGGCACCAGTGATCTAAGTTCATCGGAGCAGAAGCCGTGAAATTATTTATAGAAGAGACACAGGGAAGCCACGTCGCACCGGTGAGAGAGAGACTGCAGGCGGTTTGCTAAGTCTGTATCGATCATATTACAGACCCTTTGTTTTAATATTAATATTTTTTCATGTTAAACAAATAAAAATAAAAAATATCTGCTAATGGTGGTTTCGTAAATTTCCATGAAATACCGTAATGTTGTCTTAGGTTGAGTTTGTTTAAATTTGATACAATCTTAGCAGATATTAATCGTTCCATTAAAAGAATCAGGAGAACAGCAATATAACGGTTAAACTGAATCTTGTGTGTCATGAAATCTTTCTGGATCGATTAGTAAGACATATCTGATATAATGACGACATCTCCAGGTTTTGGGATTATGCAGGTTCGATTCCTGCCACATTATATGTATTATCCAAACGATTTCTCAAACGAAAATTGAGATTATAATGTGAGTTTAAATATGCATATATATATATATATATATATATAGAGAGAGAGAGAGAGAGAGAGAAAGAGATTGATAGAAACATATATTTTCACTCAAATACTAGTATCCA
Source organism: Ascarosepion bandense (assembly GCA_037127315.1). Classification (NCBI taxonomy): domain Eukaryota; kingdom Metazoa; phylum Mollusca; class Cephalopoda; order Sepiida; family Sepiidae; genus Ascarosepion; species Ascarosepion bandense. The sequence goes on along the minus strand of JBBBDQ010029075.1, from coordinate 291,541 downwards.
TTAAAAATAGTCATGATCAACAAATAAAAATTCAATTAAATACGCTAATGACAGTGTCGTAAATTTCTTTATAATTCTGTAACATATATATATATATATATATATATATATATATATATATATATATATATATATTCTTAGATCAACAAAATTCGAGGCATTTAGAAGATGCTGTTCCAGTAATCATCATTACAAACACAGCCAATCTATGGATGCTGATAATAACATTTCGTTCAACATGCTTTATTTTCTGAACGACTATTTTGTTTATGTTAAGTTTCATCAGCATATTTGTATTGTAACATATTTCTTATTCGTAAAGCTCATTGATTTGCGCAAGTATGCATTTTTAAATTTTTAGTCAGATTTTAGATTATTTCAAACTGACTATTGAGCTTTGAATAGTTAATTTAACCAGGGAATAGATTTGTTAAAAGTTTTTAATGAAGTTTTAAACATCCATGCATAAATTAACGAAAAGTCAGTAGTTAAAATAAAAAGAAGCAAATGGTATCAAAAGATTTCTTTTTTAATTACATTCAAAGCCATGTTATCATCAATAATTAGGCTGCATCAATAAAAATTTCCGTTTTTAGTGAATCACATGAAACAACAATTAAGTCATTTTAAATAACCGTTCCTTTTAAATAATATAAAAAGTGATTAAAATTAGGTGACATACGATAATGTTTAACTGAAAAGCAATGAGTAAATAAATCTATAAAATCTACTCTAAGATTTTTGTCGTATTTTAGTCATTTCACCCAAGAAAGCAATAAATCCACTCGTGCACAGATAGTTACTCAGTTTGAAAGAAAAATAAAAACAAATGTCTTATTAATGTTAGAGAAAATAAAAGATGTTTCAGGAGGCAAGCAAAAAATGTATATAAATACCAAAAATAAGATTTGAAACTGATTGTGATTTTTTTTTTGTTATGCTTTTTTAACAAGGATCATTTACTTCGGTCTGATAGCGTCATGCTCTCTCTTTCCCTCTGTCTCTGTCTCTGCCTCTTTCTCTCTCTCTCTCTCTCTCTCTCTCCATATATATATACATATATAAATATAACATATAGTATATATACTTGTAGAATAGCCCGGCGTTGCTCGGGTGTAATGAAAACTTTAAAATTAATCCATGGTCCTGGTGCTCAGACACAGCCAAAAGGACATTTGAAATAATAAAATAATTGCGACAATTTACCAATCGCATCTAATATAATATATATATATATATATATATATATATATATATATATATATATATATATATACATTAATTTCATGTTTTCAAATTAGAGATATTTGGTACATCCTTTTCTACTTTCAGTAGTAAAGGTATGTTATTTAGATATATAGACTGGAGATCATAAAATCTATTGTTGGCAATTTTATTATAAAATTAGCCGTATAGCCCGGCGTTGCTCGGGTGTAATGAAAGCTTTAAAACTAATCCATGGTCCTGGAGCTCAGACACGAAAGACTAAAAAGCAATAGTTGTTTCCAGTTAAAGCGAGACTGCAGACTGAAAGAAAAATGAATGAATGTATGTAAAATTTTGATTTCCTGCTATCGATATCAAATAAGTTTTTTCGTCGTAAACTGAATTTTGAAGGCTAAATAAGTCCTCTGAGTAAATGGTATCATGGCTGAGACTAAGAAGTACAATTATACCTACTTAGAGCCAAACCTGAAGCAAAAACTAAAATAAAAGGGCTGAAAAAAATACAGACATACAGGCAGATAAACAGACACACACACACACAAGCATCTTGTCTTATATATATATATATATATATATATATATATATATATATACATTATCGATTTTCTGCACTATTGTAAGAATTACAACCTTGAAACTTCTGAATATCGTTTCTTATGTCTTTGTCTATGAGTGTATCAAATGTGATTAAAATCGGATCATTCCTTCTATAACCCGATTTTTTCCATTATCGATTTTTTATATTTATCGGGGGTAACTCGACACAAAACCTAGCTAAGAACACTCGCATATACTTATAGTACAACTGTGTAAATTTCCAAGAAAATCGGTTCAGCAGTTTCTGCGTCTATAGTTAACGGACACACACACACACACACACAGAGAAAAAGTTCCATTTATAAATAAGTTCTGATAATATATATTATATATAAAACTTGTATTTATTGCTAATTTTCTGCCAGCTATTGCGTTAACATTCTTCCAAGTAAGGGTTGATCATTTGTTGGTTGTGTCACAGTAGATGGTTATTTTTCCCTGGTTATTTTCATCTTCTTGATTTTAATTAGAGATATTTATGAAATGCTTGACTTAAGCCTTCGAAAGATTTATGAGATTGATTGGAATTCCTTATAGCGGTTTATTCGTTAACATTAGACCTTTCTGATATAATTCTATTTGATTTCCAAGGACTGTGTTGCTGATGCTTAGGATTTAAGGAAATGGCATCGGGTGCAGAATTTTCATAAGAAGTAACAAAATTATTGTATCTATAAATTGGTTCCTTCGCATTCCTAACAGTAATGATGGAGTGGTGTTTGAGGTGACTTGGTGGAGAGACCAATTATATGATGGGAAGGCAGAATGTTTCTTTCATTGGCTATAAAGATAAGTCACATGGTGGAAGAGACAATCCGATGGTCTGATGATATTACTTCAAATATAGTGTAGGTTTGGCAATTCATTACACTATTCTTCCACTATTTGTTTAAACAACTAGACTTCATAACATTCCTCCGGCTATTTAGAAGACCCAGATTTTAAACGATATTCTACTGTAACGACACATATAGTGGAGAAGTCATAGAACGATGAACAGAAGGCTGCATACTTTTTTTTCTCCAAAAAAAAGGTATATCATCGGTAAAATCAATCTAGATGAATCGCACTTAACTCCATTGCAGCAAAAAAAAAAAAAATTACAACTCATTGTTGCTTAGCAAAAATACAACCTGAAATAAAGAAGGTGTTTCAAAAAAATCAAAATGAATGACGAAAAATTAGATCCTCTGTTGAACAAATCCTTGTGTTAACTAACACGCACACCTGAGACAAAAACTGCCGTAATGATGCTTTAAAAAAGCAATGTTGTTTTGGTTAGATTCACAGAGGGAAAAACATCACATTCTTTATGATCAAAACAGGGATTTTTTCAGGATGACATCTGTTCACAATGTTTTTTTCTTTGATATTAACCTTGGCTATGTAATGAGAAAGATGTGCGTTGTGGTGCAGTGGATATCGTCCCGTAACGAGAAATCGGGGAGCCGAGTTCGAATTCCATGAATTCATTTACGCGCAAATATCCTTGGGAAAGTATTATTCCGTCTCTTCCCTCTAGTTTTGGGTTAAATAACAGGACAGATTGGGTTCTATATACTTGGCTGTCAACCAGTCTACCACAGAAAGTAACTTTCGAGATATGATCGCCCAAGCGGGCATCATGTGTGGCACTTAACTGACTGACTGATTTATTGAGAATTTCACTAGACAAACATCATCATCTATGTTTTACTTTATTAACAAGTCCTTCAAGTAAATATCCTACAAAAAAGTGACCGATATTGTCTATGCAGATGACCTTGATATCACTGCAAACATCATTAACAAGGCTACAATTCTCCTACGTCACAATGCCAGACATATGCCAAGGCCTCAAAATTAAAATTCATAGGCTTCAAGCAGTAAGAGTCAAGACAAAATGTCTAAAGTGAACAATAAAAGTTCTCGAATCTTTTACATAACTGTAAAGGTAAATAGATTTTGCTGAAAAGGAAGCCAAAATTAGCATAACTAAAGCCGAGGCCGCCTTGAATTAAATGGATTTAGTCTGAAAATCTAATCTACTAGACAACCACAAATGGATATGCTTTTGGGCCACTGAAGAAACGGCTGTAATGTATGCTTTGGAGATTAACGAAAACCCGGAAGACTAAGATTGATGCAACCTACACGCAGACACTGAAAGCAGTACTTAACAACTCTTGGAAACAAAATCCAATTAAATCACGGCACTTTTGACTCATCCCTGGTATTTCTACACTCTTACGTGAACGCAGAATGAGCCAATCAGGACAGTGCAGGCGAGCGAAAGAGGAAGTTGCGATTGATTACTGCTCTGGACACCTAGACATGAAAGAAGACGTGTTGTTTGGCCCACAACTACCTACGCTGATCAGCTATGCTATGACAAAGATTGTCACACTAATGAACTTTCCACCTCGATGAAGAAACGTGATAATTGGTCTGATAGGCTCATTAATGCCCGAACTAGCGCGACAAAATGTATTTAATAAATATTATATATATATATATATATATATATATATATATTGGAAATTTTAACTTCTCTCCATTCTTTGAGGATGGGTGTAAATTTGTAGAGTTTGTTATTTTTGCAGGAGTTCCACAACTCTTGTCATTTGTTAGTAATAAAGTTGTTGATTAGAGGTTTGTAATTTATGTAGGGTACTTTTATATCACTAATGTTGATGTTTAATGATCTTTTAGCTGCTAAGTCTACTTTTCTGTTTCCTCTGAGACCAATGTGGATGGGAATCCAGCAGAAAATAATGTTTTTCTTTTGGGTGATGAGGTTGATTCTTTGTAGGAGGTTGTTGATCAAAGTTTATTTAAGATTTATGCTTTTTAGTGCCATTAGTACTGATAATGAATTTAAAAATATTATATAATTGTTGAGGTTAAGTTCGAGGATGAGGTCTAAAAAATAATGGTCTGTTGTGTGATATCTATAATTATACTAGCAGTATAGCCCGGCGTTGCTCGGGTGTAATGAAAGCTTTAAAATTAATCCATGGTCCTGGAGCTCGGACTCAGCCTAAAGAATATTTGTGTGAAGTTTGTGGATTTGTATAAAGGGCAGACAGACAGATAAACAGACACACACACAAACATCTTGCCTTTTATATATATATATATATATATATATATATTATCGATTTTCTGAGTGTATCAAATTTGATTAAAATCAGGCCACACCTTCTATAACCCGATTTTTTCGATTATCGATTTTCGATAGTGATCGGGGGTACCTCGACACAAAACCTAATTAAGAACACTCGCAAACGCTTATTGTACAACCGTGTAAATTTTCAAGAAAATCGTTTCAGACGTTTCGGAGTCTATAGGTAACGGACACACACACATACGCACACACAAAGTTCCAGTTATAAATAAGTTTAGATATGGCAGTGAGCTTTCAATCAACAGAAGTGGCTTCTACAGTATGCTACTTACACAGACAGAATAATGTTTGAAATGGATAAGTTTTAGAGAAAATGCAAACAAAAACAAAACCTATAAACAACATCAGGAAGAGAGAAATTAAATTTCTAGGATACATATTCAAGAAAGAAGACGTATAAAAGATGATACTCATAGGATAGTTTAATTTAAAAGAGACTGAATAAAACAACACATGATATGTTTAATGAGCTTGAGTAAATGCATGTCAGGAGAATGTTTAATAGAAATGACAAAAAAATTTATACATACTTAAAATAGAAGTGATGTTGCAGAGGACCATGATCGTCTACGTTTTTAAGGACCCGGCACATTAAGAAGCAGAGAACAATCAGTCAGTCAGTCAGTTAAGTGCCATACGTGATTCACGCTTTTGGCGATTATGTCTCGAAAGAGGCATGACTGACAGGGCAGAAGATTATCCCGTGAAAGATTGCCATTGCTTTCTTCAGTAGACTAGTTTTAAGCCAAGGCTATAGAACCCAATATGTCTTATTATTTAACGAATAACTGGAAGGAAGAAACGAGTTAATACCTTTCGCAAGGGTATTTGTGCGTAAGTGAATGCGAGGAATTCAACTGGAATTCGAAATCGGCTTCCCGATTTGTAGTTCCGAGTCGACATCCACTGCACCACAACGCACATCACAGTTTTGAATTACATTTATCATCATTAAGTACATTTATCATCATTTATATTCAATGTTTCTCAGGGAATTAGGCGATCATGGCTCTTTACAACATCCTTTATCTTACAATAATTATCTTATATAAGCAGCATTTCACTGTTTATCATCACTCTTTATTACTTATGTGACATTCATTCATATAAATGCCTAAAGGATTTCGCTTATTCTTTGTTCAACTGCCTTTTAAATACTACATTTTCCAACTCTCCTTCCTAATAATATCTCCAATAAATTTAAAATATCTGTTTCTGATTTTAAATTTAAGACTATGTTTTTTTCGTTTTTTTTTTGTGGGATGTACCCATTATTGCTACAAGATTATTGTTTTAGTTTACTCTGTATCCTAGCTTTTTTTATGAACTAAACAGAACAAAAAATATATTTTATATTTTTGATCCGACACAAAAAATCATTTCAGTATGATTGCACTATTTTTATTTCAGTTCCGAGTGTATTTTGTGTTTTTGCTCTAAAATTAAGATAATCTAAATTAAGATAATCTAAATTAAGATAATCTAAAAGAAAATATAAAAAATCATACTGATAATATCTTAAATATAAATTTAATCCTAATTCAAAATAAGAATCATTCAAAGACTGAAATCAATAATTTAGACAGTAAAAACCTAATTGTAGAAAACCTATATGTGTTGTTTGGAAAATCCTTACATAATCCATTGTTTATCAATGTACTATTTCTTCTATGAAAAACACTAGTAATGTAAAGATCTATATTGTTAATACTAAGAATTCGTTGAAAAAAGAGATTTTATCAACACACTCCCCTATCGAAATATTTTTGGTATCTAAAAGAAACAAATAAATATTTCACCATAAAATGGAAAAGTTAAAAAAAACTAGAATATTTAAGTCATTAAAAGACGCATGCCACTTGTGTCTATATGAAAAAATTATGCTATTAAATTTCTTAAAAAGAAAGATATATTAAATTAAAGTTATTAAATAAATGTCATATGTAAACATTGCAAAATATTCACCTTAGAATATGGTTAAAGAATTCTTCATGTAAATAACTATCCATTAAATTACATATATTCGACAATTTATTTTGTATTAATATTAATTAAATAAATAATTTTGTCTTAATATTAATTAAAAAAATAATATTTTTTATTAATTAAGATTTTATATAAAAAATGAAAAAATGAACTCTGAACCGAAATATAAATAATATAATCATACTCAAAGGTTTCTTTAATTCAGATCAAAAAATACTGGGATACGGAGAGAGCTAAGACATTAATCTTGTAACAATAATAGATACTTCACACCGGAAAAAAACAGTCTAGTCGGTAGCTGAAGGACATAACTTTTCCCTTTAAAATTGAAAAAAAATATATTCCCAAAATATATTACCAAAATCTTTAAATTTAAAAGTTGAACATTATTCTGATTAGTTAGATTAAAAACACATACATTTTTGTCTTTCCTATCCGGATTAACTCTTTAAATAACCAGAGTATTGTTTTCTGTATTCAAGTACACATGATTTTCAAAACAACATTGCCTGATGGCGAGCCAAAATCTCGAATCATTGAAATTTCCGTGTCGCAATGTATATTAAATTAATTTTAGATAAATATTTATATTATACTCTACGATATATGACGTATTAAGTACATTTAAAAAAAATTAAATGCCAAAAAACTCGGAAATCAAAAAGTGTTCATCTTGATATATATATATATATATATATATATATATATATATATATAAATGAATGAATAAGGAACGAAGAAAATAATTGCAACGTTCAAAACATGAATTTAAAAGAAGCACAATATAAAAAAAGAGCAATGATTAATATTTATATTATACTCTACGATACAAATGATGAAATCACATACAGAAACAGAGAAATAATTCATATAATGTAAATTAGAGGATATTTAAAAAACATAATACGAAGATAGAAAATCATTAGTGCAAATATAATAAACTGAAGAAATAAAATCAAAATACAAGAAATTAAAAATAAAAAATATATATATATATATATATATATATATGCACTATTTTACTAAATACCATTGTGTATTTATTCGTATATATATATATATATATATATATATATATATATATATATATATATAATGCAAAGAATTTGTCCCAATCACTGAGCAGATTCATGCTGACTTCAAAGATCATGAGAACACTCTTATGATGGATTCACTTATCGGTACTGATTTTATTTTTATTTTTTGCTGTTTAATCGCGATCTCCTTTCATATTTATCCTACCAACTATCAACGCTCTATCTTCACCGATATTGAGAAATTTACGATAAAGAACTTGCTTGACAAAAATCTAGTTTATCAGTAAAACTACCGTAAAAACAAAATAAATTTGTCGTCAAAACATGTCACAACTCAGCACAATATATATCCTCTCTATTATAATAAAAATCATTCTGTATGTATGTATATATATATATATATATATATATATATATATATATATATATATATATATATATATATCGGTCGAGTTTTGATCCCGGCCAGAAGCAAGTGGATATGTCTAGCCACACTGATGAGCTGTGATACATCGAAACGGGCTTGTATTCTGATGACTAATATATATATATATATATATATATATATATATATATATATATTTCATGCTGGTTATAGTTGTGGATAGAGAGAGGTCTAGAGTAGGGTCAGATGGTCGTTAATTGCAGCAGGTGAAGGATGGAGAATGGCGCCGCCTGCAGCATAATGTGGCCTCGGGGTTGCCCATCGGAAATTCATGCAGGGACGCCCGTCCATGCGCGAAATGGCACTACAGTAACCCCGATATTATTCAACTGTTGATCAGAGCAGCCTCTCGAGACGCTACGCAAGAGTTCGGGCTCCTAACTACCAGTCGGAAGCAGCAACCAGGAAACTGCCAACCCGGTACCCTCAGAATGAAGAGACATTGCCACCATACTCACCAACTGCAAAAAGCTTCCAGCCGAACCGACATAAAGACCGAGAAAGAGAGAGATGAACCGGGAACCCCTTCCTAAACAAGAAACAAGGCGATCACCTCTACTCCTGTCCAAAAGAATGGGGTGGATTGTGAGACCGGGCGATAGAAGGTACTATCTACTCCAATTAAAAAAAAAGAATAAATGTGTGACTGAAGTTAATTAAGTTTTAACTTCAGATAAGTCAAACCTAAATTCGATAATTAAGAACAATTTACACAAAAATTAGGCAGAAAAGATAAGAACCGAAAAAAAATAAAATAACAAATACAAATGAAAATAAATAAATAAATAATTCAAAAAATAATAAAAAATAAGATCACACTGGCTAAACTCACCAAGTTGCAGGCTGGCTGACAGAAAGAAGTTAAGAAAATTTCAAAAATTATCTTCATTTTGTTTATTCTATACAGTTCTGGAGAGTTCTGGAGAGATTAAGTTACCTTAAGTAAGCAGTAACAGACAGTAGTGTGATGGAGGGGGGGAATCACCTCCAAGCCATGTGTCCAGTTAGCAAGGTAATGACAGAGAACAATAAAATAAAAAAAACAAACATGGCCGGTCTTAGAATTCCTACATATAACCAAAACCCTAATATACCAAACCTAAAGTTGATAATTAAGAACAATTTACACAAAAATTAGGCAGAAAAGATAAGAACCGAAAAAAAATAAAATAAAAAATACAAATGAAAATAAATAAATAAATAATTCAAAAAATAATAAAAAATAAGATCACACTGGCTAAACTCACCAAGTTGCAGGCTGGCTGACAGAAAAAAGTTAAGAAAATTTCAAAAATTATCTTCATTTTGTTTCTTCTATACAGTTCTGGAGAGTTCTGGAGAGATTAAATATATATATATATATATATATATATATATATATATATATATATATATATATATATATGTCCCTCCTGTTACGCTCATGGATAAAGAGATAATAGCGATGCAGCGTCGGTTCATTTCATTGATTTTACTACCATTTAATAATGTCTTCTGTGACAGTGCCATTTGAAAAATTATTTTTGCAATGATTTTGCCGTCGTGCAATTGTATATATATATATATATATATATATATGTGTGTGTGTGTGTGTGTGTGTGTGTGTGTGTGTGTGTGTGTGTGTGTGTTTTGGTGCTACGTGTGCTCATCATCCGGTGATAATCTTAATTCTTATCACCAGATGAGGGGCAAATTTAGCTCCGAAACGCGAACATTTTTGTGTAGTGATACCATGCTTATATATATATATATATATATATATATATATATATATATATATATATATATATATATATTCTCTTTATTCACACTCAGTAACATGTATATACTGTGAAAATCTGCTAATAACCTTCTTAAATATTTCCCGTCATAATTTTACGACAGTAGTACACTCATAATATAATTATAAATAATAATTGTAATGATGATGATAGCCGTTTTGTTGTTTTAAAATATGCGGCATTCATTGCAGACACTGATACTCTCTCTCAATTCTGACAATTAAACTTCAAGAAAATGTTATTTAAAGTTCAGTAACTTTCCAGTATTTGTGAAGAATATCAACGTCTGGATAATGTCATTTTTTAATCGACTTACACCTGCTCACAAATTTACTTGTTAATGTTGTTGAAAGTTCAGAAATGATGTGAATGCTATGCGTTGTTACAGATCTGTGTTTGTGATTGTGTAGCAGCAGTATACGAGCTTCTACGATGAATGGTCCTTGCTAAAACATAGAAGATTAAGTTGCTAAAAGACGTATAATTAATTCATTTGAAAATTTGTATGTATACAGGTATCAGTTACATTTTAACGTTCAATACCTAAATAAAAATTAATTTTGATTTTTATCATGTAAAAATAAGAAACAAAAAAAACTTTATGCTTTGACTTTCCTATGTAGAGAATAGTTTGAAATCAAATATTTTATTTTATTTTTGTTTTTGCTGAATTAGCGCCGGAGAAAAAGGTCAAATGGATGAACATTTATTGGGGAAATATTAAAGGCTTTGCATGACATTATCCACCGTTCTTTTACAAACAAATCACAAAAACGATTGCATTACATTAAGATAAAACGCTCGCTGCTTTGCAACCGAAAAGACGTAGTCACCACATCAGCTGACCATATTGTTGCGTTTAAGCCGCTGATAATCTTTTGAATGAATACTTCTGTAAGGACGCATCGCATGAAACTCAGTTTATATTCGTGGCAATTTCGTGATCCGGAACCGATAAGGTCATTAACGATATTGTATGTATAAAAATTGCCCGGGGATAGTTTTAAAACTCGTAACAATGAAAGCTTGACATGCGTCCGAATAGATTATATAAACATATGGAAATAAAACGCCAGGCTTTCATAGTAAACTGATGTAACTTTATGTTCTTCCAGTTTGACATTTGGCTTTGTACAATAATGAGGTCCATGGAAATTATAGCTATTCAGGTTCTTCTGAGTCCGGAGTTAAAGGATATCCTTGCCTTCAAATCATTCACCTTTTGAGAAATAGGGTATTGTTATCAACGAATAGACGATTATCCGCTGCCATTTTGACTTCCTGCTCTGGATTGTATGGGGAAAGGGAAACAACTATTGACCACAGATTTATCGACAAGAGAAGTAGAGTTGTAGAAAGAAAACAAATATAACCCATATATATATATATATATATATATATATATATATATATATATATATATATATATATATGTATGTATATATATATATGGAGTGTGGGTGTTGGTTGTGGGTATGGGAGTATGTATGGAAGAAGTAATATAGGTATCATTATAGCAGACAAATAGTAGGTAATAATAAGAAAAATATACAATTACTGGGGAAAACGTTTTCAGACTAATATCTATTTTCTCGAAGAATACAGTCATATATGCATCAAAATACACTAACAATTAAGCATTTAATATAAATTAAAGTATATTTGGCAAAGTTTTATGTAAAATTTTGACCACAGTGTGCTGTGTTCTCTCTCTCTCTCTCTCTCTCTCACTCACACACACACACACACACATATGTATATATATATATATATATATATATATATATATATATATATATATATATATAGTCATCCGCAGACAGATCTGTTTCGCTGTATCACAGCTCATCAGTACGGTTAGACTCAGACTGCTTTTAACCCAGGATTGGATTGAAACCCGAGCGAATTGACGTCTGACCTATGGGTGCTCGGTAGAAGGAGGCAGACTTTTTAGCGTGTATATTATTATTATACACGCCCAATAGCTGAGAGTGTTCTAATTCATTGCTGAATGAAAGATGCGTATAAGCTAGATTATATACATAATATTCTGCTTCTCATACGCTATCTAATAATCAGGAGCATATTATCAACTGACCTTTTCTAACTTTGCATTCTTATTTTTAATAAGAGTTTTGTTTAAATTCGTTTTGGATGATAAATCATGGGTGTCATATTTTATTTATTAAATGTATAATTAAAGTTGCTTTTATACCGAAAGCTCAGCATAAAATGAGAAATTAAAATGCAGGAGTTAAAAATGTATAAATAATTTAAGGACCAAATAACGTACGTTATAAGGGATGTAATTTTTTTTATTATTTTGCTTAATTTCTACAAACAAACTGAAAATTGAAATAAAGTGAAAAAACTCAAATATATATATATATATATATATATATATATATATATATATATATTTTAATTCAGATAATTTAATCCAAGAGAAAAAAGCCGGAAGGTAAATTCCAAAAGCCTGATCCTAATTAATATTAAAAATTTTATTTTAATATTAAAAAATGATACAGGAAGAGAGCTCCATGTAATAAAATATTGTAGAGCAAATATAAATTAAAAAAGGATTAATTCAATGATGTTGTATGACCATTTCGATATGAAGATCCCCACGGGGGATAACACATCACCTCAGCAACAGAAAAATCCTTTCAGAAACTGTATATTGTATATATATATATACAAATACACAATAAAAGAATGATAATGAGTGATAAAATCAATAAATAGATAAATACTTATGTAAAAAATATAAATAAAAATGAAAATTTAGGGTCAAGTCTGGTTCTACGTATTTAATCAGATATTTATTTCCGTGTTTGCATATAATCATTAATTCACTTCATATGTTTAATGAATTAGTATTATTTCGGTGTTTCGAGGTGACAAATTTTTCTTAAAGTTATAATTTACATCTATTTCCTAATCTAATATAAAATATGCATTCACGATGATATCCCAAGTAACAACTGCATTGACACCATATATATAAAAGAACAATGGGAATAAAGACAATAAGAAAACTCTATATGTAATAGTTTTGACAGAAAAAACAATAATATTATTTACTAATATTCGTTTATTTGACATTAACTTACCTGAACTGGAATCCTTCAAAATGTACCTTGACTTTCAGCTAGGTAGATGTATACTTACGATATTTTCTGAACTGAAATATTCCCAAATGATAAAGACATGTTAATTTCTATCTATAAATAATTCTTGCAAAATAAAATGTTTGCATTAACCTAGAAACTGTAGAAAATTTCGGCTAAGATAAGTTTTCTTTTTGTATTTATCCATCATTCACACATCTACGCATCGTTCATTCAGTAATAAATTTGAACAATATCGGTACTGGTGTGTGCTTACATTGTATATAACACTCTAAAGTCCGTCTTTACTATCGAGCTCCCATAGAATCGCCGACTGATGTCAATTCGGTCGGGTTTCAATCCTGGCTAGAAGCGATCGGATGTCTAACCGTACTGATGAACTGTGATGCAGCAAAACAAATCTATCTGCGGACGACAATATATATATATACATATTTATTATGAATTATGTTTTAGAACATGTACATTATTTTTTAATATATATTTTTAATATATGTCAGAAAGAATGTTTTCGTCCAAAACATTAATTTAAAACAGTGCTCGATATATGATGTATAGACCCGTAAATATTTATAATAAATTATGCTTTAGAAGATGTACATTATTTTTAAAAATAATATACGTTTTAAAACATAATTTATAATAAATATTCACAGCTCTATACATCATATATCGAGCACTGTTTTAAATTAATGTTTTTTCTTCGTTCTGTACCCACTCGGATATATATATATATATATATATATATATATATATATATATATATATATTATTTCCGTGCCATGTGTATATCTATTTATATAAATATATATATATATATATATATATATATATATATATATTATTTCCGTGTCATGTTTCTTACTAATTTTCTTATACATGTCATATATATATATATATATATATATATATATATATATATATATATATATTTCTTTTTTTTAATACTTGGTACAAAAGCATCAGTTGTGGCCGATAGTGACTTCCTCTGTTGGTTTCCGTCGGTTTAATCAACCACACACAGATGATTCCACTAAATGCAGAGCAGAATCATCGAACCATGGATACTGGTCATTGCTGCCGATTTTGATGCACGACCAGGCTTACCTAAAATTATTCTACGCTTATGGTTATTGTCGTTTATCCACTTTTCATCGCCACTCATGATACGATGCAAAAATTCCTTTTCTGCCGTTACAGATGACAAGAATCGATTAAACGTCTATCGGCTTCAATTCGTACGACACTCAATGTCCTTGCTTTTTTTAATCATACCTAATATTTTAAAAATTTTCAAAACAGTTGTGTGGTTAACTCTTAATGATTCTGCAACTTCGGCTTGTACTTGGCAGGAATCATTATGAAGTAATGCCTCCAATTCTTCATTTTCAATTTTTTCGGTTCGTCAGAGAGATTTTTATCGTCAACATTATCATCAATATTGATTAAGCATCTAAACCAATCTCTGCATGTTGTTTCCTACGAAGTATGGTCGCCGTAAGGCTCAAAAAAATTTCTGATTGCTTCAGCTTTAGTTTTATTCTTAATAATTATTGATTTAATAATAATTGAATATGTTGCCATATCTGGTCGGGTGCTCCTGCTATCCACTTAGGGGTCCTTGACAAAATTCAACGGAGAATCTGTAATGTCAGCTCAGATACATTCACTTTCTCACCGGCGCAATATGGCTTCTCTGTGTCTCTTCTACAAATTCCTTCACGGCTTCTGCTTCGATGAACTTAGCTCACTGGTGCCCCTATATATGAATTTACTCGAGTCACAAGATTAGCAACTAAAGTTGTGACTTGCAACTAAAATTACCCTTTTAATATGAAACCAATAAAATTTAAATGCAAATTCTACTCCAGCAACTTCTTTTCTCGCACTTCCCGCATGTGGGAATCTCTTCCATTTAATAGCTACCCCGACAGCTACAATCTCCAAGAATTTAAATGTAAAGTTAATAGTCATCTTCTATCTCACTAACCATTCTCATCAGTATTCTCATCCTTCTCTTACCCACCTCCTGACACCCTCTATAACCTGTCAGTCTTTCTCATAACTTTCCTTCTGTGTAACCCACTACAAAACTATAGCAGTAAAACGCCTTGCTTGGGGCGTTAAGATTATAAAAATATAAAGTAATGCAGTAAGATTCCAAGCAAAGAGACGAAATCCGACATGTTTAGACAATGAAAAACAAAGTGGTTTACACTTCGGCGAAATGAGATGCACAGAACTTTCAGCGTCCTTATAGTACTTCTATATAGATGAAACTACACGCTTGCAGTTCTTGTAATTTTAAAAATTGCACGTTCAAAAATTCCCTGCCACGTGAGCGTTCAAAAAAACCACCGTTACGTGAGCGTTCTTAAAAAAGAACGGTAAAAGGTAAAATCAGTTATTGCAAATCGCCTGATAACACCACACATGGTAGAAACCTAGGTCGCGTAATAACTCGTTTACAAATAGAAAATATTCAAAAGTTCTACAATATAATTATATTGAACACTTTTTAATACAAATGTGAACTGGTCTAATTTTATTAATTATGGATTAAAAGTACATTACGACACGAAAATGTCTATGTTTCGAAATAGAATATTGTCATCAGGCAATGTTGGATGTTGGTTGTGTGAAAAAATCAACATCCAACATTTCTTGATGACAAGAATATATCTCGAAACATAGAAATTTCTGTGTCGCAATGTACGTTTAATTCATAATTATATGATTATATTAAGCTCTACAATATTTATTGTAGTGAGCACTGTTTATAAAAAAAATAAGCCAGGGAACTCAAAATCGTAATACCTTGCGTCCTTTTTACCTGGATTTATATATATATATATATATATATATATATATATATATAATAATAATAATAATAATAATAATAATAAAATCGACTCTGTACGTATCCAAATCTTAAAATCTTACACAAGTAATTTTTAAGGACCACGAATAACCGGCAGAATCTAAGTCCGTTATTGTCCGCCGCTATAAAGCTTTGGACAATGAGGGGAAAAAAAAGAAAACTGCGGAGCACCGACAATACATACAGTACTTCACAGCAAAGAAAAAAAAACCCTCAAACGGAACGAACCACAAAGAAAGATACAAAACTATACAAAACTAACCAAAAAGGATTAACCAAGAGGCAGTGACGTAGAGCAAAAACACCAAGACCTACCGCGGTTTCGCACAACGGCTCGTCAGGGCAAAGGCAGACCAAGGACTAATCAAATAAATAGACACCTATCAAAGACTAACCCATCTGGGGAAGGGGGTGTTCGAAGAGAACAAAAAAAAATTTCTGGAGTCACATTAAGGTCCGATACACTAAGCAAGAAATTTTGCTTTGTGGATTCTACACTTATTTAGTATTTCTGTTTTAGCGTTAATAAGTTTGTTGGCAGGTTCGAATTTAGCTATTGCTAGCTTCTCCTCGTCACATACCCTACAAAATTTATTGTTTTTGTTATAGTTAGGGCACTTTTTTATTATTTCCCATTTCAGAATGGGGTCCTTTTTAGTTTTGGTTTTTATTTCCCATACATATGTAGATAACGCTGTGCTATGCTTATATTTCTCGTTTCTAAAAGAGGTTTTATGGTTGTAAAACCTAATTTTAAAATTATCGTGGGTGGATCCTATGTATGTTTTAGGGTTTTTGTCATTTTCGTTAACGTAAACTTTAACTTTATAAACTACGCTTGCCTGATTGCAATTACCTCTAATAGGGCAGTCCTTTTTAATTCTACAATTACACTTATGTTTATTATTCTTGCGATTTTTTCTCGTGTATATATATATATATATATATATATATATATATATATATATATATAAGGTAATAATAGATTTAGTAATACATGATTTACACACACCTAAGTTAAGCAATGTCGAGTTAGTCAACACTTACATGGGTGACCGCTTGAGTATACCAGGGGCTGTTAACTAGAAAGTGCGAGGTGGAATAATAAGGTTTCAGAATCGTAAGTCGCCGAGCGAAGTTCAAATACATTTCGGATTCGTTATATATACTGACACACTATCACTCTGAGGAAAGACATGAAACGAAATCTTCTTCCACCAGCTATGGGTTAATGAGTCTTGCATGAATCAGTAAATCATTATGCTCTTAAAATGTTTTTCCAATCTGAAAATATTTTCTGGCTTTAAATAACCTGTAAAAGTCTGATTGGCTGCGTAATATCAGTCAGTTTTTTTGGTGAAATATGTAATCATATTTCGTATACTCTTTTATTATTTGGCATAAAGGAATAATGTTATTTTTTATTCTGTTGTGGGATGCCCCTTTTTGTATATAATAATGGACCCGACTGAGTGCAAATATAATCCTGTCATATAGAGAACAGTAGTTGGAATCTGGAATCTCAGTTGTAGTTGCTGTTCAAAGTGGAGGGTAATCCTAGAGATCCGTTACAGTTATCGAAGAGCTCCGACAGATACCGAAGTGTTATGCGTACATACTTTTTCCAACAATTTCACTTCAAGACTTGTACATATTTATTTCTACAAATAGTATTCCTGAATTGGGAAAACCCACGTTTCAGTTTGTATATTACGCTCAATATAAACTACTTTTCTATCTTATACCTGTTTTTCTTGTTCATTATTTTTCGCGGTTCCTCTTCCGAAATTCACAACACATTCTGATATTATTCAGGTTTAAATTGAAACATATTTGTCGTATAGTTCTTAAATAACTCGGGTTTTAGTTGAAATACAGATTTGTCTGATAATTATATATCATTATATTTGTAATATATAATTATATTTTTTATCTTCCGAACAACTTTAAAATTATTAAGCATAAAGAAATAATGTTATTTCCCCATTCTTATATTATTCGGGTTAAAATTGAAACATATTTGTCTTATAGTTCGTATATAATTCGGGTTTTAATGGAAATACTGATTTGTTTTTAATTCTAAAAAGAATCCTTGAGCTCCAGTGATATACAAGTGATAGAAACTTTCAAATGTCGCTACTAATGTTACAGATCGTAGCAATGGGCGAAGTTCAGAATCAATTTCCTACGTCGATAAATATTCCGTCACTTCACGCTAAAATAAACATCTAAATCTTCTAGAATTAAATTTTCTAAAAGGAAAGAAAAATTATGACAAGGATACAGGTTCCCTGATTATTATTCGCTCTGCGTAAATCCTTACACACTGCATAGGATTTATAATACATTCTTCAATTACAAAAATAACTTAGTATCTTCACTAAATCCTGGTTTTGTTATTTGTGATTTTTTAGGCCATTCATAACATGACCGAAATGACAGTATTGTCTCAATAAATCAGAGAAAAAGCGGACATAAATTTTATTAGAGGTCTGGTAATAATAACTCGCTTTAGAATCGGTAATTTAAATCTATCATAAAAATTGAGTATTTGTGGTACGAATTACGGCATTTTGCGTCAGACAATAAAATCTAGTTGAATTTAAAGTGTGTTATGAATAGAATTTGGAGAAAAAGGATAGATAGATAGATAGATAGATAGATAGATAGATAGATAGATAGAGAAAAGAACAAGATAGATAGATAGATAGATAGATAGATAGATAGATAGATAGATAGATAGATAAGAAAAGAACAAGATAGATAGATAGATAGATAGATAGATAGATAGATAGATAGATAGATAAAAATAAACCGAGATAGATAGAATGAAACAGACCGAGATAGATAGATAGATAGATAGATAGATAGATAGATAGATAGATAGATAAAAATAGACCGAGATAGATAGATAGATAGATAGATAAAAATAGACCGAGATAGATAGATAGATAGATAGATAGATAGATAGATAGATAAAAATAGACCGAGATAGATAGATAGATAGATAGATAGATAGATAGATAGATAGATAAATAAACCGAGATAGATAGATAAGAACAGACCGAGATAGATAGATAGATAGATAGATAGATAGATAGATAAAAATAAACCGAGATAGATAGATAAGAACAGACCGAGATAGATAGATAGATAGATAGATAGATAGATAGATAGATAAAAATAAACCGAGATAGATAGATAAGAACAGACCGAGATAGATAGATAGATAGATAGATAGATAGATAGATAAAAATAGACCGAGATAGATAGATAGATAGATAGATAGATAGATAGACAGAAATAGACCGAGATAGATAGATAGATAGATAGATAGATAGATAGATAGATAGATAGATAGATAGATAGATAGATAGAAATAGACCGAGATAGATAGGTAAAGACAGACCGAGATAGATAGATAGATAAATAGATAGATAGATAGATAGATAGATAGATAGATAGATAGATGAGAACAGACCGAGATAGATAGATAGATAGATAGATAGATAGATAGATAGATAGATAGATAAATAAACCGAGATAGATAGATAAGAACAGACCGAGATAGATAGATAGATAGATAGATAGATAGATAGATAGATAGATAGATAGATAGAAAGAAATAGACCGAGATAGATAGATGAGAACAGACCGAGATAGATAGATAGATAGATAGATAGATAGATAGATAGATAGAAATAGACCGAGATAGATAGATAGAAACAGACCGAGATAGATAGATAGATAGATAGATAGATAGATAGATAGATAGATAGATAAAATGTATTTTCAGTGGATATCCATATTTGAGTAAACGCTCCGTTTATTTCTTAAACATTCTCTTTATTTTTAAACTTATGAAAAACTGGGCAGGTTATAAACATGCCAGGGAACGCAGGTTTCTTCAGTATGGTTTATCTAATATCCAGGATGTGAGACAAAAATAACTATTTATACATCTTAGTGGATAAATACTGTATAGGCAGCAATCTTTCTTTTATGCAGGTTTCTTTATAAATGACAGACAAGGCGTGATGGTTTAGTTTTTTATGTATTTTTTATGTAATCTTATAATTTCTTTCTTTTGAGGACATAAATTAGATAAAAAATTGTCCGAATGTTTTGTTTATCTAGCGTATTCAGCAGTACTTTTACACATTTCCTATGTTAACTATTATTTTACGTGTAACAGAATGTGGACTAATGGTACGCATTATGTACTGAACATAGTAAGCATGTTACTCTGTGTTTTTGTAGTTTATGTTATTAAGTGTTGTTTTTTTTTTCGTTTTTAGCAACAAGGCCTCCATTATATTTAGTCTTGCACATAACAAAAGGACTAAAAATAATGGAGGGTTTATTAATAAAAAAAACTTAAAACCAAACTTTCTGTTACACGCAAAATAACATTCCTCTCCGAAAATAGCTAAAATTATAGCCAAAAGTGCTCGGATAAACAAAACATTTGGATATTTTTTATAAAATTTATGTCCTCAAATGAACGAAATCGTAAAATCCCATAAAAAATATGTATAAAACATTTAACAGTCAAACATATATATATGTATGTTTGACGGTTAAATGTTTATATAACCAGCCAGAATTATTAGCCACAATTATTAGGCAACCCCAATGTTAAAAAAAAAGATTTATTTCATATATTTTTAGTATTTATAGCCAAGTGAATAATTGTGAATAAAAATAGAATGCATATTTTGTTAATACTGCATAATAATATGTGCATCAAATGAATATATAAATATTTAATAATTACCTATATTGCAGCTTCATCAATGAGAAAATGAAGGAAATTCAGGGTGATTCGGACCACTTCATCTTTGATTTCTTGTCTTGTAAAATTTTGCAAAGTATTAATGATAAAGAACTACTCTATTTGCAATTTAAAATTATCCACTTGGTAATAAATGCTAACAATAATATGAAATGCATCATTTCTTTCAAAAAACTGGGGTTGTCTAATAATTATGGAGATAGTGTGTGTGCATGTGTGCGTGCGTGCGTGTGTGTGTGTGTGTGTGTGTGTGTGTGTGTGTGTGTGTGTGTGTGTGTGTGGGTGGGTGTGGGTGTGTCCACTAAATATAACGTTTAAATAATAAAATCATTTGGATGAATGATAAAAATACATTGCTTTAGATAAATAGGCAAATCAATAAAACCTATCAAATTATATAAACGTATTAGAATTTAATGTATTTCAAGGCAAGCAAAATGTACATAAATTCCCCAGTAAAGAACACGAAGAATTGACAATAAAATAATTTTCTTTTAAGAGACATATATTTCGAGAGACGAAAATCTGATGAGTTGTTCAATAAAATTATGAAGCGTGTCAAAACATAAGTGGATAAGTTTTATCAAGTTATTGATTATATATATATATAAATATATATATATATACAGAGAGAGAGAGAGAAACAAAGAGAGATAAGGAGTGAGAGAGTAAGAGTGATTGTAACGTTCACTCTGTTCAATGCCCGGGGACAACTCGTGGTTGTCTGTTACATTAAGCGGTAGGTTATATGGAGAGGTGGGAAAGATGATGGTAAAGTTTAGATATGAACAGGTTGAGATTCTAGTGCCCGGGAAAACATTCTCTTAGGAATACATTCCACATGGCAGTAGTTAGCGGTAAGAAGCAGATTGGGTATATATATATATATATATATATATATATATATGGTTTGATGATTAAACTGGTTTGAAACGGAAGGCTGTACTACTACACATTCGCGCCGGAAACTCCAATAGAACATCACTTAATATGTTCCGGGCCTCACACATAGCTGGCGCCACTAATAAAAAAAACAATATATTTTTTATAAAGTACTAACATTCAAATAGCACGTCATAAAATTTGGGCCTAATCGGATTACTAGTTTACAAAATACAGTTATTTAAGTGAAGCTACTCTTGCAAATTTTTAAAACAGTGGAAAAATCTGAATTGCATGTGTTGATAAACCATTGCTGTTCAAGCAAAGCAATGGCTTGAAAAGTGTTATTCGGACTCTGCTCTGTTAAAAACAACGCTTAAGAGATGATATGCTGACTTTAAACGCGTTCGTACAGACACAAATAAGGCTGAACGCTCCGGTTGCCCATAATCGGTATTTTCCCGAAAAAAATATCCACAGACTCGTTTTGGTCAATCTTAAGTTGAAGTTGCATGAGATAGCAAAGGAGCTGTACATATCAGAAGAAGCTGTATTTACAATTTTCCATGAATATTTGTCAATGAGAAAGTTGTGTTCAATGTGGCTGCAGTCGTTTAAAAACAACAACGAGTCGACGATATAGAACGTTGTTTGCAAGGGTTTCTAGACAACAAGAAAGGGTTTTTGCGTAAATATATGACAAAAGAAGAAACATGAAACTACCACTTCACTCTGGAATCAAATCGTCAGCCAGATAAGTGGATAAAGCAACCAAAGACGCAAAAATCAGCAGCAATGTTTTGGCCTTCGTATTTAGGGATGCACAAAGTATTTTGTTTATCGATTACTTTGAGAAAGGAAGAATCATGAATAGCGAATATTATATAGATATATTGGTGAGTTTAAAAGAAGAAATCGTAATCAAACGGTCAAAAATGAATAAGAAATAGTGATCTTTCAATAAGACAATGCACTGTGTGACAAGTCAATCGTAACGATGGCAAACCTACATGAATTGCACTTCAAATTGCTTCAGTATCCGCCCTATTCTCTAGATTTACTCCCCAGCATCTATTGGCTGATTGCAGATCAAGGGTATGCTGCAAGGATCGAGATTTGACTCCAATGAAGAAGTGATATCGAAAACTGAGGCGTATTTTGAGGCCAGAAAAAAAAATCGAGTTGTTAAAGAAGAGTTGGAATTAGAAAAAGACTATGCTGATTAGTAAAGTTGATTTTTTCCAAAGGTTGTTGTTTTATTAGGTAGGCTTAGAATTTATTGAGTGAGGTGTTACGATCATTTTGGCCAGAAAATTTCGGTGTCAATTTGACAGTGCCGAGCATTCGGAAAGGGTTAGATCAGTCTAATAGTTTTAACGAAAGTACGCCAGCTGATCATTCTCCCATATATTTTGGTGAAAGTTAATACGGAGGGCTACATCGGGTGACTTGAGAACGTAGTGATGCCCCGTGTCAAGAGAGTGACTGCTGAAAGAACTTATGTTTGACTACACGACTCTACACAATGTCACACATGTAGCGGTACGCTGTATTGGGAGTCAGACAAATTATACAACCCCATTACTCCTTACAACTAGCCACCTAACTCGCCAGACTGCAAGGGCTCAATAATTATTTATAGGACGCAGTTGAGCGAGAGACCAATAAACCTTCCTGTATCAACAAAAATGTATTGAAGGCAAGGATTATGGTAGTATTCACTTACTTAAACAAGGAGACAGTCCAGATTATATGCAATGAATTTTGAAGTTGTTTTGAGGACCTGCTTGAAGCTAATGGTGAATTTATTGAATAAATCTACTCCTTAGTATTTCAAAATATATTTGTGTAACATTGGTAAATATAACTATTAAAATGAGATATGTGTGTTAAATTTCATTTTTCCGTAATTTAGACGACAATTTATCTATTGCAATATATATATATATATATATATATATATATATATATATATATATATACACCACTCATGGTAGAAACGTAAGTAGGGTAATAAGTCATTTACAAGTAGAAAATATTCAGAAGTTCTACAATATAATTGTATTGAACACTTTTTAATACAAATGTGCACTGGTCTAATCTTATTATGACCAGAAACTAAATAATTAAACAGTCAATATATATATATATATATATATATCAGTGTTTTTGTATATACTGAGAATAAACAGTTTTAGTAAATATAGCGATATATCTTGAGAGATGAAGTTATAAAAGGCAAGACTGTATTTTTGTATTCTGTTCTTTTCTTGGCTATTCTCCAACAGTCGCCATTGATAAAGTAGCCAACTCGTTTCTGAACACAACACTTTTCGAACGGGCCTGCTGAAAATTTTCCCAGTCGCTTTGGCTTTGATAGATTCCAGGCTCCTATTGAGTGCTGATTTAATATGACAAGATAAATGTGTTTTCTCTGATTCCTTCCTAATATTTCCCACTTATTTTTACACTAACCTCGTCGTTACATTACCCTTATGTCCAGACTTCAAGACAGCTCTTTACTCTCGAGAGAGCTGAAAGCAGATATGAGATAAGCTGGCCAACCTGAAGAATAAGGTTCAATTTCAAGTCGCCAGCGGGAAATTCCTAATATTTTTTTCGTAGGAATATAATACAGAGGAATTGGTTTATATAATTCATTTATATGAATATACATCTTATGAATATAATTTATGAAATACTCATATCCCAAAATATGTTATACTAAATGATTTAGGGAAGAGATGATTTAAATGATATTCCACTTATTACCTAATGTATGAAAACAGTCATACACACACACACACACACACACACACACACACACACACACACACACACACACACACACACACACACACACACACACACACATATATATATATATATTAATACAGGTTTCATTGAATAATATAGACAAGTTCTATTTATTTTGTGTAAGATCCTTTCGTATGATATGATTAGCTTGATAGTGTTGTCATGAAAAGACGACAAGAAATCGCAGTAATTGTTGATTTTTATTCAATAAAATCTGTATTAATGAAAACATGCTGCCAAAATACACACACAATATATATATATATATATATATATATATATATATATATTACTGTGGAGAAATTTGTCAAATTTTTATATTTCCTTAAGTGTATATAGATGTTGGTTAGTTTCTATGACTTGACCCAAAAGAGTTGTGAGTTCAATACCAGGCAGCAGCAGTGGTGAACCAGTAACTTACAGGGTTAGAGGGAGATAACTCATGAATACAAAAAAAAGGCTCTATGCAAAAGGGGTGGAGATTATATACCCTAGTGATTGTAATAAAGGGTTCTGTTCAAAATTCCTATCACCTGAAGAAGGCCGGAGCGTACAACGGCCAAAACGTTGTTCAAATGGCAATAACGATGAGGACAATAGTCTGAATAATGTAAATGCTGTAGAAATTTGTCACTGAACTGAGAAGACTTTTCCCAACTTCTAAATTTTATGAAGGTATTATTGTGATGTCTTCATTCTTCAGGGATTTTATTTATTCTGCTGTTTCGCGATATTTGTTCTTCTTTATATGGAGTCTGGTGTAATTTAATATTTTTGTGAGTGATTCTACAGATTCTTAATTGCTTGTTATTGCTTGTTGCTGTGTTGATGTCTTCAGTAAAACTGTGTGTGTATTTGTGTTGGCGTGTGTTTGTGTGCGTGAATATTTCAGATATCACATATATATACGTGAAATGGCAATATGAATAAAAAAAAGGAACATTTCTGAGCCAGCACGTTTAGTCCTCTGGCAATTACCTTGAAAAGTCCGTCATGCAATGAAACTGTTTGGGTCTGATTAGTTTTTACTTTATTTACACGCACAAAACACCCCCCCACACACACACACACATATATATATATATATATATATATATATATATATATATATTTGTTGTGGAACCACGCAAAATAATGAACAACAAAACAGATATTTGACAAATAGGTTATATTTAACATAAATATACATACTGGAACACAGTTTAGTAATCCAAGAATACGATTAGTATGGAATATATATATATACAACTCTTGAAGTGAAGCCGTATTGAAATAGTATATCCGTGTAATATTATTCTGGCTAGTGGAGCTCAGAGTTGCTATGCCAACTGACGCGGTATCCTCAATGTAACTTCGGTATCGTTCGGTAACCTACGGATCAGTTCCGATGTCTCTGACAGATCTCTCTGGTTCTCACTATGGCAGGAATATATGTATACTCAAGTCGAGTACATTGTTTATATATATAAAAGTTAATCTATCAGTATATGTATGACTGTAAGATATGCAAGGCTACAATTTTTTAAGCTACGCCATTCAAAATTTTCTAGAGACACTTATCTACAGGGAAGCCAGTTTTTTTTAGAGTTTAAGTTCAGTAGTTTTCCCTTTAGCACTTTTTGGCCAATTGTGCAGATTGTTTACATTTGCTCCTTAAAACATTTAAGATCTAAGAAGGTTGCTAGATTACGTCACAGAAATCAAATCACACGTGTCAAACGCGAGTAAAAAAAATGTGCCTTTATATTTAATTTGTATTCCGACGTTTTCAAAATCTATTTGATCAACAAAAAATGTGAATATTTTTCCCGTAATTTTGAAACAAAAGAAATATTTTTAAAAATTCTGAACTGAGAGCGTAAATTTTTTATGATTCTACATTTTTAAATATTCTTCGAAAATTTCTGAACTGAGAGCGTCATAGTTTATATATTTCTAATTTCAGTAAAACAAAATAAATAATTTTCATTTTTTTTTAAATTCATTTAAGCAACAAAAATGTAATTATTTTCTCCCGTAATTTTGAAACAAAAACAAACGCAATGTTGTTTACAATGTCACACAAAGCATCAAATCACGTTTATTCAAAACAAAAGAAAGTAGATTATTTTATGGGAATTTTTTTAACAATTTTAACCAACAATTGTTTATATAATTATTTTTTTGTACAACCGAGTCCTACTATTAAAATGTTCTGAATTAAACGATAAACGCCGGGCTATGATACTAGACATAGCAAAGGGGGAGATCCCACAACAATATATATATAATTAATGTGGTGAAACGATGTTAGTTGAGCGATGCTATGACAGTCATACCAACTTGGAAGTTCCTAGAAAGCATTATTTCAATGTCATTGTATTTCAGGGCTTTTGATTTTTCTGATATCGAACGCTATATTACAAAAACATATGATACATAAGATGTCTTTCTACCAATAAACTACTGAAAAAAAGCAATTTTACCACTAAGCATAATTATGATTTAACTATATATATATATATATATATATATATATATATATATATATATATATATATTTATATATATATATATGAATAAAAAAGACATGAGAAAAACTATACTTAACTGAATAAGAAAAGTTTTCCTCTTGTCATTTCTAAAGAAGCATTCTATCCTTAAATAATTTACATGAACACAACACACACACACACACACACACACACACACACACACACACACACATATATATATATATATACCTACACACACAAACACACAGAAATATATATGTGCATGTGCGTGTCAGTGTCTGTGTTTTTACTTTTGCAACTTAATGGCAAAGAATTGTAAATGACGCGTTTTATCCTAAAGTAATTCAGACAAACATGTCAAACAGCAATAATTTCCACTTTATTCTTACTTTGAAAAACAATTACATTAGTTTTATTTTTCAACTTTAACAGAAGACGGAAAGTGCAACACAGAGATCCGAAGGCGAATTGGCATGGCGAAGGACGCATTCCAGAAGATGAGTAGAGTATTAAGAAACAGGAAAATTTCGCTAGAAATAAAGAAGAGGGTACTGGATTGCTATGTGATGTCTGTTCTTCTGTATGGCAATGAATGCTGGACAATATCATCGAAGATGAAGAAATTATTTGAAGCAACTGAAATGTAGTTTTACAAAAAGGATTTGTGGATATAATTTATAGAGCATGTCAGCAATAATGAGGTTTTGGAAAGGATGGAAATGAAAAGGACATTAATGAAGAGACAACTAAAGTTCCTGGGATATGCAACGAGGAAGAAGGGCTGATACTAATAGGCCAGATAGAGGAGAAAAAGACAGGGAAAAACAGCGTGTAACGTAGTTAAATTGCTGAGCAGATGGATGGCAGAACGATAGCTGCGTGGTGTAACAGGAGAAAGTGTGCAAAGAGCCACCAGGAATAGGGAGACGTGGAAAGCCTTAATCGCCTACGTCCTGAAAGGACAAGACATTTAAAAGCAGAAGAATTTCTTATAAATTGAAACTTTTCTGTTTTAAGTAAAAGACTCTTTTTGTTGTCCCATTTCTTTGAAGCCTTTACTTTCTTCCAATATTCTGTGATAAAATTTATGTAATGTATGGGGAGATAATCGACGCATTTTGTATTATAATCTGAGCACTATTTTTATTTTCGCTTGAAGAAAGAAGTATCTTTATTTTTTCAGTCCTTTCATTCAATATATGTCGGGACTGCCACTAGTGCGGAGGGGGTTATAATGAAAGAAATCATTGGGTACAGGGGTATTGAAGAAAAGTATGAACGGGATTCAAGAAGATAGATGACAACTGAGGTTATATTGAAACTTTTAGAGATTGCAGCTGTCGGGGAAATATGTAATCAGAAGAGAGTCCCACAGGTGTGAAGTACGAGTAAAAGAAACTGTAAGATGAGAAATGTGGCTTACATTTAACTATTTTAAACGTAAAGGGATGGGACCTAGATACCAGTCTAGTATCACGCCTCAATTCACTTTGCTGTATAAGTAATATCAACATTTTTAATCTCGTGTTTTTTTCCATTATTGCCCAAACACTTATGAATTGATTATTTATAAAGTAAGTATCAGTTACCTGCCTTGAGATAAATAACTGTACAAACTAAATCAAATGACCTTCGTTGGCAACCTTTTGATCCTAGAAATTAACAAGTTACTGCTAAGTCGATCAATAATAAAAAAAAAGACATCATCACACCAGCGTGCATCATGCATGTCATCGAAAAGAAAATTTGAAAACATCGGTTAACGATAGAAATTGAAACAACGAACAATAATTTAACTATATTTCTTTGTAATATTAAGACTACTTTTAAATGTTATTTATGGAAATAATTCTTAAATCCGATTCTGAAAGCGTGTGAAAGGACGAAAGCGAGAAATCGATAGATCTGTTGGTGGAAAAACCGATTCTCCGTTTTTAAATACGTACACTATATTTTTGTCTTGTTGAATCTGTGCCAAAGCAAATTCTTTTTAGTATACCTTTTCTCCTCTTCTTTTCGACCGTACTGATGGCGCGTTTAGAAGATATAAGACATAAGTTATCACTGAATGCGTCTGCTATTTGACAAACGAGCTCAGTTTTATTTCGGGGGATTGTTCGTATCGGATGGTGAATAGCAATGGTCATATGATCCCACCACGGACCTAGTAACATGACACTGATACATGGAAAAAGTTCAGATAACCATTTAATAGTACCGGTGATCAGCCTTTATCTTTCTATTTCCTGGGCACTTCTGTCATGTTTGTGGGCAGTGACGTCTCTTATAATTTCTATATTAGAATTTGGCGCGATTTTAACCGATAAAAATAGGATTTTAGTGACTACGTTGACGTATAGTAGACTCTATATACAGGAAAAATTGTCTTATTGTCGTAGAAAGTCGGGAAAAGATCCCGATAAAAGCAGAGAAGAGAGACAAGAAGCGAATAAAAGATTTTGTAGCATCCAATACAAGAATCTGATATAAGAAAACTTTGACTGAAAACAGACTTCTCTTCGACATTCTGACGCCAGCAGAAACGTTCCCAACAGACCGTCATGCTGCGAAGTGCAAAGGCAAGATATTTTACTTGACATAGTAAGACGCAAGCTTGTCGGCGTTTCAGAATCAATTTGTTTATCGTCTGCCACTATTAGTATTGCTGAGGCGGTAAACCAAGTACTGTCTATTCGGGTTGTTTTATGAGAGAAGTAAATGTTGAACTCTTATCCGATCATGTTCCATACTGGATTTGCTGTTTACTGGATTTCTTGCTTGTTAAATTAGTCGACCTTTGATTTACATATAGGCTGAAACGTTCTCACGAAAACACGCACAGAAAATTGCCTCCGAATATGTTCAAAACTAAAACTAGTGCTTACATCTCTTCACACAAATGCACAAATATTTGTAAGTTTATATATATATATATATATATATATATATATATATATATTAAAATGCTCAGTAATCATAAACGTGAACATTCTTTTTAAAAGGGAGCGTGGAATTTGAATATTCTATAAATTTAGTTACACTGCAGAGTGAATATTTGCAAGCAGTAGAGGAAAGGAAATTCACTGTACATTGGTACACAGTATGGCACGAGGTCTGCAACAACTCTCAATATGTTTGAATACAGTGTACAGTGAATTACTTTTCTTAGACTGGTTGCAAATATTCACTCTGCTGTGTAACTAAATTTATAGAATATATAACTTTCTCCGCTCGGTGTTAGCTAGAATGTTTAGTTTACTTTTATGATTACTGAGCACTTTAATCTATCTATCTATCTATCTATCTATCTATCTATCTATCTATCTATCTATATATATATATATATTAATCATTTCACCCCAAGGAAGGCGTTCCACTGCCACTATTGCGCTTGGGCCTACATAGGGGAAGGTAAATAGGAAGAGTGGTTAGATATAAAAAATGTCAGAAGTGGGGGTGCTAGATAGTTGGGTGGGTGGGAAAGGTGTTTGAAAGAATGGAAGTTAGTTTGTTAGCAGCTGTCTGTTGACCTTACATTTAAACTCCTGGAGATTGTAGCCGTCGGGGAAGCAGTCATGTGTAAGAGACTTCCACAGTTGGGAAGTGCGAGAAAAGAAACTGTTGGAGTAGAAATTGCGGTTGCATTTTATCGGTTTCACTGTAAAAGAGTGGGATCTAGTTGCTAATCTAGTATCTCGTGCAAATTCGAACCTAGGGGGCACCAGTGATCTAAGTTCATCGGAGCAGAAGCCGTGAAAACATTTATAGAAGAGACACAGGGAAGCCACGTCGCGTCGGTGAGAGAGAGAGACTGCAGGCGGTCTGCTAAGTCGGTATCGATCACATTACAGACCTTCCGCTGTACCTTGTCTAAAAGCCCAAGGAGAATAGCAGGGGCACCCGACCAGATATGGCAACAGTATTCAATGCACGGGCGGATGGTAGATTTATAAATGTGCAGGATAGATTCAGACGGAAAAAACCTCCGGGCCCTGCACAGAGAACCGACTTTCATATACGAAATGTTACGGACAAGCATATTTTTAATTTATTTTATCTGTTTGAACATTATTTTTAATAGATATTCTTATCTGAATAGATTCGATCTTTTTAGTTTTTTGTTTTTTAACAGTATATAGGCTTAATTA
This sequence comes from Ascarosepion bandense, assembly GCA_037127315.1. NCBI lineage: Eukaryota > Metazoa > Mollusca > Cephalopoda > Sepiida > Sepiidae > Ascarosepion > Ascarosepion bandense. The sequence continues at coordinate 260,153 of JBBBDQ010029075.1, read as the reverse complement.
AGCTCTTCTCCGCTATAAATTTCTTCGTGGTCATGTGGTTAAGACACGTCGGGTCGTTTCTTGACTTCCCTTAGGGATCGCAGATTCGAATCTTTTTGGAGGTTGCATATTTTCTTAACATCTTCTGAACCGTAAATTATGCATAAATATGCTGTTTAATTTGAAAAAAATGTTTTTAACCAAATGCATTTAAAATAATAATATATTTACCCACATCCATTAAAAATAATCTTCAAGTAAATATATTTAGGATTATAAAATTCAAATCCTTCTTACATAAAATATATACAAGTAACAAGTATTGTTTTCAATAAATCATGTTAAATATAACCGAATAAGTTTGTTTATAATTATTATCTAATTTTTGAATAAGATGTAATATTTACGAACCAACATTTTGGATAAACTTTTCAAATTCATGCTTCCAATTTTTGATAATTTTAAAACAATAATAAAATACTATTCACGATTGTTAGAAGAAAATTGCAAAATTTTATATAATACGGATTAAAGGAAAAGCTCAAAATATCCAAGCAATGTTTATATATAAAAACAACCACATTAAATAAAGTTGTTCTACAAGAGTAGGTAGAATTTCCAGTCTGCATAAAATATTAAATATGAGCGTAAATTATGAATAATTTTTAAAAAATATTTTCCGGTTAACTCTGTGAAATGGTTTTGCACATATGATCATTGAAACTATACCTGTAAATCTGTTAATTTGAATTCTTTCTTTAAGAAATATCAAGATATTACCGACGAAATCGTTTCTAGTAAACAAAAAACAATCACTGTATTTACATTATTCTGATTATTGTCGTCATCTTTTTTTAAATTTGTACTATGTCTCGGACGTTGTACCCTCCAGCCTTCTTCAGGTGCTAGAAATTTTGAGCCGAAACCTTTATTACAAATTACTGAAGAAGGCGCCAGTGTACAACGGCCGAAACATCGTACAAATGGCAACAAAATGAGGACAATTATCTGGATAATATTAATACGCTAAATACTACATTATCTCACAAATAGTGACAAATATTAAACAACAACAAGACTGAGACATTGAAAAGAAAGACGCGTATATATATATATATATATATCATTTCACCCCAAGCAAGGCATTCCACTGCCACTATTGCGCAGGGGGTTACATAGGGGAAGGTGATGAGAGAGTGATTAGATATAGGAAATGTTAGAAGGAGTGTGATAGACTGGTAAGAATGTACATAGGAAGAGTGTTTGAGAGAATGTGTGCGAGTTAGTGTGTTAGGAGGTGTCTATTGACCTTATATTTAAACTCATGGAGATTGTAGCAGTCGAGGAAGCAAGTTTGTGGAAGGGAATTCCACAGGCGGGAATTGCGAGAAAAGAATCTGTTGGTGTAGAAATTGCGGTTACACTTTATCGGCTTCACTGTAAAAGGGTGGGACCTAGTTGCTAATCTAGTATCTCGTGCAAATTCGTACCTAGGGGGCACCAGTGATCTAAGGTCATCGGAGTAGAAGCCGTGAAAGCATTTATAGAAGAGGCACAGGAAAGCCACGTCACGCCGGTGAGAGAGTGACTCATATATATTATTTAACTAATGTATTTTTAGGCAACCACTTTTCTTTTAAACAGCTTTGATTAAATATTACCGAAAAAGAACATTTAATTGTTTTAATTATTATGTTACTTACATAGTTCTAATATCTTTCCATTTTGTAAGAGTTATAGAATAAAAGTATTTTCTAGAATTTATTGTCATCTCATGCGTTTTTAGCCTCTTCTAGATGTTGTTTTTGTCTCTGAAATTGTTATTTTCCTAATATTTTGACTGTTACGTAGTATTTAATTTAATGAGCTTTTACTTAAAGCCCTTATGTGCCACAATCAATGGAATTCGAATGAGAAATTGTTCTATCTTAAAAATCTTTCAACACTCATTTTCTATTATTAAATAATGTTTGGTTGTTGTTTTGTTTTTATGTAATTTCAACCTCGGCGTGTCATATATTGACAACTAAATTTTTATTTATTGCTGGTAATACCTTTTTCTTTCAACAATTTATTCTTGTTTTTATATAAGTTTTATGTCTAGTAATACTTTTTTTTCTTTTCGAGTATCAAGATTCATTGGGATATGTTTTTAAGGGCAGGGTCCCCAAGTCCTACCCTGTTATTTCACCCAAAACTGGAGGGAAGGGACGGATTAATACCTTTCCCAAGGGTACCAGTGCTTAAGTGAATGCAGGGTATTCAACTGGAATTCGAACTCGGCTCACCGATTTATCTATCTTTATAATCTGCGGACCTAATGTTGTTCAAATTGTGACCTCCAATTACAACTCCTGTCTTAACATCTAAGGCCCTCAAAATAATCTCAGTTTTTAAGTAATTATTAAACCCCGAAGGTTGCTCCGAATTTTATATCGCTATACTGATTAGGATATACGTTTCGGTGGAGTTGATATCGACTCGAAACAACAAATCGGAGTGCCGCGCTCGAATTCCAGTTGAATCCCTTGCGTTCACTTACGTACATATAGCCTTGGTAAAGGTATTAATACGTTTCTTCCCTCCAGTTATGGGTTAAATAATAGGACAGCTTGGGTTATATAGCCTTGGTTGGCAATCAGTCTACCGCAGAAAGCAATGGCAACCTACTGTGGGATAATCTTTTGTCCAGTCAGTCATGTCTCTGAAGAGACATGATCCCCTAAGCGTGTATCACGTATGGCACTTAACAGAACTTATTTAGTGATTAAAAGAGATCTGAGTTAGAATGTTGAGAAAATGATAATAAATGTTGTTAAAAACTGAATGAAGATAACTTGGGTAAGAAATGGCTAGTAAATTTTAATGCTTCTAAAACGAAGCTACTCTCAATTAACCATCATCGACAATCTCACCTACCTCCCATTAGCATGGACCAGGCTTGCCTCCCAGAGAGTAAAACACTACGCCTCCTTGGTCTCACACTTTCAGCGGACCTCAAATGGAATGACTATATCGAATCCATTGCTAAATCCGCTGCTATGAAAGTCGGTTCTCTGTGTAGGGCCCGGAAGTTTTTTCCGTCTAAATCTATCCTGCACATTTATAAATCTACCATCCGCCCGTGCATTGAATACTGCTGCCATATCTGGTCGGGTGCCCCTGCTGTTCTCCTCGGGCTTCTCGATAAGGTTCAGAGGAGGGTCTGTAATGTGATAGATACCGACTTTGCAGACCGCCTGTAGTCTCTCTCCCACCGGCGCGACGTGGCTTCCCTGTGTCTCTTTACACGGCTTCTGCTCCGATGAACTTAGATCACTAGTGCCCCCTAAATACGAATTTGAACGAGATACTAGATTAGCAACTAGATCCCACCCTTTTACAGTGAAACCGATAAAATGCAGCCGTAACTTCTACTCCAACAGTTTCTTTCCTCGCACTTCCCGACTGTGGAATTCTCTTCCAAACGATTGCTTCCCCGACGGCTACAATCTCCAGGAGTTTAAATGTAAGGTCAATAGACACCTCCTAACTCACTAACCTGCTCCCATTCTATCAAACACTCTTCCCATCTGCCCAACCTTCATCCTCGCTATTCTTACTCATCTGTCACCTTCCTCCTAACATTTCTCTAACATCGAATATTTTATTTCAAAGATTTTATTTTGGGATCTCATTTCATTTATTCTGTGAATTCTAATTTCATAAAAAAGTACTTTTCGTGACCATTATCCCCTGACACGCTGCGTCCAGTTTTGTGTTGTCCAAGGCCTGAAACCAATCATTTTCAGCAGAAATAGCCAAATGGTGTAAACAGAGAAATTGTAACTATCGTAGAAATGACGTCTCTCAGGGGTAAAAAGAATTGTCAAAAAGATATCATACACGATACCACTTGGGATAATTTTGAATGCTAAAGCTTACTCAATGACTTCTCTCTGTGGCCTGTAATTTCTCCCGACGACTCCACAGTAGATTCGTAAATTCAGTATTTTGTTAATCAGTCATTTAATTGCCATACACGTCATACACACTTAGGTGACCATATCTCATTCGATCCTTTACTAACTCGATAGAAGATTTTCCCGCAGTAGGTTGCCATTTCGTTCTTTGGTATACTGCTTGCCAACCAAACTGTCCTGCTATTTAACCCAGGCCTGGAGAGAAGATAGTATTTGCGTGTAAGTGAATGCAACGAGTTCAACTAGAATTCAAATTCGACTCTCCGATTTCTCATCCTGAGCTGATATCCACTGCCCCACAACGCACTTTTTGTTAATAAATTACCAAAATACAGAATTTTGGAATGATACGTCAGCCTAAGATTATTTCAAAACCTCCCTCTCTTTCTTTCTCTCTCTCTTTCTCTCTCTCTCTCGCGCGCACACACACACACACACACACACACACACACACACATATATATATATATATATATATAAATGTAAAAAGAATTATTTTTCTGTATTTCAACTGAATGGAAATCATTTTTTATATTTTATTGAAAAATATTTGCACCGGTGAATTTTGATTTAATTATAAGATTTTGTCGCTACTGTTTAAGCGAATTTTTGTATTTAAATTATATGAACGCTTAATCCTGACGGTTTCATGATTTATTTCAAAAGTTCCTTATTTGGAATTATGGCGTTTTTTTGCTCTCAAGTACAAATTTAAAAATGTCGTTGGATTTGAACACTTCCGTGGACATATGTACTAATTTCAAAATTTGTCGCAATACGGAAAAATTAGCTGAAACGTCAGCTTGATAAAATATTTTTCAGAAAGCACCTGTACGTTACAAGCTACGGAAGTGTCAGATCTTCGATTTCTTTTTGGATATGTTCGTAAGAAATCGTTATTTTCTAGGATGCCAAAATATACATTTTTGCAATCTAATAAATTGTTTATCACTTTGTAAATAAACGTAGAATTGTATTGTAAATTGCTAGAGACGTATTTACATGTTCTCTATATTTATTTATATATTAACTGTGTTCATATGTAATATATTTCAAGTATATATTATAGTTTTCATAACTTGAATGTAAATGGCTATTTTGACTTTTGGCCTATTAATATAATAGGGTGAATTTAACCTGTTGTTTACATTATGCGTGTTTAATTTACGTATATATTATTTTAGAAAATAACATCAGTAAAGATTTTTCTATGTGTAAAATCTTTCATATATTATATTATATTATATTATAGCTGAAAATTTAACATTGAGCTTTTATTAATACTGTCTTTTTTTATATGTAAAAGGCAATGTAATTTGGTTTCCGTTTTGTATATTTTACGGAAAATTTTATCAACTGCTTGTAACAAGTCAAAGGGAAGTAACTTGCAACACTTCAGTACGTCTTCCTTCTAAACAAATTGTAAAATTTATTTTTCATTAAATTTTTATAAAAATCTGTTACAACCTTTATCAAAGTGGCTTAAATAATTTTTAAGCAGTCTCTATTCATATGCTTATTGTTCTTTTTAACATTAATAAAGATTGTTTTTGGAATGGACTCACTGAATTTATAATTTTTATTTGAAATAACAGTAACAGTAATTCCTAAAAATCCTGAGAAATTTTATATTAATTAATTGTTTTCTTATTTCTGCTCATTTCTTTTCATTATTAATAAAAATAAATTTATATTATTTTTCATTCTGCATAAAGAAGATTTATTTCTTTATATATATATATATGTATATATATATATATATATATATATATATATATATATATATATATCTCCGAGCATCGGGAGTGTCACCTCTTTTCTAATTTCCTTTCTCACCTGTGGTGGCGGTGAAGAAAATGGCTCTTCTACCGAGTTAATAAAGGATCGAAATAGGTGCAGCCTATTCCTGGAGAGTCGTTAGCATGAGTCGCAGAGAAATGTGGGTGGTGGACTCCGCCCACCTGAGAGCACGTCGCAGATCCTCTTCATGTTGACGGTTAAACTCGAATGTGTCGTTCCCGACACGGATAGTGTTATGCTTCATGTTGATTTGAAGTAACGGTTTATCAGGTCTCAAGGTAGATGTTGGTCTGTGTCAAGGATGCCTTCAACTGTTCCTTGAAGCATGGTTTTGTGCCTCCGCGAACCATTTTACAACCAGTATTATATGTGTCGTTCGAGTGGGACGCATTCCAGAGGAAATGTTGAAGGATGGTTACCTTGATGATATATATTTATATAAGCAAAGTAGTACATTTCTTTAAATATACTTTAAAATGCATTCTTTGCATTTTTTAAATAAAAGTTAAGATCTAAGTGATAACAGCGTATTTGCTTTTATTTTGACAATAATGAGAAATTAACTCTCATTTTTGTAGTACAACTTCATCATTATTTGTTTTTGTTTGTTTTTTTCATTAAAATCACATTATACCTTTACACATTTCTGGTATCTTTCCAACAGTTCTTGAAATAAGTAAAATGCAAATATTCCTACACCTATCAAGCACTGTAAAAGCGCTCTCTCTCTCTCTCTTTCTCTCTCTCTCTATCTCTCTTAAATTATTATTTTTGAAGTCTCCACTCTAATACATCTCATTTTAATTCAGTAGGTGAGAGGTAAGAGATTGTAGCAGACGTGTCATAATTTGCAACATTTTGTTCCTTTTTATTCGTCTCGAGGCAATTTTGTCACCATTTTATAAAAGTGATTCAGATCATTGTCTTATTCAAAAGTGAACATTTTTCCCAATTTTGCGTAAACCGGATGGCATAGTATGCCTTTTCAAAATCGAATATTGTTCTTTCTTATGATTCGCTTGTGCTGAATTAAGTTTCAAACACTTTTCTTAATCTCAAAACGTCTGCTGATGGGTTAACACTGAAAAAAAAAAGGATATAGAAAATATTGATATTTCATTTATAAGTCTGTATTTTTTTTTTAAGAAGTGAATTTTGGCCTCAATTTGTCTATATTTCTGAGATGTTGTCTTGTAATTACTTACACTAGTGTTGACTTCATGTTTTTGAGATTCACGAGATTTTGGCTGTTATACGCCCTGGTATGCTTTAGTTAACATACATTAGAATTTAGAACCATATGGTCAACCGGGCTTGTTCAAGAATTTTCTATTTCCAAGTGCCAAGATTTTTCAAAATATCTCAGATTTGGTTATTTCCCATTAGCAACTCAACATTTCCATGTGTAGCTCACCTCTGTTGTTGCCAGATAGTGAACTCATGACTCTTTTGGGGTCATGCCACTAGATTACGTCAGCCAATACTTTTATCTGCTTGGCCATGAGGATAAGGATTAACACGGTAAATAAGGTAAATGGCTCCAAGCATTTGTCTCTCTCTCTCTCTCTCTCTCTCTCTATATATATATATATATATACACACACACACACACACACACACATATATATAGATATATTTTTTTTAATGGTATTTTTAACAAACATAGGATGTGCGTTGTGGTACAGTGGATATCGGCTCGGAACGAGAAACCGGGGAGCCGAGTTCGAATTCCAGCTGAATCCATTGTATTCACTTACGCGCAAATACCCTTGGGAAAGGTATTAATCCGTCTCTTCCTTCCAGTTATGGGTTAAATAGCAGGACAGATTGGGTTCTATATCCTTGGTCGGCAACCAGTCTACCGCAGAAAGCAATAGCAACCTACTGCGGGATAATCTTCTGCACAGTCAGTCATGTTTCTTTCGAGACTTGATCGCCCAAGCGTGTATCACGTATGGCACTTAACTGACTGACTGCTTGTTTTGTCACAAAGGGCTCGATATCATTTAGCATAATTAATATATATATATATATATATATATATATATATATATTATAACAAATGATATCGAGCCCTTTGTGACAAAACAAGCAGTATGTCTGTTAAAAATGCCATTAAAAAATATATATTTATACATAGGTATATATGTCCAGTCCGTAAATGATGAGGATAATGCAACAAGATTAACTTAATATAATATATAATATTAACTGTTATATCTATAGAGAGATCTCAATGGATGTTATCCAGATATATATATATATATATATATATATATATATATATATATATATATATATATATATATAGTAATGAACTTAATCACAGCAAGTCAACACTAATAATAACAGACTAAATATCCGAAAATAATGCTAACAGTAATATAAACCGTCTTCTAACCCGGCGAGGACTACCTCGTGGGTTAAATATAGAGGGAGAGAAAAAAAAGCAACAACAGCGCACAAGAACAATACGTCTAGTGCTCGTTTGAAAGAAAAAAACCCAAGACGAAACCTTAACAGCAAAGTGCTCGATACGAAAGTACGAAAGTACGAATGTAGAGCAGAATACAATACAAAAATCTAGAATTGAACCACCACCTACCGGGGTTTCACACGAACGGTTCTTCAGGGTAAGAGGCTCATATATATATATATATATGTGTGTGTGTGTGTGTGTGTGTGTGTGTGTGTGTGTGTGTGTGTGTGTGTGTGTGTGTGTTTGCGCGCGTGTGTAAGTCTGCTTGGTATTGCAGTTCTCGTAACAAGTTAGTTCTTTTGCTTAACACAAACAAAATGTCAGTAATGTTCAAATTTTGAAATAATTCAATCCTCGTCGAAATCCAGATGTGTTTCAAATGATAAGGCTACAAGTGATACTGTAGATATTGGCTCCTCATAATTGACTACTTGTTTATTGCAAGTAGTGTATCTGTTGCAAAAATGTTTGTCTAACACAATCAATCAGCAGTGTAGAGCAACAGTCAGTACAAATTCGCTGAATTATTCTACTTACACGTCAGCTTGATAATTATTTTGAGTGATGTGACGTTGCTGCGTCACATCACCGAAACTAGTTTTTGTCTGATACTACGTGATATATGAAAATGTAGCATTATAATCGCTGTAATTACACGGATCGTACAGAGTTGGTTCCTGATAAGACATTATTTAGATTAAGACGCCATAATACAGTTAGTGCTGTTGAAGCATGGAAGAATGACGTAGTTGCTAGAGGAATGACCTATAGAAGCAGACGATCAGAAATGTCCGTGTCGCAATGTAGAATTAATTCATAACTATATATATATATATATTTGGCAAGAAGAAAAGATATTGTTTCGAGAACAAACAAATCCGAAAGGAACGATCAGAAATAATGTCTAAATGTAATCCCAAATATAAATACATCTTAGGATCATAAAAACTTTGATGAATATGTTAACTCCTCCATAATTCTGAAAATGTTCGTTTTTTTTAAAATTCCAGTCACGTGTTCGTAAAAATCCCAGTTGTACGTTTGTCAGATATTGCGGAATAACTTATTATAAGTTGTCTGAGGACACCAAAAATTTGAAAGCTATGTTGCGGAAATAACATTTTTTCAAATTAAAAATACATCTACAAAATAAATGTATTGAGCACGTTTTAATGCAACTGAGTACAGGTTTAATTTTATTCTGAATAAAAACATTAACAATAAATCTATCTATCTATCTATCTATCTATCTATCTATCTATCTATCTATCTATCTATATATATATATATATATATATATGTATATATATATATATATATATTATAACTCTAATTCAATCTACTATATATATATATATATTATAACTCTAATTCAAAAGGAAAAGCAGGTAGGTAAATCCCAAAAATCCGATCCTAATTAATATTAATTACATTAATATTAAAACTGATCAAGGTGGAGGGTTCAATGTAAATATTTAAATTACAGAGCCAATTATAAAATAAAACAAATTCCGGTGTTCAAATTCGCTGAATGTCCATTTCTACGAGAAATTTCTCGTGGCTGCAGCAATGAATTTAATTCAAAAAGCCAAATAACAATATAAACAAAGATATTTTACCGGCGGAAGTCCCAGAAAATGTTTATCACAGAAAAGGGTAAGGATTAATAAGAAAGCAGACAGAAATCTATGTCTATTTTTATTTTTAGATTTTTGAAACCCCTACTCCTTAACTGAGTCGAGGGCTGAAATTTAGCCTTGTCTGGTCGAAAGAAATGGTAAGGGGAAGAATAAAAGGAAGGAAGTAAAAAGGAAGAAAGTAAAAGGGGAGAAGGGGTGGTTGACAGGGAAGTAAGCTAAGAAAAGAAAAGAAAAAGAAAAAAAGAAAAAATCTGTTTCCATAGAAACAAGGGAAGCTGTTATCAATCGTCATA
>JBBBDQ010029075.1:172500-245000 GCA_037127315.1 Ascarosepion bandense | reverse complement strand
ATGATGGTGCATTGAACACAGAAATTTAATAGCATTTGTGCTGCAGTATTCTGTTATTGTAACAATAAAAATAAAAACAATTCATAAATGAATTATATGTATATATATATATATATATATATATATATATATATATATATATATAATATTGAACACCGAAATTAAAAATAGATTTTCTGTTGCAGTATGCTGTCATTATATTATATATAATGACAGCATACTGCCACACAAAATCTATTTTTAGTTTCGGTGTCCCATACACCATCAGCAGGCAGTGAAATGTGGCTCATTTACCGGATCATATATATCTATATATATTGATAAGGAATTTTTAAATCGTTATATATATATATATATATATATATATATATATATATATATATATATATTGTCATCCGCAGACAGATCTGTTTCGCCGTATCACAGCTCATGAGTACGGTTAGACTCCGATTACTTTTTTGACCAGGATTGAAACCCGACCGAATTGGCGTCAGTCGGCGATTCTACCTCTGGGCTATGGGTGTTCGGTAGAAGAAGGCCGATTTTTAGTGCATATATTATCATTATACGCGCCCAATAGCAAGTGTGCTCTAATTCCTTTTTCTGAATGAGCGATACACACACACACACACACACACACACACACACACACACATATATATATATATATATATATATATACATATATATATATATATTCCCTCTTGTCACGCTCAGTGAAGATAGCCTATGAGTTAACAGATAAGACTTTCAAATATTTGCTATCATAGTCTTAAAACAAAAGACTGAATTTACGCATAAATTCGCTTTAGTTTGACGTTAATTGACGATTAACACATTTACTTTAGTTCATTCATAATAATGGATAAAAAAATAATAATGTCTCTTTTCTTAAATCAACAACGTTTTGTCATTGAAATTCTCGTATGATTTTTAAAAATATTTCTTTGTTATTTTACTCAAAACTGAAATTATATTTTAAATAACTTTAGAAATGCATGGCCGAATTTACGCAAAAATATCCAGATTTGTTTAAACGTTGACACACGGTTAACAGTGACACAGACCAGCTGGGAAACAACGTGTAAGGAAACAGTTGATAATACTCTAAAATATTTCGCTCTCAATTTCGATGGCAGAGGTATACTGGTATAAAAATCGACCCCCATAAGGAGTGTGGAGACGATGGAATCCCAGTGATAGGGCTTAAGAGGTGTGCTCCTGAACTTTCCCCTGTCCTCTCTAAACTATTTAACTACTGCCTTTCTGCTTCCTGCTCCCCTGCATGCTGGAAGTTCTCTTCAGTCGTTCCTGTATTTAAGAATTGTGGTGAACCCTCGGACCCATCCAACTATCGCCTTATCAGTCTTCTACCGATATTCGGGAAAGTACTCGAGGCTATAATCAATGCTGAAATAATTCATCATCTCACCGCCCACAAACTGTTCTCCGACAGGCAATATGGATTCCGCTTTGCCAGGTCCACGGCCGACCTGCTAACAACCGTGACGGAGTACATGCTACAGGCCCTTGATGCGTCTGATGAGGCTCGCGCGGTTGCTCTGGACATCACCAAGGCTTTCGACAGGGTTTGACACTCTGGCCTCATATGCAAACTACGCGGTTATGGTGTTACCGGTCGCCTGCTTGACCTAATCCAATCTTTCTTAAATAACCGCAAAATGAAGGTTGTTCTGAATGGGCGTGCCTCTTTGTCCTACAGCACGAATGCTGGTTTCCCACAGGGCTCTATCCTGGGCCCGACGCTCTTCCTTATTTTCATCAACGACCTCGCAGATGAGATCAAGTCCCAAGTAGGCATCTACGCAGATGACACTACAATATACTCCCGCACCAGTAAGAAACCTGTCGTGGCGGACAGACATAATCTCGCTGCTGACCTTGAGCGGGATCTACACTCTGTCGTGAACTGGGTCAAGAAGTGGCTTGTCAACTTCAATTCATCTAAGACCAAGCTGTTGTCTGTCAACCATTACAGGCAACCTCTCCTGCCTCCCATTAGCATGGACCAAGCGATTCTCCCGGAAAGTAATACACTACGCCTCCTCGGACTTACCCTGTCCTCAGACCTCAAATGGAACCACTATATTGAATCCATAGCAAAATCTACTGCTAAGGAGGTTGGGTCACTATGTCGATCCAGGATGTTTTTTCCACCTGAATCCATCCTGCATATATACAAGTCAACCATCCGTCCGGGCATGGAGTACTACTTCGATTTATGGCCAGGTGCCCCTGCCGTCCTCCTCAATGTTCTTGACAGGCTCCAAAGGTGAGTCTGTAATGTGATAGGTACTGATCTGGCGGCTCGACTGCAGCCACTTCCCCATCGTCGAAATGTGGCCTCCCTTTGTCTGTTCTATAAATACATTCATGGCTTCTGCTCAGACGAACTTAAGTCAATGATGCCTCCTCAACAGGTGTTTACTCGTGCAACCAGACTGGCAACTGGGTCCCACACATTCACAGTCAGGTTAGCCAAATGCAGACGACAATTCTACTCCTGCAGCTTCTTCTCTCGCACTTCCCGCCTGTGGAACTCGCTCCCGTATTCTTGCTTTCCTGACGGCTACAACCTCCAGAAATTTCAATGCAAAGTCAATACTCATCTACTAACCACTGGACTCTAGCTCTCTCCCCACCCCTGTATAACCTTCCTTTTCTCTCCACCTATGTATTTGTCATCGCACCTGCTTCCTCAGCTTTCTATTGTTCCTTTCTAACTAGCTTGTACTCCTCACTCTTTTCTAATTAATCTTTTTACATTTATGTAGCCCCCTGCACATCAGTGGCGTTTCCGCCTTGCTCGGGGTGAAATGATTAAAAAAAAAAAAGAAATATATAATGTTCGCAGATGTTTGTGAGTGTCTAGACAATAGCCATCTACGCAGGCAATTATAGTATATTATTATATATTTTCAAATTCTGTCGTGAAAGGTGCCTCTTCATAACATGAATCACAATTCTGTAGACTATTTACATCTTTATTAGGTTGAATACTTCTGTTAATACTAACAATAAGCATGTAATTGTATTGCTAATTAAGAATTAAAAAAATCGTATATATTTCTCTTCTTCATTTCAATGAATTTTAAAACATCAATTTATTTTGTTAACAGTGCTCGAAATAATTTTAAAAACTATCAGCTTGGATATTTCCTCTTTAAAAACAAGAACAAAGAAAAACAGTAATTTTGTTTTTGGTCCGTTGAAAACTTAATAAATTAAGCAGATATATTCTCAACCAATTTATATATTATAAACTGATGTTTTACAACAGGCATTTTTTATTATCATTTATTTCTCAATGTACCCAAGTACTTTCAATCTCTTTCCGAAATCATCTTTAGGAGTGTGAGTTATGCTAACAAAATTAATCGCAAAATTGTGGTGCTAAAAATTAGTGGAAATTTTTTCTGCTTCAAATATAACGATTGACAAATTGCTAGAGTTCATTAGAACGTGAAAGTTATCCAAAATATAATTTTTTATATGTTGTAATTTCATGGTCATACACGTGTTAAAGCATGAATAAACAGTTCTTTTTACAAACATTTTAGAACATTACTACTATATTCATAGCTGATTTTTTTAATTAAGGGCTTAAGGTTTTTATGAATATTTCTTCGAGAATCTGTAGTTTGCTTTGTTGTTTTCTCATTTCTGATATTATCTTTCAATTATAATACGCGAAAGATTACCCGTGGGTATGAACGGATTTTATTTAAAATAAGCAGACACAATGTTGGCAATTATGTAATGTGACATGTCTAAATGAAATTTTGCTGCCTAAATACACATTTATATAGCAGTAACCTACTACATAAACAGCAATTATGGCAATAAACATCATTACGTTTTAACACACACACTCTCTCTCTCTCTATCTGTGTGTGTGTGTGTGTGTGTGGTGGTAGTGTAAATGATGGCAGCTCGGTATCCGACTTCGAATCCAAGTCATGTTCGGGACATTGGTTTACAAGCAAATACCGTTTGGAAAAACATAATACCATCTCTTCCATCCTAGTATGCGTTTAGTATCAGGATTTTATCAAAAATATCATTATATATATATGCACAAAATTAACGCATCCATGAGGAAGTATTATATGCATGATTGAAATTCAGTGTATCATTTCATGGGAGATCGCTATCGACTGCAATTCATGCATTTGAGAAGTGGATAGAATCAAAATAGCCACAGTAACCCTATTTTAAGATGGCTGGTATTAATTTTAAGTGACTTTCAATATAAGAGATTTCTCTAAACGTGGAGAATATAATTATTTTTGTCTGACAAAGTAGCCGAAATGTTAACAAGTGCAAGGTATGAATTATACTGAGGACAAAATCATTTTTAAGCAAATTTATCAAAGTGATAACAGTCACAACATATGTCAATGGGATTTGAAGATTGTGGGACCCCGGGTTGAAATATGGTCTCGAGAAATTCCTGTGTACTGGGTTGCTAGGACAATTGATAAGAGCAGGCAGACAAATAGAAGGAAAGTGTTTTCTATTCTTCAGTTAGAAGTCGAAATATTTACATGTAACTATTTTCATTTCGAGCTGGTAAGTTATACAGTGAGGGAAATTAAAACCTTACACTCCTCTTCTCGTTTGGCGGTGCTTGTATAACAAACTCAAAATGCGATTAGTCAGTAGACTCACGTATATTGGAAGATGAGATTGGAAAGAGATTTGAAATAGGATCAGACTGAAACTCGCCTGCTTCTGGAAAACAAAGAGGAAGACGGGAGAGGAAGATATTTTAAATTCTAATAACTGAAAGTTGAATAACCGACCGTCTTGAAGAAATAATACACCACGAATATTATCGTGCTACTGAAATACCAGCCAAATTACTTTTCCGTCACTTAACTGACTTACTTGTAATCTTTTAATTTTTCGATATATATAAATATATATAAATCTACCCCGTGTCGTTGCGGTTTAAAATTGGTTTTCATCATATGCCAATCTTACGCATATCTGGACCAACCTCATCAAGTGGTAATAAGTGGTCCTGCGTTATTTAATCCGAGATAAAAAAAAAAATACAGCGTGGGCGGAATTGTCCAAAGGTACGGGACGTTGACTAGACGCTGCCAGGGGCCGTTTTATACTAGCAGAATCAGTACAAATCATTTTGCAACATGAAAACGCTAGACCACATGTTGCAAAACGGGTGAAAATCTATTGGAAACGCTTAAATAGGAAGTCCTACCACACACAATGTATTCACTAGACCTTACCACGTCTGATTGTCATTTGTTCTATTCGATTTTACATGGCCTGGATGGTCATCACTCTAATTCATACGAAGATACCAAAAAATGGGGTGATTCGTGGTCAGCCTCAAACCTTTTGTTAATCGGGATGAACATATTTAAGTAGATATTTATTTTCAATTCTACATGAAACTATCAATTCATTGCCATTGTTTAATATATTAGGAATATTTAAGCGTTTTAAGATAATCCATTTCGCAACAAGACATAAATTACAACTATCTTTCCTTTCCCGTCGTAAGATTCATTTCTAACTATGATATCCCATTTAATGACGTATACATTTATAGAGACTAGTGCTATTTCTGTATTTTATATTACTTAAAATCATTCGATGGTGGCAGAAACAAAGTTACCAAGGATTTTCATTGGAGCCAAAATGAAACTTAACATATTTATGAAAATGTATGGTTGCTAGGTATATAATGTTATCATTCATTCATTGACCATTGAATGGACAAATCATATTTTTAGGAAGTTGCATTTATTTTAAAGCAATTAACGTTGTCTTAGTCGGAGTGTTTCAGCGTATTTATGCATCTAAACATTTAATTTGTTTATTTCCTATGGGTTAACATTGGTACCAACTTGAACCCATTCTCGAATTACTTTATGTAATCTAAATCAGAGATATACAAAGTTACTAACATAAAATATTTATTTGTTTTAAACAGTTTGGTTCATAGATTTGGCGTTACACAATCCCTGAGCATCTTGGGTAAGTTCCCAATTTATCACTAGTCTAAAGGAACAGATCACCGGTGAAGTGTAGCAAAATGTTAGTATAATGTTGCTCATAATAACAACATTATTTTATTTATATGTTAGGATGTACTATTTTGATTGATTTGGTGTCTAATCGCTGTGTTGTATATCAATAAACAGACAAACACGGGTGTATATAAAAATATATCAGTGATATTTTTAATAATGAACGATGGACCGTGTGGCCTAGTGAACAGAGAGTTGAGGGAGCGCGCCTCTAAGGGTTGACAGGGTGACGGGGGGGTGTCGTCGTATCTGTTCTCCTCTACGTCTCTCTGCCTAGACTGCCTGTCGAGACTGACTGACTAGACTCGTCTGTCGAGACTGACTGACTGCTTCTTCTTCGACTTCTGGCGAATCCTTGTTTTCGAGGTCTTTTTATATCTTCCAAAACCGGAACTTGTTTCTTCCGGGTTTTGCCTCGATCCGCGACGCCTACGCGACGCCTACGTAAATTCTCAGAGACACCTGTTCTGTCTGCCTCTTGTGGCTATTTCCGCTACTGCCGGAAATAAGGTCAAACAACCATGCGTTCCTTTCAACGGCCGGAAAACGCCCCCGCTTCCTCACTTCCTTCTTCGGGTGGGGCCAGATTATTATATTACAGCTGTACCTATACCATAAGATTGATAGCTTCAATCAAACTCAAAATACATCTGAGTATGTACCCAAATCTCATCAGTCGAAACACTGTGAGCTAAACAGCAAAGATCAGTAAATATTAATTAAATGAAAACAATAATTCATCACAACACGCAACGTTTTATTTTTTTCTCCGGATTTTGTTTTCTTTTTATAATTTCAGATTACAGAATGGCCTTTAGCATTGACAAGGAGTTTGTAAATTCACATTCTCTTCGGAAAAGAAGGAGATGCTGATATTGGTTCCATCATTTTAACTTTCGATTTCAGTTTTGTTTTCCATCGTCCCTACATCACTTTTTTCTTTTAAAGAATTCCATCTCTTGATATCGATCTTCGTATTCGTAGAAACCTCCATCCAACTCTAACTTGGGTTCAGTTTCCATACTTTTCTCAATTTTTGTTTTTCGCATTTCTTGTCATGGCATCACAAAATCTGCCGCCTATCGATTTTCAATATTTTCAGCCAATTAGTTCAAGTAGTCCTGTGATTTGAAGTATTTCCTAACATCTGCATCAACAACCTGCTCTTGATCCTAGAAAACTAGTTATGTTTCTCTAGTATTATGCGTAGAGTGGTTGGGATTTTTCAACATAATAATAATAATAATAATAATAATAATAATAATAATAATAATAATGAACTGGAAAATACGAATTAATAAATAGATAACAAACAAATTTTATCTCTTTTTTTTTCATCGTCATCATCATCATCATCATCATTATTATTATTATTATTATTAGTAGTAGTAGTAGTAGTAGTATTCTTGGCCTTTGTGCAGCGCAAGTTGTTCTCACCAGAGTCTTCATGAGGCAGCACGATTTTAGCAAATGCAACGGTTGAGTTGCCATCAAAAAGAAAATTAGATTATAACCACTGCAAAAAGCAAAATCTACGCAAGATGTGAGAAAGAACGACAGGCATAATTGTTTCAATTCACATATTACAGGAATACCAGGAATTTGATCCTGATATTTGTTTGAGCCATTTTTTTATCATTCCCAAAGCCACAATAAGGACAGGTAATGTTGTTATCTTGAGATGAAACATTCAAATCCTTTCAGACTGTATATGCTTGTATTTGACTAATATTTCTAACGTTTTCAAGGATCAAATTTTATAGGTTCAGACAGTAAAAACCATTATTATTATTATTATTATTATTATTATTATTATTATTATTATTATTTCATTTTTCATGATATTTCCATTTCTGCTATGCTCGCACTACCATACAAGTCTGTTGTTCATGTTTTTTCTATCTCCCCTTTCATCCCTAGCGTTACATAGACAAAGTTTTCATTAGTGTGTCGGCTGTACTTAATAAGACAATGTTTTGAATATCTCTTAAGCTGGGGTTTCCAGGGATTCTTTCAATGTGTTGTTTTCTTGCATTTTTTATCATTCCAAGTGCACCTACTGTCACTGGCACGACTCTTGTTTTCAATCTCCACATTATTACTATTTCAATTTCCAAGGTCTTTATATTTTGTCAGTTTTTCGAATTCCTTGGTTGCTATGTTACAATCTGCTGGACAAGCCATATCAATTAATAGACAAGTTTTTTTCTATCTGGTTTTTAAGAATAATGTCCGGCTTATTTGCTTCAATTTTTCTGTCTGTGTAGATTGTTTAACCCCATAGAATGGTGACATCTTCCATCTCTGTAACCGGTGCTGGGTGATTTTCATACCAGTGTTTGTTTACAGATTTTTCATAGCGTTTACACATTGTCCAATGTAAATATTGCTCCACTCTATCGTGACGATATTTATATTCATTTGGGGCAAGTACAGAACAACCTGAGATTAGATGGTCTATTGTTTCTTGGTCTTTATCACAAAACCTGCATTTTGGATCCACATTATTATGTATAATATTTGCCTGAAAGTTTCTAGCGAAAAGACTTTAATCTTGCGCTGCAAGAATAAAGCCTTCAGTCTCAGTCTTTAATCCAGATGCATGTAACCATCGATGAGTATTAACTTTATCAACATTGGATTTATTGGCACGTTCTGGATATTGGCCATGCAGAGGTTTGTCTTGCCAGTGTTGTTTCATCTGTTTAAGAGCTTTATCTTTGGCTTTCATTTTCATATTTTTACCGCAATATTTGGTTCTTAGCTTCTCTTTTGCTTTTCTACAGAATCTACTAAATGTAAATCTTGTTTGTATTTACTGCCTTCTTTTATTATTGAATATTTTTCTTTCTTTTTTCATATTGCTTGACTAATTGTATCATCCAATCCTTTGTTGTTTCTATGTATGTTAGTAAGCCAATAGTCGTTGTCTTGTATGACTATTCTAGCTGAATAAGACCTCTCCCACCTTCTTTACGGGTTATGTATAGACAGTCTACATCAGCCTTCGGATGATGCATCTTATGCTTAGAAAGAAACTTTCTTGTTTTAGAATCCATTCGCCTGATGTCCTTTTGAGTCCAGTTTAAGATGTTGTAACTATATTGGACAATTGGGATTGCAAGCCTATTAATGGCCATAATTCTGTTCTGAGAATTCAATTCAGTTTTTAATATCAGTCGTAGCCTTCTATAGTACTCTTTACGCATTATTTCTTTTATTTTTGTATGGTGAATTTTTTCACTCTCATTTACATCTTGGTATTTATAAGCTTCTTCTGGCTCGATATCTTTTATTGTTACAGCAGGGTCTAAGCTAATTGATGATGTTTGTTGTAATGATCCAGGTAAAACTGTAGCTTTAGCACATTTATTCAAATGGAATTTCATTTATTATTTTTATTATTTTTATTATTATTATTAATATAACATTGACAGAGGTGTGCGATTTAAAAGAGTAAAATAAATGACAAAATGTTTTAAAAATTCTCGACAGTATATCTGCCGTTTTAAGTTATGACTAAAATGAATTTGAATTTCAGTTCAGTTTAATAGCATATCAACGGCTGTGAGTTATTTATTGCCAAAAATGTAAAGATTAAAGGTATTTTTTAATGTTCGATAATAATGAGAAGGTTGATTTAGTCAGATTTTGCGAAGAATTTATCTTTTTAATTTTTTTATTTTAGAAAACTGAAAATGGCTTCTAATTTTCTATTCAAAAACATATTGCTGGTAATAATTTTTCTTCAAAAATGTGTTATGGTAATTTTTTTTCAGAAAAGTATTTTTGACAATATTTTATTTCATAGTAGTATATCTTTCTACAAAAGTCTCTCTCTCTCTCTCTCTCTCTCTCTCTCTATATATATATATATATATATATATATATATATATGTTGTTCATATTTTTTGACCCCAGTTTTGGGATTAAATATTTGCCCATATGTGGGTCCATAACAGGGGCTACCACTCCTGGTCAGAGTGGACCTGAGAACAACAGCAATTTAGAGGTGGATCCATGCTCCTCACAACCTCCAAATCAGAGGCCGTGCTGCCAGATGCAGTTTAATGCGCAAAAGTGTTAAATGTTTAGAAAAATCATGCGTACAAATTCTTCTTATCTTGAGTATAACTGTTGTAATGATAATCAACGCAAGACTATGAATAAAAAGTAGCTTCACTTAACGGAATCAAACTTGAACAAGAATAATATCATGAAGTTAGTGATAATCTCACAAATTTTTCTGTTAGGTGGTTCGTTAATAAGAGCAATAAATCAAACGTTTTAGAATTAATTTTGTGTAAATTTCTTATCATTTTTTTCATGCCTTCGGACGGTAGTAATTTGCAGATATGCCTTATATTCATGCGTTTTACTTGTCATGTAGGTAGGTTCTGAATATTTCTTTCAGAATTAGTATCATTGTATTATTACTATTTATATATTTATATATTTTCTATTATTTCTTCTGTATAATCAATTTCTTCCAGTCTACAACCATAGACCTGAGGTCAGAAATTGATTCAGGACATTTTCTACTGAGCATTTTTGCAAAGATACCTATTTAAAGTCCTTCATAATGTGTGAGCTGTGAACACACACAGAAATGTTATATATTCCCACATATATAAATAGCAAACCGATGTTTTTTTTGTATTTTTACATCCAACTATGTGTTTTTAATTTATAATTATGATTATATTATGCTCCACAATATTTATTGTATTGAGAACTTTTTTTTATAAATGCCAGGAAATTCAAAATCGTAAAACTGTAGGTCTTCTTTACCTATATATATATATATATATATATATATATATATATATATATATATATTGTATTTGTATTTCTTTAAAGAATAGGCTACCCGGGATCGATTCACTGAATTTATCGGAAACTTTTCTAAACAAACCGAGGACTCCAGCTGCAATTTAAATTTTTGTCGTCATCATATGCCAAATTTTTTCCGCTTCAAGTTTCTTCTATGTTGATAGATTTTTGAAAAGCTACGATACAGTCTCTAGGGTTTGTCATGCCAGTAGGAAAGCTTCTGTGCTCGTTGATCAATTACCATTGATTGGTCTGTCTGTGTGTATTTTAATGTTCTATAAAATTGGTTCTATCTCTGTTGTTATTATTATTATTATTATTATCATTATTATTATTATTTTATTTCTGTTGCATGCTCATTTCCGTCTGAATCCCAAATGCAAGACGAAAATAATATCATTACATTTGTTTAATAAAAATAAAATTGCAACAAGCTAAAAAGACACCGTATTACATAAGCCTCTTTGTATGTCTGTGAAAAAATATGTTCTTATTATTTTAGTTGTGTGCTTTCAGGGATACCTTCTAAAGTCAGAAAAAACACCATGACATATTCCGATGCACATTTATATAACAACATTAATAAACAAAGATTAAAACATATACGTCTTACAAATACAAAACCATTTGTAGTGTCTAAGCTGTGCTAGCGAGAACATTTTTAATACATTAGAATTCCTTCTATGAGTCTATTAGAATTCTTCCAGTCAAACCCACATAATAATTATTGATACCCAGATGTCACATTGTTAGGTTTCCACTTTAAGATATTTTATTTTGTAATTTTTTTTCTGAAGACCCCTAAAGCTTCATTACATTCTGCAGGAAGTGTCATGTCAATAAGAGGCTTACAGTCACATCACGTTGAAACATCGGTTACATATCATCGTCGAAGTTAAGTAAAGTAAAGCCTGGTCATTGGTGTCTGTTTTGGAAATACCAAGTTGTATTAGCTTGGATGTGCAGATGAAATAATTATTAATCAAAGAACCGTGTTCCAATGACTATTTGCTTCGGTATATTTACTTACACGCAAACGCCATTAAGAAACTTAAAAACCAAATCTTCTCTCACATCTACTGGGTAATTAGTAAAACTGGTCTCACTAAACCATTATTATCTCAATGTGACCTCCCTTTGTCTGTTCTATAAATACTTTCATGGCTTCTACTCAGACGAACTTAAGTCACTGATGCCTCCTCAACAGGTGTTTACTCGTGCAACCAGACTGGCAACTGGGTCCCACACATTCACAGTCAGGTTAGCCAAATGCAGACGACAATTCTACTCCTGCAGCTTCTTCTCTCGCACTTCCCGCCTGTGGAACTCGCTCCCGTATTCTTGCTTTCCTGAAGGCTACAACCTCCAGAAATTTAAATGCAAAGTCAATACTCATCTGCTAACCACTGGACTCTAGCTCTCTCCCCACCCCCGTATAATCTTCCCTTTCTCTCCACCTATGTATCTGTCATCGCACCTGCTTTCTCAGCTTTCTATTGTTCCTTTCCAACTAGTTTATACTCCTCACACTTTTCTAATTAATCTTTTTATATTTATGTAGCCCCCTGCACATCAGTGGCGTTTCCGCCTTACTCGGGGTGAAATGATTAAAACAAAAAAAACATAAAAAAACAACAAATTCTTACAGATTTTCTGGCTTTAAATAACAAGAAAAGGGTTGGTAAGCCGTAGAAAATGAATAAATCAAATCATGTCAATAAAAAAGCAATATCTTTTTTGTGAACTTTGACCGCTGTCTTTGAGATATTATTTTGATTGTTTTATTTGTGTATAAATCTCATTATTTTAGAGATCTTCTGTTTCCAACCGGAGGGTGTTCATACCAATTTATCTATTATTATTATTATTATTATTAATATTATTATTATTATTATTATTATTGGAAATACACGTGAAAATGTGGCGGTTTTCCAATTGGAATTTTCTGATTAATTTTAATTTTGTAGAAAATCATTATTTAAGCTCATGTCAAATAACATGATAATAATAATCCCGTATAAATTCTGTCGTGTCGGTTACTATTTGAGCTTGAAATCTTTGACAAAATATTATAATAAAATTTGTCGATATATTTTAAATGAGATATTTACATTATTTACATTGACCGAACTCTTATCCTCAAATTTATTGTTTTATTCATAACGGTTCGACCATTTTACGCGATGACCTTGTTAAGTTACTCGTATGTTGAACCGAATCTTTTATTTGGATTACTAGGATATATTGTTCTAGTTCCATGAGTCATGTCACTTTCGAATGTTTAAAAAAAATCTCCATTTTAACTCAAATCTCTAAGTTTTTATTCACCACTACTCTCGCCAGGTATTGAACTCACGATTCTTAATGTTAAGTCACTGGATGCAACCAAGGCTTTTAGGAATTCAAATCAGGTGAAGAATGTTGGGACGTATAACGTCCGAAACGTCATGAACATGTGATGTGGACCTAAAGTGGGGGCCACGGAAAAAAAACATGGAACACGGGTTAGAGGTAAAGAAAGATATATTAAACAGAAATGTTACTAAGAATAGTGTAAGAGTAAGAGTAAGAGGAGCTTACTATCAAGTGGTGTCCGATATTCGTAGTAGTACGCGGCTGGGCACTACTGGTGCTACAATATTTAGTCGGCCTTCTCAGATAAGGCGAAATGTGACACAAGGTCAGTTTTATGTGGGTCTTCTGGGCCATAATAGCCCGACCAAAAATATCTATCTTTCTCCAGTCGTGACTCTACCCTTCGGCGGCGCCACGAGTGGGTTAGTGCTCTCTACCCGAAGAAAAAGAGCTGACAGTGACAAAGGTAGCACTTCAGGTACTACAATATTTAGTCGGCATTCCCACTTAAGGTAAAATGTGACACAAGGTCATTGTATGTGGGTCTTCCGGGCCATATAGCCCGGCAAAAAATATCTGTCTATCTTTCCACAGTCGTGAATCTACCCTTTGGCGGAGCCACGACTGGGTCAGCGCTCTTCGCCCGGAGGCAGAGAGCTGACAGTGACCAAGGTGGCACTTCTTGTGCTACATTATTTAGTTGTCCCTCCCAGTAAGGGCAACATGTGACACATGGTCAATTATGACTGGGATTTCCGGGCTATATGGCCCGGCCAAAAAATGTCTGTCTATTTTTGCCCAGTCGTGCTTCTACCCTTCGGCGGAACCACGACTGGGTTATTGCTATCTGCTCGGAAGCAGAGAGCGCCCTCTACCCGAAGGCAGAGTGCTGACAGTGACCAAGGTGTCACTTCTTGTGCTACATTATTTAGCTGTCCCTCCCAGTAAGGGCAACATATGACACATGGTCAGTTTATAACTGGACTTTCCGGGATATATGGCCCGGCCAAAAAATGTCTGTCTATTATTCCCCAGTCGTGCTTCTACCCTCCGGCGGAACCACGACTGGGTTATTGCTCTCTGCTCGGAAGCAGAGAGCGCCCTCTACCCGAAAGCAGAGAGCTGACAGTGTCAAAAATAGCACTTCTTGTGCTACTCCCATGATATTACGATCTACATAGTAATATAGGACTGACAGAGTCCATGATGTAGGTAAGTATCGATCTCCCAACACCCCAACTCCTAGAATTTTCCTCTTTTTTTTTTGAAAGAGGAAAAAAATAAAACTGTTAATACTTCTTCCTCTTGGAATTCACGTCGAGTGGTTGAGTAAATTTTCTCTTTCTCCCCGAGCGTCGTATTTCCAGATAGATTTGGGGCATGTCAAGATCGAAATGTTCGAACATTACGTCGATCGGCTCTTCGCAGATATTTTGTGGTGATTTCTCAGATTCATTCAAACGGCATTTCCTGAGCTGGTTCATATGGCGTTTGTGGGTGTTTTTCGGTCCCTGGACACTATAGACTAGTTTGCCAATTCTCTGTTTGTTGTTGCCTACTTCCCAGAATGTAATGTTGTTTTTGTAAGCCTTAAAAAGGAATTTTCGCCAGGATTAAAGTATTTCTTAGGGGGCGAGACGGTTTTCTTGAACTTCGCTTGCCGTGGAATGAGTTTATCAAAAACGGACTTGATTTTTTCTAGCGAACATTGTTTCTGCAGGAGGGCGTCCCATAGGCGTGTTAGGATTAGGGGTTATCCTGTACACCTGCATAAACTGTTGTAATTCTCTATCCGTTGGTGTGCCTAGTGCTTTTTTAGAGCTCTTTTTAGGGAGTCCACGAACCTCTCGGCCTGACCATTTGATCTGGGGTGATACTGAGGCGTAGTAATTTGGCCCACTTGATACGACTTGCAAAAGTCTCTGAATTCACTTGAGGTGAATTGATTGCCATTAACTGTCACTACACAATCTACCACGCCAAAACGCGCGAATAGCTCGTGTAAAAATCCGATCGTGCAGTTGGTGGTTGTTTTTTTACATTGCACGAACGACCTCAGGCCATTTTGCGAGGCTAGCCACAAAAATAAGGTAGTACATGTTTTCTAGGGACCCTGCAAAATCCACATGAATTCGCTGCCATGGATGGTCTGTAATTGGCCATGGTTTGCACGTCGTGGTCGGAGATTTTGCTGCAAGCGCGCATCCATTATAAGATTCTATCCTGTCTGCTATGTCTTTGTCCATATTTGGCCAATATACGTTGCAGCGCACGAGGCTTTTTGTACGGCTCTTCCCCGGATGTACCATGTGAAAATCCTTCAGGATTTTCCTTTGTAGGCTATTTGGAATCACTACTCGGTCATTATACAGTAGAACATCCTCAAAGAGTGAGAGAAAACTTCAGGCACATTTAGGTCTTTGTTGCGAATTTTGTTTTTTATACTTTCGATGAATTCATCCTCTCGAGACTCCCTTTTTATGTCGGCCAAAGTAACTGGGAGTTCTCTCATTGTATTTGCAATCATATTTTTGATTTCATAATTCGTACTTAGTGTAGCAATGATGGAGTCTTCAAAAACTTCCTTTTTTTTAGGAATGAGTCGCGATAAAATTCCCGCATGACAAATATTTTTAGATGTTAGGAACTCGATCTTAAAGTTATAATTCAAGAGAATCGTTCCCCAACAAAGTAGTTTATTCTCTGTATATACCGGTAAGCCTTTCTTGGAACCAAAGATTGTGATTAGAGTTTTATGGTCCGTTTGCAGTATGAATCGTCTTCCATGTAAATATTGATGGAACCTAGTGACGGCGAATATTATCCCTGGAGCATTTTTCTCTATTTGGGGATATTGTTTCTCTGATGGTAGTAAAGATCTAGATGCGTGTGCTATGGCGAACCATCTGGCAGTTCATGGAGAATGCAAGCACCGATGCCGTATGGGCTTGCATTACTTGCGACTATGATGTCATGATTAGGGTCGTAGTGGGTGAGGGAGAGATCCGAAGTAAGTGTTTTCTTAATCTTCTCGAATGCGTCTTGGAATTCAGGGGTCTATAACCATGCTTTATCCTTTTTTAAGAGTTCGTTTAGAGGTCCTCTCAAATTCTGCATGTTCTTAATGAAACCTTGGTAGAAGTTTGCAAGGCCAAGGCAGCTTTGTAACGATTGAACGTTAACTAGGGCCTGCATGTTTCTGAGCGCATTAGCTCATTCTGGATCCGGCCGACGACTGTCTCTATTTATAATGTGACCTAGGTATTTGATCACTAATAAGAAAAAGTCACACTTTGCTTCCTTAACCTTAAGCCCGTATTCTTGTAATTTCTCGAATACGTTTATTATATGGTTCCGGTGCGCTGCCTTTGTTTTACTGGTCACCAGTATATCATCCAAATAGACTGTTGCGTAGTCAAGGTCGCCCAGCATGGCATCCATGACCTGCTGAAAGATTGCAGGTGCAACCTTGACCCGAAAAGCTAATCTGTTATATTGGTACAGACCTACATGGGTGTTTATGCAAAGCAATTTCGAACTTTCTTCATCCGCCATTCAATTCGTTGAAGATTTCTTCAGGGCTTGGGAAGGGATAATGGTGATCCTGCAAGGCATCGTTTAGCCCTGTGGAAAAATCTGCGCATATTTGTATTTGGTTGAACTTCTTTGTGACATATGTGTTGCCCATTCGCCAAAATCTATTTTTGATGAAATACCCGCTTGTTCGAGTCTATCTAATTCTTTGTTGATCTGCTCTACAGCAGCGAAAGGGACATAACGTTTCATTTTTTAAAACTGGTCTTGCACCGTCCTTCACCTTGAAATTAGCTTTTAATTTAGGACATTTCCTAAGGCCGCCAGAAGAAATACTGGGGAAATTGTTGTTTGAGTTCCTTTTTGAGATTTTCATAGTTGGACGTTGTACTTACTATTTTTCGGCAAAATGTGCTCATTGGGCAATCCCATAGATTGAAATTTTCTATGCAGTCCATTCCAAATAGACTATCCGAATTTTTTGGTACGTATGCATTCAGTCTTTTGGTAACTCCATTTAGTGTTACTGTAAGGATCACCTCGTTTAAGATGTTAATATTCTCGCCAGTTACGGATTTTGCTGTTTTATCCGTCTTTAATAGGGTCGGCTTGTTTAACTTTCGCCAAGTACGCCAGTTGATGATCGATAGGTCAAAACCCGAATCAAGCTGGAATTATATAGAATTATTGAAAATATCGATACTCACATATTTTCTTAAATTCAAATTGACTAAGTTGTCTGTTTGGGCTTGCCTAATTTTACTTTTGTGTTTCCTCATTTTGTTGGCGTACCAGCACTGAGTTAAATTATGACCATTTCTATTGCAATTTTTGTAATATGTTTTCATCTTGGATGAACAGAATTTCATCCAATGCCATCATCCACAATGGTAACATGGTCTAGAAGGTTTCTTTAGCCTATTCGCGTTTTGTTTATTGCGGGATTTAGAACATGAGTTTTGCCTTTTGTCTTTTTGCGGAGAATAAGGGGTTGGGTTACTTCTGAATTTTCTTATCTGAGCTACGCCTGATTCCTCCATCATTTTTGAGTCACACGTGACAGAAATTACTCTTTGACAATACACTGCCAATTTTAGAGAGTCAATTCCTGTTCGTTTTCGAGTTTTTCGTCTGACGTCAGCGTCTTCTACTAATACTAGACCTTGTGCGAATATTAATTACTTGAAATCGTCGTCAGTCAGCTCAGCTAGTTTGAAATCATTACAGAGCTTGTTTACCGACTCTGCAAACGTTAGAAACTCTTGCTGGTTGTCCTTGACTGTATTCAGGCATTTCCACCGTTTATGGAACAATTCTAGCTGAATAAGGCCTCTTCTACCTTCTTTACCGGGTATGTATAGACGGTCTAGATCAGCCTTTGGATGATGCATCTTATGCTTAGAAAGAAGCTTTCTTTTTTAGAATCCATTCGCCTGATGTCGTTTAGAGACCAGTTTATTATTATTATGTCATTTTTCATCATATTTCGATTTCTGCATTGGTCTCACTACCAACCAAGTCTGCGGGGAGACCTAAGGCAGGTAGTGGCGTGTTGTTATGACTCCATTTCATGTTTTTCTATCCTCCCTATCATCCCCAGCATTACATAGATAACGTTTTCCTTAGTGTGTGGGCTGTAATTAATAAGACAATTTTTTGTATATCTCTTAAGCTGGGGTTTCCAGGGATTCTTTCAATGTGTTGTTTTGTTCCATTTTTTATCATTCCAAGTGCACCTACTATCACTGGCACAACTCTTGTTTTCAATTTCCACATTTTTTCTATTTCAATTTCCAGGTCTTTATATTTTGACAGTTTTTCAAATTCCTTGATTGCTATGTTACAATCCGCTGGACAAGCCATATCAATTAATAGACAAGTTTTCTCCTTCTGGTTTTTAACAATAATGTCTGGCCTGTTTGCTTCAATTTTTCTGTCTGTGTAGATGGTGTAATCCCATAGAATGGTTACATCTTCTATTTCTGTAACCGGTGCTGGATGATGTTCATACCAGTGTTTGTTTACAGCTTTTCCATAATGTTTGCACATTGCCCAATGTAAATATTGCCCAACTCTATCGTGGCGATTTTTATATTCGTTTGGGGCAAGCACAGAACAGCCTGAGATTAGGTGGTCTATTGTTTCTTGGTGTTTATCACAAAACCTGCATTTTGGATCCATATTATTATGCATAATATTTGCCTGAAAGTTTCTCGTGAAAAGACTTTGGTCTTGTGCTGCAAGCACAAATCCTTCAGTTTCAGACCCCAATCCAGATGCACGCAACCATCGATGAGTACTAACTTTGTCAACATTGGATTTATTGGCACGCACTGGATATTGGCCATGCAGAGGTTTGTGCTGCCAGCGCTGTTTCATCTTTTCAAGAGCTTTATCTTTGGCTTTCATTTTCATATTTTTTGCCGCAATAGTTGGTTCCCGGCCACTGCTCTGCCCCTCTACAGAATCCACCAACTGCAACTCTTGTCTGCATCCACTGCCCTCCTCCACCATTGAATACTCTCTCCCTCCCTCCTCATGCCGCCCTACCAATTGCATCATCCAATCCCCTGCTGTTCCCATGCATGCTAGTAAGCCAATAGTTGCTGTCCCGCATGACAATTCCAGCTGAATAAGACCCCCTCCACCCTCCCCACGGGGCATGCATAGACGGTCCACATCAGCCCCCGGGTGATGCATCCCATGCCTAGAAAGAAGCTTTCCTGTTTCAGCATCCATCCGCCTGATGTCGTTTAGAGTCCAGTTTAAGATGTTGAAGCTATATTGGACAACTGGGACTGCAAGGCCACCAATGGCCACAACTCTATTCTGTGAATTCAACCCAGTCCCCAACATCATTCGCAGCCCTCTATAGCACTCCTCACGCACTACACCCCTCATTTTTCTATGGTGAATGTTTTCGCTCTCATTCACACCTAGGTATTTATATGCTTCTTCTGGTTTCAATTCTTTTATTGTTACAGCAGGGTCTAGGCCAATTGAGGATGTTTCCTGCATTGATCCACGTAAAACTGCAGCTTTAGCACATCTATTCAAATTAAATTTCATTCCAATGTCCTCGCTGAAGCATTTTACAGTTTGCAGAAGACCCTCCAGCTCATTATCATTCTTAGTATACAACTCCAAGTCATCCATGCAAAATAGATGGCTTATTTTCTTTTGGCCCACTTCATAACCACATTCTGTCTTATTAAGTTGACTGGTTAGTGCTATTAATGATATGCAGAATAGTAAGGGAATAGTAAGTAATAGTATAGAATAGTAATAGTATAGAATAGTACAGAATAGTAAGGGAATAGTAAGTAATAGTAAGTAATAGTAATTATTATTATTATTATTATTACTATTATTATTATTATATTCATTTTCATCTTTACATCAGTTATTATCAATAGAAAATGAGTGTCAGAATGTCATTTCCAAACCCCAGGACCTTCCTCAGTATCCATTATTATTATTATCTTGTTTCATGTGTTTGCAAGAACTACCTATGTATCTCGTAATGATTGGTATCTTTGACAGTCTGTAAGTCTTCCTCGACCATATTATGGAAAACATGTGATCAAATCCAAATTTCCTGCGAGAATTTGAATTGAAAATCATATACAGTTGTTCCTCTTCTAACAACTAATCTCATTTGTCACATTAAATATGTACAAATGCACTGAGTAGAATTAGATGCTGCTTTTCTGCTATCTATTCAAGGATGCCCATGCTTTTTACACGTGATACTTCTCAGGTCACGGATATCTTACCTTTTATTTTGTACTGCTTTATTGTCCCATCCAAACCATTTAAACTATGTGGTTGCTGAATTGTGTTTTTTTTTTTGTTTGTTTTTTATCCACATTCTGGATTATTTTTTTATCAACTTTTTCAATTATGTTTTATTCATGGCATCATTTTAACCATTTCACTCCAAGGAAACCGAGAAGCTACTAGTGTACCGGGGTTTACACTGAGAAAAAAAAGTGTGTACAGGGAGTATTAAAGAAAGGATAAATGATGAACGGGATTCAAGCCATTTGACGTTGCATTTAAATTTTTGGAGATTGTAACTATAAGGGAAATAAGGAAACGGAATGGAGTTTCACATTAGGGAAGTGCGAGAAAATAAACTGTAGAAGTGGTGGTTACATTTAACTATTTCAAAAGTAACAGGGTGGAACCTAAATGCCAATATAGTAGCACGCTTATATTCACGTAAACAGGGCACCAGGTAATAAATTTCATCAGAGCAGCTGTCACGAATATATATATATATATGTATATGTATATGTATATATATATATATATATATATATATATATGTATATGTATATGTATATATATATATATATATATGTATATGTATATGTATATATATATATGTATATATATATATATATGTATATGTATATATATATATATATGTATATATATATATATATGTATATATGTATATATGTATAGATAGATAGATAGATAGATAGATAGATAGATAGGTCATACTCTCCTGATACATTTTCAAAAGTGGCTACTGATATTTCCTCAGAGGTCTTCAATCGGTAACCTTAGCAAAATATGCAAATTAGATTCACACAAATAGAAATAGAGACAGCATTCTTGTTCATAGTTAACACTGTAAACATTTCACCTTCAGCCATTAGGTCTATCTTTCTCATCGATTATATCAATAAAATATTACGACGGTTGTGTTTCTTTGTTAACCTCGGATAACAAAATTTGTTGAAGATAAATCATTTATGGATAACGTATCTTTTTTTATATATATAAGCGTTTCACCCCGAGCAAGGCATGTCACTGCCACTCCTGCGCAGGGGGCTACATAGAGTGGAGAAAGGATGATTAAATATAGGAAATGTCAGAGGGTGGGTGATAGGCGGGTAGGGATACCGAGAATGGTTAAATATAGGAAATGTCAGAGGGTGGGTGATAGGCGGGTAATGATACCGAGAATGAGGGTTGGGTAGATGAGAGTGTTCTGAGAATAATTGGGAGTTAGGGTGATATGAGTTGTCTATTGACCCTACATTTAAACACCTGGAGATTGTAGCTGTCGGGAAAGCAGACTTGTGGAAGGGAATTCTACAGGCAGGAAGCGCGAGAAAAGAAACTGTTGGTGTAGAAATTACGGTTACATCTTATCTGTTTAACTGTAAAAGGTTGGGACCTAGTTGCTAATCTAGTATCTCGTGTAAATTCGTGCTTAGGCGGCACCAGTGATCTAAGCTCATCGGAGCAGAAACCATGAAAGTACTCGTAGAAGAGGCACAGGGAAGCCACATCACGCCGGTGAGAGAATGGTTGCAGCCGGTGTGCCAAGTCAGTATCAACCACGTTACAGATCCTCCTTTGTATTTTGTCAAGAAGCCCAAGGAGAGCAGCAGGGGCACCCGACCAGATATGGCAGCAATATTCAATACACGGGCGGATGGTAGATTTGTATATGTGCAGAATAGATTCAGGTGGGAAAAAATTCCGGGCCCTGCACAGAGAGCCGACTTTCATCTGTTTTATTGCTATTGTTATATATCTCCTATTACTATTAAAATTATTAGTATTATTTCAGGGAAATCGAGAGACAGAATTACATATCTCTCCATTAATCGCTTTAGCATTCACAACGGCATAAAACTTGATTTTGAATGCCTTCTATATCGAAATTATTGTTGTGGGATCTCCCCTTTTTCTATGATAATGGAATCGATTTGAGTATTCATATACTCCTGCCATAGAGAGTACCGTAGACTGATCCGTAATTTACGAAACGATACCGAAGTTCACAGAGAATACTGCCTCAGTAGTTATAGTAGCTCTGAGCTCTACTCAGCCAGAATAGTATTACACAGCACCCGTCAATTCCGACGTGAACATACTAATTCTAGCACGGCTTCACTCCAAA
Organism: Ascarosepion bandense; assembly: GCA_037127315.1. Taxonomy (NCBI): domain Eukaryota; kingdom Metazoa; phylum Mollusca; class Cephalopoda; order Sepiida; family Sepiidae; genus Ascarosepion; species Ascarosepion bandense. Next base: position 222,269 of record JBBBDQ010029075.1, on the reverse strand, counting down.
GACTTATATATATATACATATCCTTACTAATCGTATTCCTGGATTACTAACCTGCGTTCAAGTTTGTATCTTTAAGTTAACATATTTTTCTATCTCAATTATCTGGTTTTTTGTTCATTATTTTGTGCTGTTCCTCATCCGAAATCCACAACAATTATTATGTGAACTTTTGTCTTATTTCTAGTGTCACGACGTTAAGAATTTAAACACAGAAAAAAGCGTTCGACAAATTACGCCACAAAGACGGTGCTCAAATCCTTGACATATTTGGGAATGAAATTAGAATAATCTAGAAATTGCACTAGCAGCAAACTGTCTGCATACGGATGGGAAATGAGTTCGGCAGACATACAAAGAGAGGAATGATTGTTTTCCACTCGATTTATTCAACTTATAAAGCAAGACTATTCGAAGAGAATTTGAAATCCTTCCAGGAATCATCATTGGTGGTCACGGTCTTAACAATATAAGACATGGCGATAGCAGATTGCTGAAAGAACACACAAAAATAATATACTAAAATCGAACAGGTACAGAAATGTAATTACCTGACAATTGTTGTAAAAGAGGAAGGAATGCGTGACACTGAGATCCGAAGTTGTATTAGATTGACCAAAGACGCATTCCTAGGAAGAGTATTAAGAAATAGGAAATTTTGTTGGAAATTAAGAAAAGAGTAGTGAAGTTTTATATCATATCTGTCATCCTGTATAGTAAAGAATGCTGGACAATCTCTTCAGAGGTAAAGTAGAAACTAAAAGCAGCAAGAATGTGTTTCTACAAAAAGATTACGAGAGTTCTATGGACCAAAAATGTAAAGAAACGACGATATTTTGGAGAGAATGAAAAAAAAATAAATAAATAAAAACAACTTAAACAAAAGCATCAAGGATAGACAGTTGAAGTTTTTGAGACGCGTAATGAGGAAGGAAGGTTTGAAGAGTTTGATACTCACTGGACGGATAGAGGAAAAGAGAGAAAGGGTAATAGAGCTCTTGACGTACTTGGTGGGCTTGAGCAAATTGATGGTGGAGCAGGGTTTAAAAGAAATGACAAAATCTTTTGAGACCTTGAAGAGATAGGAAGCTGTGAAGGACCTTGATCGCATATAAATAAATAAAAGGCTAGATTTGCAGCAAGTTCTCTATTTAAAGTTGTTTTGGCGATATGTAACCGTTATTCTATGATAGAAGTTTCATTTCTCGAACTTCTCACTTCCTGCTCATTCTTCAAGTTAACTTTGTTTTTATAAGTCTAAATGCAATTTCAATCATTGTCTACTATCTTCCTGATTGTTTTCTCTCGTTAATAATGTTTCCATTTTCTTTTTTCTTTTTTTTTTTCATGCCCAGTAGGCTTTGTATGCTAGCTTTTGGTAGATTTGAGCAATATATCTAAACTTATTTATAAATAGAACTTTGTGCGTGTGTCTGTGTGTGTGTGTGTGTGTGTCCGTTACATATATATGTGTCCGTTACATATATATATATATATATATATATATATATATATATATATATATATAATCCGAAATGGCTGAACCGATTTTCTTGAAAATTTACACAGTTGTACTATAAGCGTCTGTGAGTGTTCTTAACTAGGTTTTGTGTCGTGATACCCAGGATAAATATCGAAAATTGATAATCGAACATCGATAATCGAAAAAATCGGGTTATAGAAGGAGTGGTTCCATTTTAATCAAATTTGATACACGCATAGTCAAAGACATAAAAAACGATATTCAGAAGCTTCAAGGTTGCAGTTCTTACAATAGTGCAGAAAATCGATAATATATATATATATATATATATATATATATATATATGAAAGGCAAGATGTTTGTCAGTGTGTCTGTTTGTCTGCCTGTATGTCTGTAATTTTTTCAGCCCTTTTACTTTTTGCTTCGGATTTGACTCTAAGTAGGTATAATTTTAGTTCTTATGATGCCATTTACTCAGAGGACTTATTTAGCCCTCAAAATTCAGTTTACGACGAAAAAACTTATTTGATATCAATACCAGGAAATTAAAATTTGACTTACATCCATTCATTTTTCTTTCAGTCTACGGTTTCGCTTTAACTGCAAACAACTATTGCTTTTTAGTCTTTCGAGCCAACGTCGAATAAGTCTGAGCTCCAGGACCATTGATTAGTTTTAAAGCTTTCATTACAGCCGAGCAATCCCGGGCTATACTGCTAGTATATATATATATATATATATATATATAGGAGATAATGCAGTTGAATAAAGACAGAAAGAATAATCCAAAAACAAAAGATTTTATCCAATTAATATAAACTATAATTTACATAAAAATAGAGAGTTTGACGGATATAATCAAGAGTAGTAACTATAACATACATGTTTTATTAGGTTGTCCCAAAAGTTCGTAAACACTTGCGAAATGGGACTATCTGCTTCAGCACAATCGAGACAAGCGATGGGTTCAGAAAGGGCAAGAGACACCGTCGGTTCCAAAACAAGATCGATTCGGCAAGAAAGTCATGTTGTGTGTTTGGAGGAATTTTTAAGGAATCGTGCATTTTGAGTTGGTTCCGAATGGTCGTGCCATCAGTGCCGAACTTTACTGTCAGCAACTTGAGCGGGTCTACGAAAAGTTGAAGCACAAGTACCCGGCTCTGATCAACCGAAAGCGCTCTTTAATGCAGCAGGACAATGTCAAGCCACACACCGCCAGGAAGACCAAAGACAAGTTTGAAGAGCTGGACGGCGTTAAGTTTCTGCCACATCCAGCCTACAGCCCTGACTGTGCTCCATCAGATTACGGCCTTTTCCGCTCAATGCAACACTTTCTGAAGGGCCGCCGATTCGACTCATTTGATGAAGTCCAGGATGCGTGTCAAGAATTCATTGATTCGAAGCCGGCTGAATGGTACTGTAACCAGATCTGAAAGCTTGCAGCTCGATGGCAGAAAGTCTTGGAAAATGATGGTTTTTATTTTGAGCAATAATTTTTGTTGATTTTGCGAGTAAAATTTCAATTTTTTGCAAGTGTTTACGAACTTTTGGGACAACTTAATATAATATCACTACAAATGTAGTTATTTTGTTTCGTCACTACTTGTGGCTTATCAAGTGATCACAATTTTGTCTCCGCGATTCTTCCAAATCCCTGTTCTGACAACAATTTACTCTAGCCTGTTAGGTAAATTATTCGATGTATTCATCTGTCATATTAGCACTCAATATCTCCTATCAGTGTCAATCTTTCGTTGTATTTTTTCTACTTAATTTTTATTAGTGTAGTTCCAAACATTTGCACTAGATCTTTAATTACGCTTTTGTTGCTTTCCACTGTACCATTTGACTTCAAAATGTCCTGTCATTGTCAAAAGTTTCTTTTTATTCAATCATATTAGTGTATTTCCATCATTTTCTCTGTACTGTGTGCCTTCATATTTTCCTGTTCGTTGTAGCTCTAATTCAGATTTGTATTTTCGCTATCTCTCTGAATTACTGTTCTGACAAACCTTTGCACTTAGATTATTAACTAGGTTTTTACTGGTTCCCTTTGTGACATTTGACCTGTCTTTTTCCTTTTTCTTTTCATTTAATTCCATTAGTGAATTTCCATCATTTTCCCTGTACTGTGTGCATTCATATTATTGTCGATAATGGCTCTACACAATTCCCTGTACATTGTAGCTCTAATTCAATTTTGTCTTTTCGTTATTTCTCATTATCTGTTTTTTCAACATTTACTCTTGTGGGATAGAAATCTAAGAATTAAATTAAACCTTCTTCACTTTTACAAAAAAATCACAATGATGTGTTAAATCCTTGTTTTTCCCAAATAGAAAAAAACATTGACACAGTGCTTAAAGAAAAAGTTGAAACCGGATTTCGCAAGTAGATATTCAATTGATTTTCTGACCAAATGAAAGTGATTTGCAAGACCAAAACGGACTTCGCGATCCAGTGCGAAAAACTAAATACTTTAAAAGGCTCCGATCAGCGTCAGTCAGGCGGTCCGATGGGAGCAGTGAGACAACAAGCTAAAATGTAATGAGAAAGGAATTTCAAGTGAACCCGGACATAAGATTGCGTCGCATGTCGTCTTCTTTCTTCTTTCTCGTGTGCTGATTCATTTTACTTCTTTTTCTCCAAAACCATCCCTTTCAAACAAATGCTCATACATACATTCATACATACATACATACGTATGCATAAACTCTTTTCAACAAATTACTACTACGAACATTTCTTGATATCCTTAACTTTCTTACTGAACTTTTAACTCTTACCTATTCTTGTTATTCTATTCTTTTAATAATTTTTTTATTTTAACATGCGAAGTGCATATTTTAATTCCACACACTATACCACTATTCTTCCACAAATATACACAAACCTTCTGACGAGAACCGTCTAATAATTCTGGTGATGATAGCGAAAATAGCCTTCTGATAATTCTAGAGAAAACTTGTAAGCAGTTGGGAGTTCGGTTATGTATAAGACAAAGCCGAATCAATTAAAAAATTAACCATCTCCTTACGGGGACACACTAACCCGTTTTGTAAACTATTTGTTTCTTCTGTTTCATTTGAATTCAATTTATACTGTGTCAATCGTTTATAGTAGTTTTTTCTATTTAAGTCCTGCTAGCGTATTTACATTATTGTCTCTGTACCGTGTCCCATCAAGTTAAAGCCGATATCAGCTCTCAACAATTTCCAGTAATTTGTAGCTCTCAGTATATTTTATTATCTCACCTAAACACTGATATGCCATACATTTATACTGGTTCGCTAGATATGGCTTGTATTCCTCTGTCTTGATTTACTTTGTCCTCATATTATCAAATTTCCTAGCCGTCTTTTCTCATATATCCTAGAAATTTCAACTGTGTTTTCATGATTTTAGTTAAATGTCTCTGTTATTTCCATTTTACCTAAAATTAGCTTATCTCTCTTACTTATATGATTATCTTTTATTTCTTTGTGGGAATTAGAGACTACAATACCACTTAGGAAAACTTTGGTGCTAACAAGATTTTTGTATGTGCGTTTTTGCTCCACTGTTTTCCTTATCACTCAATTGGAAGACATATTTCTTTTTCATGTAGTCAGTTTCGTTTTACGTCTATATGAATTATTGTAGTGTTTTGTAATTTATGTAAGCTAAGCTCTATGACCCATTACTTACTACATTGACTTTGACAGAGTGATAATGGCACGAACATTGCAAACAAAAATCGTTTTTCTTTATATTGTTTTTGATCTGAAACAAAGTGTCATCTTCGTTTCTATCGCTAATAGACGTGATAAATCTTTGAATATCGCTTCTCTTAGTCGCATAAATGCTCGAGACGATGCACGTGTCATTTCAGTTAAATACAAGCGTTGTCGTATCACCGAAAACAAGAGCAAAGAAAAAAACATGCGAAAACAAAGTTTATCAGAAAGGAAACCCTTATAATGGTTAGATTTACTTTTTGTTCACAGTTCAAATTGTTACAGAAATTCGTGATGATATCTTCGTGCAAACAAAATTAAACGAAATATATATTTAATAAAAAAACGTGTTCTTATGTTATGCTTTCTTGAAATTATCTGATTTTTTCATAATCAAAAATGTACATATTGGATCAATAACAGAAAAGAAAAGATTATATTAACCAATTCGTTTCCAAGCTGTTTTAGATCGGCGTGGTATGATGACAAGTATTCTTACTGCATTCCATTAGTGGTGTTTATATCTCATTTCTATATAATATGCAATAAGTTGTGCAGCGTGATATCGTGTTTTCAGGGAAGGGTTCTGCTCTTTTTTCCTCTTGTTGATCACTTGTCTTTACCGCTTGTCGAACACCAAATATTGATTAATGGTTCAATTAATAAAAAATCAGGGTTCATCGAACGAACAGTTAGTGTTACTGCCTGTTAAATTATATAAAAAACAAACTTTTCTCTTAAAAAAACTGTCTGAGAAAAATAATATGCATAATTCACGGGCTGTTTTTCCCGTTGTTAATAAGAATTCTTTTCCTAACTTTTTATACAAGATAGAGTCGACATTTATAATCTTTTTTATGTCATTATTTCTTTTTTTTAGTTATATGATCTATCCATTTTTGAAGGTCTTAAAATGATGGTGTTTCTCTTGCTTACTTTTTATAGTGTAGCACCAGTGAACGATATTTAAAAAAGACATTTTAACACATTAGAACTCCCCATATATTTGCTATTTATTTCCGGTAATAAGGAAGAGAATATTAATATATTCTCCAAGAAATTACGATAAAATTGTGGACACGTTAGCCTACCGACTATGAAACCTGGTCAGCATACGGCACCATTGAGAAAAATATCATAACACGGTAAGATCCAATCTTTGTAAGCGAAATTTTGTAGACAGAATTCTTTGGAAATTGTCCATGAATGAGTTAGCACGAATGAAAAGTCATCCTGAGCTAGGGTATTAGAGTAGTGTCATTATTCAAACTCTTGATCACATCATATTTATGTACTCTTTTCCCTCTTCCAGAAATTGTAACAAATGTTTTCTCACCATAGTTGCCAGGTAAACTTCAGGTTACCTCTGTGGGTGGTGAAAAGATATAAACGTGCATTAGCAAGCGTTCACAACCAGAATTAGCTATCTATCCCAGCAGACAAGTACAGTCAGATAATAACGTCAAAAAATACAATACTGCAAAATGAATACATCTTATCTCAGAACACAGTTATTTGATTGTTGTAATTTCCGTTATAATTTACACCAACTGTAACTGTAACTGCATTTAGAACTGACAATGTTCAGATAATGTTCATAAAAAGCTGACCCAGAAACACCAGAATATTAATATAATTCTATGGATTCCCATAATCGTAAATAATTATATGAACGCTAGAAATATAAAATGATCAAATTAATACTTAAAATAGTAATTAATCTTATGAAACATCAAAATCGTCAATAATTCTTTGAATGATAAAAGTAGTAAATAATCTTATGAATTCTCAGATTTGTATCTCTAGATATATTATATAATCAAATGAACGATCAAAATAATAATTAATTTTATGAATCATCAAAATAGTAAATAATCTTACGAATGTTCAAAACCGTAAATTATCCTTTGAATGATCAAAATAATAAATAATTTTATGAACGCTTAAAACTGTAAATAATCTTATGAATTATCAAAGTAATAATGAATTTGTGAATAATCACAACAATAAATAATCTTGTACAACGATTTAAACAAATCTATCAGTCATTTAATAATTTCTTTAGAAAAAAAACTAATGTGTAGAACTTTTAAAGTCAAAAATATTAGGAAACAAGAAAGTAAATGTCCCAAAATTATTAACTAAAATCGGTCTATGACACTTATCAAAAACACCTGTAGAAATGTAACCCAATAATCTTAGTATGAAACGAATAATTTCATTCTATAATCAAAGAATTTAAACTTCCAATTTAAAACAAAACTTATAATGTTGAATTTAGCTTTGCATACTCATAGCTGTTTCTCTCCAAAAAGCATTTGCAGTCAGTAGTTTAATGATAACTGTAAATCTCATTGTGTATATGTTATTCTGTGATTGTTTGCTTTCAACAAAATAACTCGAGTAAATGAAATCTACCACATTCCACAAAGAGCTACCAAATAATTTTTAGAAATTGTGAGATTTAGCATTGATATAGACAGATTTTCTCGTAGAACTATTACTTAAGCAATAAAAAAAGAATGATTCTGTTTCATTTTTAATCAACATCATTATTTTCCGAATCAATAAATGAGCTTTTAATCTATTTGAACGTTTTGATTCTGTCGTCCATAACAAACACGCTTTTCCCAAAATACTTAGTTTTTACTGAGATATATTCACACAGAATTGAGAGAGAAACATTTAGAAGTTTCTTTTGTAATTTGCTGTAGAATCCTGTTATTTCAAGTTCAAAAATAACATTTAATCTATTAAACACACTGTTTAGAAATATCGACTTATAAATGAATGAATCAAACGTTGTATAAATTTTTAAGTAAATATAAAAGTTATATAGACTATAAGTATTTTTGAGTAATGTTTGGTCATTTATGTAGACAGACGATCTATTATTAATTTGATACGTTTTGCAGGAAAATATGATTACATCTACCTACTCGTGTAGTTTAGGTTATATTAAAATTATTCTGTTTCTATGTTCTGTGTCATTTCAGGAAGTTAGCGATCAAGAATCTCATCAAATTTCTTATCCTTTGTAGCTCTTAATAATTTGTATTTCTGTTATATCTTCTACTGTATAGCTCATCCCTTTGTTTCTTCCGTCATAACCGAACTAGATACCGATATGATATGCGGATTTTACGGATACCTGGATTTTACATCAAAGAATATATATTCCAGATCTCCTCTTTCTCTAATATATACAAAGCCTCCTTTTGCTTTGCAGGTTGATCAAAATCCTCTTCTGTAGTATATGTTTTGATCTATTGTCCAATTAACGTTGTGTCTTTGTTAGCAAAGTGCGTTATGGTGCAGTGGATATCTGATCGGAAGGAAAATTGGGGAGCCGAGTTCGAATTCCAGTTGAATTCATTGCATTCACTTACGCACAAATAGCCTTGGGAAAGATATTAATCTGTCACTTCCCTCCAGCTATGGGTTAAATAACAGGACAGATTGGGTTTTAGACAGTAATGGTAACCTACTACGGGATAATCTTCTGCCCAGTCAGGCATGTCTCTTTCAAGACATGATCGCCCAAGCGTGTATCACGTATGGCACATAGATGACACTATATGCTCATTTTTCCTATCACCTACGAGCTTTAAAACTTTTTAATTCAACATCGTGCCGTCTACCGTCTTCTTGAAACTTGTTCGTTTATTGTTCTTTTCTCATCATGGACGTTTTCTAATGTTTGTCCACTCACAATAATCCCTTGTGTCTCAGTGGCATCATCGCCTAGTTTGTTTTTTTTAATCATATCACCCCGAGCAAGACGGTAACGCCACTAATGTGCAAGGGGCGACATAAGAGTAAAAAGATTAGAGGAGAGTGAAGAGAAGGACGACCAGTTAGAAAGGAGCAAGAGAAGGTTGGGAATACAGGTGCGATGACAGTTGCAAAGGTGGAGAGAAAGGAAAGGATATAGGGGGCGGTGTGGAAAAAACTAGGGTCAAGTAGTTAAGAGATGAGTATTGACCTTGCATTTAAATTCCTGGAGAATGTAGCCGTCAGGAAAGCAAGAATAATGAAGCTAGTTCCACAGGCGGGATAATAAAAAAACTAAAAAGATAAATTGTGTAAATTACATGAAACGAATAATTAAAATGGCGCCTGGAGAAGACTTTAAGCGCAAAAGAGAAGAAAAAGATGAACACAGCGGTCTATTAAAATTAGAAATCATCTTCCAGAAATATTCTTCGGAGGTAATCGTAGTATGTTTTTTTTTGTTTCTAAAAAGCTAATTTAAATTGCTTTTTCTTTGTTTCCATTGAACTTTTCCTGTTTCTTAATGATTGTTTCTATTTTTCTTAATTCTTGTCTCCTCTCTTATTTTTATTGGTGAGAAAATCTGCAGGAAGCATCGCCATATAAGAGGGTAGATATAACATAAAAGCTCAATGCTTTTTTTCTTTATTTCTTTATTAATTTTAGGTTTATTCTTCTCATATTATGAGACATCAACATAAAGCAGGGACATAAGTTTTACTATATAGTGCAGTAACACTTCTAGACTTGTGCAATCATAACTCTCCATGACTTCCTATATTTTGTAGTTTTTAATAATATTTATCTTTTTGGGTACCGACATCTCTTCAGACATTGTTTCCTTCTGTTCATTAGCCATCAATAATCTCTCTGAATGTAAACATTTTCCAAGCCCTCCTTCATTTTATGTGTCTAAAAACTTGGAACAGTCACTTTCTAAGGCTAAGTAAATTTTTGTTTCGATTTTCCCTAAAACTTCATTGAAGCTCACATTTTTCGTGTATGCTATTCACAACATCCTTCTGTAGAATCACAAATCTATTGCTTCAAGTGTCTTCTTTGTCTGTGAAAACATTGTTCAGCGTTCATTGCTGAAGGACCAATATTGCATAACAATTTATTGCTCTTTTCTTTGTTTCCAGTTAACTTTTCCTGTTTCCTAATGTTTGTCTCTAGTCTTAATTCTTGTCTCTTGTCTTGTTTTTATCGGTTAGAAAATTTCCAAGCTAGACTGCCATAGGGGAGGTTTGATATTAAATGCGTTTATTGTATTTCAGTACAGATGTCCTTCAGTGTAAAAGAGAAATCTGAAGGCGCAGAGGAATAGTAAAACGTGTCTTTCAAGCAAAGTATTAAGAGACAGAATAATACACTTATATTCAAAGACAAGATTTATGAATTTCCTATTAATGTCAACTTTTCTATGTGGTTGTCAAAAATAACGAAAATATTTTAATTGTCTATAGACGAAATTCTACGGACGTATTTAAAGAAAATCATCTGACAAAAGAAGATAGTTTAAAAGAAAAAATGAACTTCAAGAAAAAAGAGCAAAAAAAAAAAGAAAGACTTGATTTTATAGAATAACACATTATGAGAAAAGATGACTTAGAAAATTTCGCATCCACCAAATGCGTCGAAAGAAAGGAAAGCTTAGAAAGATAAGGATATAATATAATTTCCAATTTTTTAAAATTGTATCGCCCCGAGCAAGGCGGTAATGCCACTGATGTGCAGGGGGCTACGTAATAGGGAAAAGATCGGAAAAGAGAAAGCCGGAAACCACATCCTAAACAGGGAAAAAGGGACAAGCCTTTTAACCTGTTCAATAGACGTGGATGGAGTGTGAACCGGGCGATAGTTTAGTCTATCTACTCCAATTGAAAAAAAAAGGGAGAAGATTGGAAAAGAGAAAACCTGAAACCGCATTCTAAACAGGAAACAAGGGATGAGCCACTTCACCTGTTCAATAGATGTGGGTGGAGTGTGAACCGGGCGATAGTTTAGTCTATCTACTCCAATTGAAAAAAAAAAGGGAGAAGATTGGAAAAGAGAAAACCTGAAACCGCATTCTAAACAGGAAACAAGGGATGAGCCACTTCACCTGTTCAATAGATGTGAGTGGAGTGTGAACCGGGCGATAGTTTAGTCTAGGCAAAGGAAGGCAAGAAAAATAGAAATTTAAAGTGGAGTCATAAAAATGCGAGTATAGCCAAGAGAAAAAATGACAGCGGGTTGCACTTATATAACTGCATACTATTTCATTTTCTAGAGAGAAAACAGCGTCTGAAATTTGCTTAATACGCAGTATTCACGGTATTGTAGTTGATGTGATGTGTGCTACTGGTGCAATGTCTTAGATCTCAGGATGCGAATGCGATGCGATGATTTCGAATTCTCGTCGGGTGCTTTATATTTATACTTACGCTCAAATACTTTTCAGTGATAAGGAATCTAAAACAGACATAATTAATTTTTTTCTTTATCATCTGTGTTCTTTCAAAACATAGGCAATCATGGATTTCAACTTACCTCTCTCCCTGTCCCTTGTTGCTCCTATTTTTTCCGCCTCGCCATCCATTTGCTCAAATCTATCAAATATGTTATACACAGTTTTCCCTGTCTCTCTTTCCCTCTATCCGTCCTGTGAGTATTAAATTCTCACTATCACGGAAATAAATCCGGATAAGGTGAGCCGGCGCGGTGTTGTAATGGTCCACTCTTCCCCATGATCTGGGAGAGGCCTGCATCAAATAATGGATTTTACAAGTTTAGATAAAAATTATACTCTACCGGCTGCATGGATTGATTTTTTATTTGTATTTGCTAATGTTCTATTTGAGAAAAAATGGAATAACTATTAATTGTATTCACAGATTAAAATGTCACCTGGTCAGCAAAAGAAACAGCCAAGATGTTATTTATATATACTGCAGCCACTTCGCCATCGTCGAAATGTGGCCTCCCTTTGTCTGTTCTATAAATACTTTCATGGCTTCTGCTCGGACGAGCTTAAGTCACTGATGCCTCCTCAACAGGTGTTTACTCGTGCAAACAGACTGGCAACTGGGTCCCACCCATTCACAGTCAGGTTAGCCAAATGCAGACGACAATTCTACTTCTTCATCTTCTTCTCTCGCACTTCCCGCCTGTGGAACTCGCTCCCGTATTCTTGCTTTCCTGATGGCTACAACCATCAGAAATTTAAATGCAAAGTCAATACTCATCTACTAACCACTGGACTCTAGCTCTCTCCCCACCCCTGTATAACCTTCCCTTTCTCTCCACCTATGTATCTGTCATCGCACCTGCTTTCTATTGTTCCTTTCTAACTAGTTTGTACTCCTCACTCTTTTCTAATTAATCTTTTTACATTTATGTAACCCCCTGCACATCAGTGGCGTTTCCGCTTTGCTCGGGGTGAATTGATTAAAAAAAATATATTGAGGGCAACAGCATCCATTATCGGCAGAAATTAACCTATCTCTACAGTGCTGTAATGGTTATTTGACAGAGAAATTCGAAGGCGCATATGGATAGTGAATAAGACCTTCTAGGAATGAAATAAAGATTTAAGCGATAGAACAATTGTGTTACAATCAAAGGTAACAAGAAACAGTTAATAGTTTTCCTCCAATATGTTAGTGCTTAAAGCGTTTCTTTTCTGAACACGAAACAAGGTTTCGAATCTCAGTATAGTCAGTTATTCATCGATGTGGCTTCTTCTTGTTATTGACCTGAGTCGGGGATTAGATTGCATGGAATCTTTGGAAATTAACTGAAAAATATACCCTGTTATATCTTTAAACATATGAGTGAGATTGTGTAGTCGAAACCATTTAGGAATTGTCATTTTGCAAGTTCAAACAAAAAAAAATTAATGAAAATAAAAATTATACAGACACATACATATGATTTGTAAGAAAGCGTTCTTATTTTAGTATATATTAGAGTAAATGGGCTATCTAAAACTCACAGGGCATATAAATGGTATGCTCAATATTTGCAAAATCCAGATCAGATGAGAAATGAAGTTCTTTGATAGAATTGCTCTGCTTTCACTCTCCAATCGCCAAAGATTCCAAAAGCATCTCCTTAATTTTTTGGGTGATTAAATTATTTCCATTCTGTAAGACTTTCATACACATGAAATGTCACTAGCCATCTGGTACTTTATCAATATTTCCATGGCAGATGTCCCAAAGAGCTACATTACTTAGCTCCAACATTTGAAACCGTCATAGCTAAAATTCGTCATGTTATGCCCACAGGGACAAATCGTCCTTCGATTCGAACAGTATTTTTCCGAAAACCGCTGCTTTGCGGATCAAATCACCTCACTATACTTACCTCGATCACAACTTTTATCCTTCCTATATATAATCAGAAATTGCACTTCTTATTTTCATATCTTACGGTCACACAACAATCTTATTCAGTAAACATCTATCTTAAGTGGATGTTAGGCTTTGAATTGGGTGAATAATTAGTAAAACAATAAATTAGAAAAGTTATTGAAAGTGGAACACTTTTAATCATTTCACCCCAAACAAGGCATTCTACTGCCACTATTGCACAGGGGGTTAGAAGAAAGTGAAGAGAAAGAGTGGTTAGATATAGGAAATGTCAGAAGGAGGGTGATAGACGGGTAAGGATACCGAGGCTGAGGTTTGGGCAGATGGGAAGAGTGTTTGAGAGAATGGATGCGAGTTAGTGTGTTAGGAGGTATCTATTGACCTTACATTTAAACTCCTGGAGATTGTAGATGTCCGGGAAGCAACCATGTGGAATGGAATTCTACAGGCGTGAAGTGCGAGAAAAGAAGCTGTTGGAGTAGAAACTGTGGTTACATTTTATCGGTTTCACTGTAAAAGGTTGGGACCTAGTTGCTAATCAAGTATCTCGTGCATCTTCGTACCTAGGCGGCACCAGTGATACCAGTGATCTAAGTTCCATCCTTAAAGATCTTGTGTATATCAATAAGATAATTAAGAGAAACAGAGAGGTTAAAATGCAGTTTAGACCAGTGATTCTCAAGGTGGACCGTTAAGCACAACAGTCGATCTTAGAAATATTTTACGTAGATCTGGAGATAACAGGAACATCGTCGTCATTAGCCAGGATTGATATTTTCTAATACATTTTCATTTGTAAATAAAATATCTTCCTCTTCATGTGTCGTGGGCCTTTAAGACGCAGGCGATCATGGATTTCCACTTGTCTTTGACTCTTGTTGCTCTCATTAGTTTCCTTCTTCGTATCTCTCCCAAACGCCGCTCCGCCATTCATTTGCTTAGGCCTATCAAGTATGTCTCTCGCTGCTTTCCCCTGTCTCTCTCTTCTTCTATCCGTCCTGTGAGTATTAAATTCTTCAGGCGCTCTTTTCTCATTACCTGTCCTAGAAAACTCACCTGTCTGTTCCTGATGTTAATTATGATTTTTCTTCTCGTTTTCATCCATTACAACAACATATCGTTGCTCAAGTGCTCAGTCCATGCTATCCTCAACATCCTTCTGCAAAACCCTATTTCTGCTGCCACAGGCTTCTCCTTCATCTTTGATAAGATCGTTCAACATTTACTTCCATACAGAAGGACCGATATCACACCGCAATCCAGTACTCTTTTCTTTGTTTCCAATGAAATTTTTCTATCTCTCAGTTCTCAGGTTAGCTTCTGAAATGAATTCTTGGCCATGCAAATGCGTCTTTGGTTCTCAATATCACACTTTCCATCATTCCTCGGAAGTTCTTAACTTGTATTATTCTAGTTTCTCCGACCTGAAAATATATTTCTTCTTAAATGCAACTGAAAATATTTGTGCGCCTGAATACATTTTACACTCAAACTCGGTCACACCAGTTTAAAGCATGAAAATACCAAAAAAATAATGTGTACGTTCTGAAGGGACATGCCATATTTTTTATTCATCAATATTGCAAGGTGATATTGTCACTAAAACGCAGGCTGTTGCTGGATTAGAAATAAAATAAAAAGACAGTAGAAGGAACCGGAATCCTAATCCTAAAATGAAAACCAGTGACCTTACACCTGTTCAAACGGCCAAGGAGGAATGCAAACCCAACGATAGATGACTGTGTTTACAATTGAAACAAGAAGATTGTTCCAGCTATTTTGCATGGCTTTTCGCGTGGTTGTAATAAATAATAATAATGTTCCACTTTGTTTTCTTTTTCAATTTCTTCGCCCGATCTAAAATTTTCCAAAATACGTCTTCATCGATCCTTTAATAATTAAATTAACAAAAACCTCATTGCTTATTCGTGCAATATTTCACATTTTTTTTTCATTGGTTTATTCCGAAAACATGTGGTTTTCACAACAAACCGGTTGTAAATGAAAAGTCACGTTCACCTACTTTCAACATTATAGTTGTTTTCAATTTGATTAGGGGTGAATAAAAATAACATAGAAATCTTTTATAAATTTCAGCTAGTGTTGTTCAAGATAAAAATATGAACCATTCAAACAACGCATACATGCAATATTTTATTCTATTTAAAACGAATAATTGAAGTCTACTTGCAAGCGTTGTTTACTGGTTTCTGTTTTGCCTTATTAAGCTATATTCATAATTTAATTTGATATACATATTACATTTTATTTTAGTCAGAAGTAATGTGTATCATTGAGACACAAATATTCGCCCTAATCATGTACCTAGAAAACCATATGCAATCTGTTGTTAACAAATCAAGAAATATTCTATTAATTTTATGCTAACAAAACTGTTTTCGTTTGATCGCGTAGGAAATGTTTTTTGATACCCACCATTGGGCTCAGAACAACGATCAGGTAAGTACCGCGTCTCCCTTTCTCGGTCTAATGTTTTCCTCTGATATGAATTAGAATTATTATTTCCAATTAGTTGATAAGTCGGCGGCAAAAAAATTTGGTGTGCTGTGCCGTGTTAGACAAATTTTCATTATTGAATCTCTTTTGTAATTTTTAAGTCTGCTACTCAGTCGCTGTGAATACTAGTGCCATATTTAGTATGCTATGTATCGTGAGATTTTAGACAAAATCCAAATAATAATCTGTAATAGTATTTGTCCCGACGTGGTATCTCGGCTTCAATCAGTCACTTAGCTTCCATGTGTATTTACCAAGAAAAGGTCCACAGCAATTTTTCTAATAAGCTTTTCTCTTTGGTATTTCCACTTCATAAACTGAAGTATATTACTAAATTGGCGGAAAAGTATCATAATTTAACTCTTCAAATTGCTGAATATAATCATACGTTATTCTACAATATTTTTCTCTCATTCTTCAGGCCTGTTGATCACTATTTTTGTATTCCGGTCAAATATAGCTTATAAAAATCCAAATGCAACATCAATCATTATTTTCTATCTCATTGAATCATGTTATATTTATTGTCATTCCTCCTCAGTAACTCCTTTCGTCTTAGTGACTTTTATCGCCTTATTTGGTTCGAGATGTTTACGAAAACACTAAAGATGATAGATAGATAGATAGATAGATAGATAGATAGATAGATAGATAGATAGATAGAAATATGAACAGATTGGGATAGATAGATAGATAGATAGATAGATAGATAGATAGATAGATAGATAGATAGAAATATGAACAGATTGGGATAGATAGATAGATAGATAGATAGATAGATAGATAGATAGATAGATAGATAGATAGAAATATGAACAGATTGGGATAGATAGATAGATAGATAGATAGATAGATAGATAGATAGATAGATAGATAATGAACAAACAGACCTAATAAAAAGAAAATTTGGGGAGATTAATGACTAACATATAGCAAGAAGAATAGTGTTATTAATGAAATTCAATCAAAAATAGTCATTGCTTTATTTTTCTACCAAAACCTTCTACTTCAATATTGCATTATCTTCTACCTTAAAGAGAGGTCCGATAATTTATAAATCTTTATCAGTTAAGTAGGTTCCTTGTCAAATAAAATATGCTAAATATTTTATTGGAGTATTAAGATGATTGAAGATGAAATCATATGAAACATAATAATCCTCTTTTACTGTGAACATGTGGCTTACATGTAAAGAAGTATGAACATTTAAAAGAATGGGTCTAATCAGAATTGTTCCCATAAGATATTCCTAGAAAATCAAGGAAAATCCTTTATTTAAAAAAAATATTCATGTTCATAATGGAAACAATGAAATTAAATAAAATCATGTTACGTCAGGAATGTCTCAAGGTAATGGATGAGCGATTGAAAAATTACCCATTCTCCAAGTTTGCATCATCCTCCATTATCAAAATTATTAGATCCATGATATAATAAAACTTTATTTCATGAAAGAGAATGGCTGAAAGGAAAATGAATGACAAATGTGCTTCTTTCCTAGTGAGACATTTTATACAAAAAATTATATATGTATATTTACATGTATCTCACGCAGAAAAAAGACACATATTTGCATCACCAGCAGAATGAAAACGGGACAAAATACAAGATTCGTATGTTTAATAATTCCCAACTGATATTGTAGCTACTGGAGATTTTTCTGTGTCTCACGATAAGCCATATTTAGGATTCCTGAATCGAACCGATCGGTACTGTACGCTATGTTTTAGCGAGGACATATTCAGCAAACGGAGAAGGGGATAATCCTGGGGCATTTTCCCAACATGAGGGCTGCGAGCCGGAGATATTTTCTATATCTGGTGACACCTGGATTCTGACTAACGTACAAAGTTCTGAATAAAATCACTTTTGCATAATAAACAAGGTGACATTTCTTTCTAAACGTAATACCTATGTTTTGGAGTTCGAGTCAGTAAGTTAAAGTGCCAAACGTGATACACGCTTGGGCGATCATGTCTCGAAAGAGACATGACTGACTGGGCAGAAGATTATCCCGCAGTAGGTTGCCATTGCTTTCTGCAGTAGACTGGTTGCCGACCAAGGCTATAGAACCCAATCTGTCCTGCTATTTAACCCATAACTGGAAGGAAGAGACGGATTAATACCTTTCCCAAGTGTATTTGCGCGTAAGTGAATACAATGGATTCAACTGGAATTCGAACTCGGCTACCCGGTTTCTCGTTCCGAGCCGATATCCACTGGACCACAACGCACATCCTAAAATGTATTTTTGTTATTTCTTTAGAGAAACAGCAGTTAAGACAATAGGAACTAAGACAGATTTTAAGATAGCTATGATTTAAATAAAGCTCCGTAAACTATGAACAAATTATTATTTTGTATGTACTCATATTTTGAAAAAAAAATACATATGTTATGAATAAATGTACATATAATAATTCTACTCATTTTTGCATATACTTATTACTTTGAATAAAGGTCTGTAGGTTGTGAATAAAATTACTTTATTAACAAAATAACAAATCATCTCTCTTATAATAAATAACTCTGCGTATATATATATATATATATATATATATATATATATATATATTCCTCCTGTCACGCTCAGGAAGAGAGAGACAATAGCGGGGCAGCCTCGCTCAATTCATTCTCTCTAAAACCAGTTATTAAACATTACTACCCATTTGAAAATGTCTTGATCCGTATTTGCTCTTTGATAGTGTTTTATTACTTTATTTTTTGCAATAATTATGTCGTCGCGTTGTGAAAATTACACACACATATATATATATATACCTTTTCCATTATAATAAACAGCATTATATATATACATATATAATTACGCTCTCACACCCTGATTGAGCACTCTAGAAGAAAGGTAGACTTTGAAAAACAGTAGCCACTCTAGCGTGTACGCATCGCTCATTTCAGTAAAAATGAAATTTGAGCACTCTAGCTATTGCGCGCGTAATATGATATGCGCTAAAAAGAGTGCCTTCTTCCACTGAACGACCCGTGGTCCAGGGGTAGATTTGCCGACTGACGCCAAAGCGGTCGGATTTCGAGCCTGGGTTGTATAGCAATCGGTGTTTAACCGTACTCATGAGCTGTGATACACCAAAACAGATCTGTCTGCGGATGACAATGTTATATATATATATATATATATATATATATATATATATATATATATATATATTCCTCTTGGCTCTTTCTGGGGTTTGGACTGTTTTTTCTGATGTTTTATTGTAGATTCATATATATATTTTACCGTCATTTTAAACGGCATATTGATATAAATATTTTCGAGTGTTTTTTTTTTTTTTACTAAAGTGCTTGTGTTTTGAAAATAATTATTTCAGTTATGAAAAACATCTTTATTTTTTCGAACTGATGTTTATGGGCTCTTGTAAACAATGTATTATTATTTTCAATAAACGCACTTGTGTTTTAGATCAACGTACTTACTTTCTGAAGTACATATATTTCGGAGCAGAATAATAATATATTTACTGAACCAACATAAAAACATCTAGCCTTCAATATGTTGGTTGAAATAGATTATCCGGGAATGTTTCTTTCATATAAGTATATCATCCCTTATTCCACTACTATGATTACTGATTATTCCTAACTTGTATATTTGTACTTGGACGTGAATGCTCTTTAGAAATAAATTATTTTCGGTTATACGTTGTAGGTTATGATTTCGTATTTTATTTTAGCATTTCTCCTTTTCTAAATATGAGTTATTCGTAGACACAGGCAAACGCCAGCACGATCTTCTCGTAACTGAACGGGCTATTGTTATTTTAAGACCTATAGATTCCGTCGGAGCGAAAAATTTTCATGAGTTTGATGCATGCTTTAAAAAGGAAAATTCACCAAAACCTAATGGGGATTTCCTTTTCAGATTCGGTCAGGCAGTTGCGTATAGATATAAAGCTATATTTACTGATCTCTTTGCTAAAATTGCAGTTCCATCAATATAGAAATTTCAAGAAAATCTTTTATCCTAAAAGTTAACTCGCCCAAGTATCACGTTTTGGTTATGACATAAGAATGTTTAAATACGCTGTACTATTTCCACTATGAGTCAGTTTCTGAAGGCATTGGATTATTTTTCAAAGAACGGTAAGATGAAGAAAAATAATTTAATGAAACACTAAATAAAGTAAACAATGTTCGAAAGAACGAGGAAAGTAAAGGAAGGGGTGATGATTGCTATGTATCCGTTCTTCTTCTTTTTTTCTTCTTCTATGTGTCTTGGCCTTTCAGAAGGTAGGCGATCATGGCTTTCCACATCTCCCTATCCCTATTGGCTCTTTTTTTAAAAATCGTGTCACCCCAAGCAAGGCATTCCACTGCCACTGTAGCGCAGGGGGTTACATAGAGCGATTGGGTATAGGAAATGTCAGAAGGAGGGTGATAGGCGACTTAGGATGTACATAGGGAGAGAGTTGGAGAGAGTGGGTGTGGGTTAGTGTGTTAGGAGGTGTCTATTAACCTTACATTTAAACTCCTGGAGGTCGTAGCCGTCGGTGAATCAAGCATGCGGTAGGGAATTTCACAGGCGGGAAGTGCGAGGAAAGAAGCTGTTGGAGTAGAATTTGCGGTTACATTTCATCGGTTTCACTGTAAAAGGGTGGGACCTAGTTGCTAATCTAGTATCTCGTGCAAATTTACATCTAGGGGGCACCAGTGATTTAAGTTCGTCAGAGCAGAAGCCATGAAAGTATTTATAGAAAAGGCACAGGAAAGCCACGTCTCGCCGGTGAGAGAGATATTGCAGGCGGTCAGCCAAGTCGGTATCAATCACATTACAGATTCTTTGCTGTATTTTGTCAAGAACCCCGAGGAGAACAGAAGGGGCACCCGACCAGATGTGGCAGCAGTACTCAATACACGGGCGGATGAAGTTTTCTCCAGTTACTCCGTTCCGTCATCTACCTGTTCAGCCCCTTCATATATGTTACCCGCTGTTGACCTCTGTCTCTTTTACTTCTATCTGGCCTATGAGTATCAGGTTTTCTAAGCCCTCGTTCCTTATTGCATGTCCTAGAAACGTCAGTTGTCTCTTCCTGATACTCACTATTAATTTTCTTTTCGTTGGCATTCTTTCTAAAACCTCATCATTGCTCACATGTTCGCTCCATGATATCCGCAGCATCCTTCTGTGGAACCACATTTCCGTTGCTTCAAGTTTTTTCCTGCCGTATTGAAGAACTGACCTCACATAGCAATCTAGTTTTTCTATGTTTGTTTCGTTCTTTCATCAATTTTTCGTTTATGCCGTCATGTTTATTTTATATTCCACATGGTGAGTAGACATGTAGAGTGTTACGATTGAATATTAAGGATGGATGAAGTAGGTGAAATGAATGAAAAAGAAAGTATTAGATAATGGATACTAAGAGAATAATGCGAACAGATAGATTTTAAAGATTTACTTAAGGAGGTAAAGATTTTAGTATTCGGGAAAGCACTCAGGCTGACGTCTGCTGTGCAAAGATAAAGTTATTAGAAAAGCCTGTCTGAGTAAAACTACCCTCTGTAATTGGAACCCACGGGAAATGAAGGGGATTTGAATCTGTGGA
This sequence comes from Ascarosepion bandense, assembly GCA_037127315.1. Lineage (NCBI taxonomy): Eukaryota > Metazoa > Mollusca > Cephalopoda > Sepiida > Sepiidae > Ascarosepion > Ascarosepion bandense. The sequence continues at coordinate 200,845 of JBBBDQ010029075.1, read as the reverse complement.
TGTATGTTGTCTCCTATTAGTAAAGGGTTGAATCATGGGAACAATTAAATGCATTTCATTTAAACATTTGTCATGCAAATAGTGATATTGGCATACAATCATATCACGCTGAATATACCGTTTCTCGTGCGATCACCGAAGTTAAGCAACATTGATCCTGGTCAGTACTTAAATGGGTGACCGCTAGGGAATACCAGGTGCTGTAAGCTTTTAGTGACTAATGTGCGTTGTGGTGCAGTGGATGTCGGCTCGGAAAGAGAAATCGGTGAGTCGATTTCGAATTCCAGTTGAATACCCTGCATTCACTCCTGGGAAAGGCATTAATCCGACCTTTCCCTCCAGTTATGGGTTAAATAATAGAGTAGAACTTGGGACCCTGCCCTTAAACAAATCTCAATTAAACTTTCTCCGTCGGGAAGGAAGCTGTCTCAACCCACTTAGGGTGCATGCGGCTTGGAAATAGCGATATCTTACCTTCGAAAATGTAACGTTTAATTTTTTTGATCGCTATTAAGGTTGAAAAGTGACGCTACATCAACGGAATCGCAAATACTGCAAAAAATATTCGTATTTAGGTCTAATCGGATCCTTGTAAAATTACAAATATCAGAAGAAGACATATTACCCATGTGCAAATTAAATTAACCAACTGCTTTACTTTCCTTTCTTTCACTTTACGGTCAAGTTTTAGATCTACTGGAGTGACAGGGTGTAATTGATTTCTATTTTTTCTCTGATTAGATCATTTGCAGTGATGTGCTGCAATATGCATCTGTTTTCGCTCTGTATTATGAAATATGTTTGCCATTTAAAATATTGCGTCATACGTGATTACATCAGATTTTATTGCTAGCAGACAATGTTGTCACGACTGTCGATTTAATACCCAACGGACACTGTCTGCAATGGACATTATACCAAGGAAGCATACAAAAATTTTAACGCTGCACGAACACACTAGCAAGCCTTACAGAGAGATCGCGGATATTGCTGCTGTCAGCCTTTCAACTGTCAGTCGTATCATCAAGACAGAAAAACAAACTGGATCCATCTGTCTAAAATGTAAAGAGATATGCGGTCGGAAGATTTAAACAACGTCAAGCGACGACGTATACATGATCGCAGAAAGTGTGAAAGATCCTAGGATGACATTATTAATTTTGTTTAAGTTAATTTCCATAAAGTTGTACATGGTGCGGCAGAAATACTTCCAACATTTAACTCTCAGAAATACCTCTTAGTGCCTTACAAGTTTTTAAATAATTTCTCCCAAGCAAGGTGAAAAGACCACTAGTGCACAGAAGGTTACTGTGAAAAAAGTCTTGGTATAGAGAGTGTCAAAGAAAGGATAAAATATAGATAGGATTCAAGAAGATAGAAGATGGCAACTGACATTGCGTTTACATTTTTGAGTATGGTGGCTATCTGGGGAGAAAGCAAATGGAAGAGATTTCAACAGGCAAGAATTGCGAGAAAAGAAACTAAAAGAGTTACATTTAGTTATTTTAACGGTAAAAAGCACCAGTCTAGGAGCAAGCTTAATTTCATGTAGTCAGGGAACCAGGGAAAAAAACCCTTTTCTTTGCAGTTGCAATGAAAGTATTTGTAGAAAAGATGGAGAGAATCCACTCGATGTCGGTATGAAAGTGACGGAAATCGAGATGCCAACACAGAACTGATTACATTGCAAATCCTTCTTTGGATTATATGAGATGTATTTCTATAAGATATAGATGATGACATTTCTACCCAAACTTGTAATTACTGACGCAGTATATGGACCATTAGATAAATTCTTATATTAATCAATTTATTTGGACGAAACCGTCATATTATTACTATTGTTAGGTTGCCATTTTTCATCATATTTCGATTTCTGCTATGGTCAGACTATCTACTAATTCTGCGAGAAGACGTAAGGCAAGTCATGGTGTGTTGTTATGGCTCCATTTTATGTGTTTTCTATCTCCCCTAACATCCCAAACAATATATAGACAAGGTTCTCCTTAGTGTGTCGGCTGTACTTAACAAGATATTTTTTGTATATATCTTAAGATGGGTCTTCCAGGGATTCTTTCAATGTGTTGTTTTGTTTCATTTTTTTATCATTCCAAGTACACCTACTATCACTGGCACGATTCTTGTTTTCAATTTCCACATTTTTTTTATTTCAATTTCCATGTTTTTATATTTTCACTGTTTTTCGACAGTCTCATTATTATTATTATTATTATTATTATTATTATTATTATTAAACATATAGAGAAAAGTGCGATTTAAGCAAAGAACAACACTAAAAAAGTCCGTGTTTGTCAATGTTGAACAATATTTTGACGGTAAAAAAATGCTATGTTTGCATAACAACTTTTGATTTTTGCTGATGTCTTTTTTATATTTCTATACTTGGATGCAATTTTTAAACATTACTTGAAGAAGACAGGCGTTCTGCCAAATATTGGTGAGCATTGTGAAACAATGATACATTTATTTTTATTTTATTTTCTCAAGACTCTCTCTTTTCTAAGTGTTGAAAAATATTGCTAGACTTACTTCAGCCATTTAGCTTCTTCTTCTTGTCGTCGTCGTCGTCGTCGTCGTCGTCGTCGTTGTTGTTGTTGTTGTTGTTGTTGTTGTTAGGGCTTCATATGTTTTCTATTATTTCTGCTGCATCTACATCTTACGGGTGCCAAACAATGATCTAAGGCCAAAAATAAATTGACATTATCTACTGTTCATTAGAAAATATAAAATCACGCATATTTTTCATAGATAGAGTCCTTCGTAATGTGTGAGCTGTTCGTGTGAGTGCAATTATTTCGTATTTCTTTAAGCCATGGGCTACCAGGAATTCATCCAATGAGACTATCACAGCTTTTCAAATCATCCGAGGGCTCCACCTACAAATAGAATTATTGATGTCCTCGTGTGCGACATTTTTGAGATTTGCAATTCAAGATCATTGTATTTTGATAGTTTTTGTAGATCGTCAAAGACATATTACAATTTGCATGGACAGCTATGTCAGGTAGAAAGCACATACTCTTTTATTGCTCTTAGACCACAATGTATGTTCGATGAGCCTTGGTTGATATATATGTGTTTTTTGTAATCTATATATATAAAATTGAAGTTGTGTGTGTGTGTGTCCGTGTGTGTGCGTACCCTCACTGATTTCTATTACCTTACAGTTCCATCTTTTTCATCCGATTTGTTTCAAAACTTACACACCCCATGCAAATTTATTATTCTACACAACAAAGAAAAATATACATTTTTCATTTTAATTATGTTTAATTTATTATTTTAAATTATTTTTAAAAATAAATTCAACACAGTAACTTGTACATGGAGAATAACTCTTTCAAAAAATAGGAGAGTAAACTCTTTTATTTAATATAAATAAAATTGTTGATGTCTCTGTCTGTGCCAGTTTGTTAGTGTCAGTGTGTGGGGGTGGGTGTCAGTATCTTCACTGATTTCTATTAACATACACTTCCACATTTTTCATCCGATTTGTTTCAAAAACTTATACACCTCTTGTTAGTTTATTCAAGCGGGCATTCATCTATCGCAGCTAACCCAGAAGCAACTCTTCAATGTTTACCCATCTTCATTTTATCTTACTGCGTCGGCTGAAGTTACACCTATCATCCCTACAAATATGCGCTGCCATCTGTCTTCATTCTTCATACTGGTGTATTTCCCCATAGAAAGATCAATGCTTAAACTACCCATAGAAATTCTTACTCTTCCCATCACGATCAACATTGGGTACTTACTTCTAGTGCTCCATAAAATTCTTACACAGGTTATCTATATAGCCCAGTATGGTTGATGTGCATAACAGTTTCTAGTAGTTTTCTTTCTGCAATAGTTGCATATTTTCTAATGAATATATTGGCTCACTTTATCATGCCGATTTTTTTAATTTAGTGGGTGCTCACACTGTGCAACCAGACAAAAGATGGTCAGTTTTTCAATGTTTGCTTTTTTAATTTGAAGAACTGGTCTTGTTAAGCAAGAATAATACCTTCGGTTTCAGCTTTTAAACCTGCACTGCGTAACTACTGCGTAATGTTTTTTAATCGAGTAAATAATTAGTACATTTCGTCAAGACAGACATGTTTAATTTATTTGTGGCGGGCAGACATGTTATTGGCCTATAATTTTTGGACCATTTGTTTCACAATGTTTTGACTGGAGATATGCAGTACCTTCAGTGATTCATTCTGAAATTTCATTAGGGTTATTAATTATCGTTGATAAAGTTTGTGCAATAGTTTTATGAGAGATGTTAGGGACAAAATTCGTGTAACAGCGTTTGTCTATATCAGCTTCTTTGGTACGGGTAGAGTATTGACCATGGAGAGCTTATTAGTTTGCTTTCATTTTTAGGTTCTTTGCCGCTGAAATAGGTATATTATGGTTCATTTGTATTTTTTCAACTACTTAAAATTCCATTTTGAATATATTATTTTACATTATTATTAAATAAAGTTACTTATTTCTTTCCTCTTCTCTAATGCAGATCATCATTCAGTCTTCTTTAATGCCCAGATATATTTACGGACAGATTGTTGTCGTTTTATAAGCCAGTTCTAGTTGAACGTATCCTATGCTTTGTTTGGATCTAGACACATCCAGACAATCAACATATTCATTAAGGATATATATGCTGGGGCGAGAGAGAAGCTTATTCGTATCGATATGCATTCGTTTAATGTCAGCTATGGTCCAGTTAAAGATGTTGAAATTGTACTGTAACACATGTACAACCAAAGTAATTATGGCGACATTCTTTTTTGTTAATTCAAGTAGGGATTTAACACCAGATGCACATGTCTGTAGTATTATCTTACTAGTTTCCTCCTTCATTTGTGTATGCTATATTTAATCTTTTCGCTGACTGCTACATATTTATAGGCTTCTTGTGGTTCCAAATCCGTAAACTTTGTTACAAAATCTTGATCTATTGATTGTGTTTCTACAATTCATTCTTTCTTCAATGATACTTTTGAATAGTTATCTAATCCAAAATTCATACCGATGTCATAAGTAAAATATTTTACAATATTTAGGATAGCCTTCAAATCATTTTCATCTTTGACAAAGCGTTTGATAACATATATGTAGAATAGATGATTTAGCACTTTCTTTTTTAACTTATATCAATTAATATTACTGCATATTTCATGAGAAAGGGGAATTAAGAACAAACAGAAGAAGAAGAGTGACAGGGAGTTTTCCTTGGAAGATACCTCTTCGGATATCTGAAGAATTAAAAGTGGGAGAACATTTGGTTTGAGTCAGGTATAATGCGTTTTGTCACAGTTCCATGCGCTATTTAAGGAAGTTTATGAAGATAATTTATACTTACAGATCCAAGAGTGTGGTACAATATCAAAAGCGTTACGGTAATCTCTCCAGGCTGTGCTGAGATTTCTACATTTTTCTGCAAATTTTCAGGATCATTTTATTTATTAGTTGTTAATCTTTGTATACCTATAAACTTCTATGAGATTTCATCTGTTCCCAAGGAAAATTTTTTTTAATCGAGTAAATAATTAGTACATTTCGTCAAGACAGACATGTTTAATTTATTTGTGGCGGGCAGACATGTTATTGGCCTATAATTTTTGGACCATTTGTTTCACAATGTTTTGACTGGAGATATGCATTACCTTCAGTGATTCATTCTGAAATTTCATTAGGGTTATTAATTATCGTTGATAAAATTTGTGCAATAGTTTTATGATAGATGTTAGGGACAAAATTCGTGTAACTTGTTATTTTCATTGAGTTTTTTTTTGTTTTTTGTCATTTTCTTATAGCTTACCTAACATTCTTCTTGGTTACATTTTTCAAATCCTGTTCAGGTTTATATTTTATTTTACTTTTGTTTTCGTTTGATCCACATCTTCAATAGATGGTGGCTCATTTAATCTATAACCGCTTTTCCAATTTTTCTTGCAAAACATCTTGACGTCTGTCTGGAATACATTTTCTTTTGTCCACAGAACCTACAACGCTTTTCATATTGTCTTGTTCTGTGTGATTTTAATTAGAATTTTTGTTTGCTTATTTCTTTTATTGACAGAATTTTAGTTTCTGTTTTATTTTATATTTCCGCGCGATTTTCTTGCTTTTCCCCGTTGAAAAATTTGAATTTCATGATAACTTATCTGGTATCGATAACTCATCTGATATTGTTTATTTTTCATTTTAATTATGTTTTCTAACTGGGCTATTTTTGTCTTTTGTTTACTGTTTTACTTGTCAAATTCCGATTTTCTCTAAGTGTTAGCAAATGTTGGAAGAATTTCGATTATTATTATGTCATTGTTCATCATAATTCGATTTCTGCTATGGTCTCACTCCCTACCAAGTCTGCAGAAAGACCTAAGGCAGGTTGTGGTGTGTTGGTAAAGCTTCATTTCATGCTTTTTCTATCTCCTCCAACATCCCTAGCGTTACATATACAAAGTTCTCTTTAGTGTTTGGGCTGTACTTAACAAAACAATTTTGGTATATCTCTTAAGCAGGGGGTTTCCAGGGATTCTTTCAATGTGTTGTTTTGTTTCATTTTTTTCATTCCAAGTGCACCTACTATCACTGGCACGATTCTTGTTTTCACTTACCACATTTTTTTCTATTTTAATTTTCAGGTCTTTATATTTTGGCAGTTTTTCGAATTCCTTGTTGTTATGTTACAATTCTCTGGACAAGCCATATCAATTAATAAGCAAGTTATGTTTTCGTTTTTAACAACAATATCTGGCCTATTTGCTTCAGGTTTTCTGTCTGTGTAAATAATTTAATCCCATAGAATGGTAACATCTTCTATTTTTGTAACCGGTGCTGGGTGATGTTCATACCAGTATTTGTTTACATATTTTCCATGTTTGCACATTGTCCAGTGGAGATATTGTCCCAATCTATCGTGATCATTTTTATATTCATTTTTGGATAGTACACAACATCCTGAGATTAGACTGTCAATTGTTTCTTGGTATTTATCACAGAACCTGCATTTTCGATCCATATTATTATGTATAATATTTGCTTGAAAGTACCTAGTGAAAAGACTTTGGCCTTGCAATGTAAGTATAAAGCCTTTAGTTTCAGACTTTAATTTATTATTTATTATTAGTAGTAGTAGTAATACAATAATTATTATTATTATGTCTTTTCTTTGGTTTCTGTTGTATATTCCTATCTATCTGTTTCCCAACCAATGACCTAATGTTAGAAATGGCATCATAGCGTTTTCCATTAAGCTTTTTATATTAAAATTTGACAACCTTCGACAACACGCATTTTACATATATAAAGCACATTTCGTATGGTGTGAGCTCAGCATGTGAGTGCCATTTTCGTATTTCTAGAATGAATATCTTCAATGATTCTATCTAATCGTTTTTCAATTACACCCAGGGCTACAACTATAACTGGGATTATTGATGTCCTTATGCGCCACGTGTATTACTACTACTACTATTATTATTATTATTATTATTATTATTATTATTGTTACCACGACTACATTTTCAGTATTTATTTCCATTGTTTTTCATCGCCAATCCCAGATAAAATTTCTACGACCTTAAAAAAAATATTGGGGAACTATCTATATATTAATTCCGTGTACCTAAGGGTGTTTAGCTCTAGAAAGGCATATTAATGCGCACACAAACACAAAAGACTAAACATAGAAACGCTGTAAGCACAAAAACGCATGATAAATTAAAGAAAACGTGAAACAGGAAATATAAAAGGGGAGAATTACTATAAAATATATATCATCTATTAAAAGAGAGAGGGTGTTTTATTGTACTAATAGCGTTTTGTGCTTTAAATAATAATTTCAATTCTTTTTTGTTCTCTTCATCTTGATTCGCCTTCAACTAAGAAAAATACTTTTCCTGCACTTGATTTTATTTATTTTATCCAATCGGTCCTTCAATTCTCGCTGTGAACAACATAGCAAATCGTAGTCTTTATACAGTAACACCTGTCTACGTATCTTTTCTGTGATGAATCAAATTAAATGTATTTTGCAAATGCATTATATTCACGGAGAAAATAATTGAAATGAAAGAAAGCATAAGACAACAGAGGCATCTAGAGAACGGTAGAGAAGAAAACAAAAACTATTATGAACAGAAAAGATACAAGCAATCGGTAAACATAATAAAGAAAGAATGCCAGCAAGGAGGAATGATATGAACAAATAAGAGAGGGAACTTTGTATTTATAATTGTTATTGCAATATTTTGTTAAATTTGTTAAGTTTAAATATTTAATTATGCAAGAAGGGAATTTCTATGGATATTTAATGTTATAGAATTTCTCATGTGCTTATTCAAACTGCTGTGCGGCCTCCACTTTTTTCCATGATAATGAACTCGACTTGAGTATACATATACTCCGGACATAGTGAGATACGGGAGTTACCGTAAGAGTCCGACAGTCACCGTAAGAGTCCAGTAGATACCGTCATATACCGAGGCTTCACGGAAAATACAGTGTCAGCAGTTCATAGTAGCTCTGAGCTCCACTCAGACAGAAAATTACTACGCAGCACCCGTCAGCTTCCGACGTGGACATACTAATTCTACTACGGCTTCACTTCAGAGACTTGTATATATATTTCTAACTAATCGTATTCCTGGATTACTAAACTGCGTTCAAGTTTCTATCTTTACGTTTAATATACTTATTTTATCTCAAATATCTAGTCTGTTGTTCATAATTTTGAGCGATTCCCATTCCCGGGATCTTCAACACAAACACTAGCTCAAGAATTAAGATTCAGTCAGTCAGTTGAGTGCCATACGTGATACACGCTTGGGTGATCATGTCTCTTTCGAGACATGACTGACTGGGCAGAATAGTATCCCGCAGTAGGCTGCTATCGCTTTTTACGGTAGACTGGTTGCCAGCCAAGGCTATAGAATTCAATCTGTCCTGTTATTTAACCCATAACTTGAGGGAAGATACGGATTAATACCTTTTCCAGTGGTATTTGTGCGCAAGTGAATGCAACGAATTCAACTAGAATTTGAACTCGGCTACCCGATTTCTCGTTCCGAGTCGATATCCACTGCACCACAACGCACTTCCGCTAATTAAGATTCATGAGGATATTAAAATAAGAAAACTGAAATTTTCACAGTTTGAATCTATTAATAAATAATACGCAGTTGAATTTTTCGAGCGTAAAAGCAGAAACAACATTGTAATTTTTGCTTTCATCGCCATCGATAAACATAAAAAGGGATATTTTGCTAATTATGATCCAATTCTCTTGTATATTGAATAAATATAGATAGACATTTCATTCTATACAAATAACAGATTCCATCTTGATTTTAAAAAGTAATGTTTTCAAAAAATCCGTCTTATGTCTTGTGCTATGTGCACCTATCACTGAGATTTATATCTTTATGTTCTAACGATGGCCAGCGGCTGAGGCGTTTACTGTAATTATCTTATCAATAAACGGTCATCTAGTTAATTAGTAATTTATTCAGAATTTCGTTTTTTTTTTTTACACGGAGGTATTTGGCTGCATGAAAGAAGGTAATTATTTCCCGCGCTTTGACAGCTGATTTAGATTCGTTTTGCCAGAGGCTTTAAGGGTTTGTTAACTAAAACAATATAAATTACAAGGGGAAGGGAGAATATTATAATATTATATTAAATTGGAGAGAAAAAGGAAAGCAATTTAGAGTTTGAAAATTGAAAGCAAAGAAAGAAACGGTAAATGAAGGATAAAATGTGTGGATATGTGGCACTATAATAAAAAAATCGAAATTATATATATATATATATATATATATATATATATATATAAGTTGAATATATGGATCGGAATCCGACAAGATGAATAGAATAAATAAATATATCCAAAATATATAAACAGTCCAAGGTATGAGATACGTCAAATGCATGTGGGGTAATAGACTGACAACAAGGTCCCACCCTTTTACAGTTAAATCAGCCAAATGCAGAGAACAATTCTACCTCACCAGCTACTTTTCTCACACTTTCCGTCTGTGGATCTTCCTTCTATATACTTGCTTTTTTGACGGCTACAACTTCCAGGAATTTAAATGCAATGTCAGTTCCCATCTCTTATCCACTTGACTCCAATCCTTTCTACATCAACCCGTGTATCTTGTTCTTTTCCTTTCTCTCTTCCTTCGCAACTGTTTTCACTCCTCTGTTCGCATCCTTCTCTTGTTCTTTCTCTGTCACCCACTGTAGCTGGTTCATCTTCCTCTTTACTCTCCTCGTGCCTAAAACTTTAAATCTCTTACGTAGCCCCCAGCACATCAATGGCGGTACCTCCTTGTTTGGTGTGAAATTATTAAAAAAATAAGAAAGTGCATTGGGATAACAAGCTAATGTATTCTATAATATAATCTACTTTTAATATACTATCTAGTTAATATATAAATTCAAGTATGCTAAATGTTTAAATAATCTTTTGTAGTGCAGTGAACATCTTCAAAGATGAAGAAAGAATTTGACGCGATAAATATGTTTCTATCTCCGACTGTTGGAAATATCTCGGACAGAAAATGGGCGAGATAAAAGAGCATTACGAAAATATTAACTACAAGGAAGTTCAAACTCTAAATCAAAACGAGGCACCAGAAATTTCTGAGGCAGATTAGCAGGAAAACGGGCATTCTGAATTTAAACATAGAGTGTCCTATTTATTGTGTTTGTGTAAATGGGTGAAAGAACAAAGGCAATGAAGGTTGCTATAGGAACAAATTTACTTGTCCCAACAATTATAATAAAGTTATGGAGATTTCTAAATGCCCGTTTCCAGCAAGGCCATAACAAGAAGAAGAAACAAAAATCGAAGGAGGAGGAAGAAAATGGAGAAAAAGAAGGAGAGGGGAGAATGAGATGAATGAAAAAGAAGAAGGAGAAGAAGAAAATACAATGCTGAGACGAAAAATGGTTATTCCTTCTGGAATTTTCTTCGTAGAGATATATTATCCTATTATTATGCCTATCCTTCACTTTGTATTGTTTAGTCAACCAGAAAAAAAGATCATTGCTTTGATGACGCATTTGTACAACAAAACAAAATGACAGATCATTCTAAGTTCGATGATTGTTTTTTTTTTTTTTAAGGACTAATATTTGAAAATTTCATCATGTTATTGAAATTGGCTTCGAAGAATTACATTGTAACATCTCTTTGTTTAATTCTAAAGACTGCGAAATTAGCTTAAACATTGTACTATGCATTGAAATATCTTACAAAAATTTTGGAAAATAAAAAAGACGGAAAGATCTCTGTCCCACCAAACAAGTGATTCCACAACCAAATTATGATTTTTATCCATTTACAAGTGTGTATGACCAAGAATCTTTCAGTTCGTCGACCTGTTTCATGATGTTTATATATTTACAACGAAGTTATATTTCTATTTATTTTATGTCAATATAAAATATTGTTCCGTCTGCCTTTTCTGTTCTTATAAGATTTGAATTGTTCCAAATGTTGCGTTTTACCATTCATATTTTGTTAGTATTATTTTAAAACAATTTATATGATTGTTTGAATTATTCAAAGAAAACATTCGTTTAATAAAAGAAAAGAGAATAACTAAAAAATGCCTGTAAACTAATAGTTATACGAATTGTTTAGTGTCACTGCAAAAGATCAAATAGAACGAAAAAAAATACAGACTTCAACAAATAAACAAAAATAGAAAAATACTGAAGAATAAACCGATTGGAAATTACTGTATTAGCAAATGTCGTACTTTCCCTTTTTAGTTTTACTGATGCTTAAAGCATCGATGACTCCGACCGGAAGTATATGCGATTCTAGTAAAAATTTATATGGTTTTATTTATGGTCATCAGCAAAAGATACAACCCAGAATGCCAAATACAGGTGGGGGACAACAGAATCAAACAAGTCCAAGAATTTAAGTACCTAGGAAGTGTTCTAACAGGAGATGGAAAGTGCGACACGGAGATCCGAAGGCGAATTGGCATGGCAAAGGACGCGTTCCAGAAGATGAGCAAAATACTAACACACAGGAAGATCTCAATAGAAACGAAGAAAAGAGTGCTAGACTGCTACGTGATGTCAGTTCTTCAGTACGGCTGTGAATGCTGGACAATATCATCGAAAATGAGGAAAAAACTGGAAGCGGCCGAAATGTGGTTCTACAGAAGGATACTACGGATATCGTGGACTGAGCATACAAGCAACGACGAAGTGTTAGAAAGAATGGCAACAAAAAGGAAATTGATGCTGAGCATCAGGAAGAGACAACTGAAGTTCCTGGGACATGCAATGAGGAAGGAGAGCCTGGAGAACCTGATACTGACTGGTCAGATAGAAGGAAGGAGAGACAGAAGAAGGCAGCGGATAACATATCTGCAGAGTCTGATCAGGTGGATGACGGAACGGGGGTTGCCAGGAGCAACAGGAGCAAACATACTAAGAGCCACAAGGGATAGGGAGACGTGGAGATCCATGATCGCCTACGTCCTGAAGGGACAGGGCACATAGAAGAAGAAGAATTTAGTAGCTCTTTTATTACATTACATTCTTATCTATCCATTTATATTCTCTACTTTCCTCTATGCGATGACTCACTAGGTTTTCTTTTTTCAATTTCTCTTTTCTTATAGCGTTAATGTCGTCAATGTTATTCCGATATTTTGTTTTACTCTTACTTCATTGTGTCTTTTTCTGGTTTTATGCTGTGACTAGTTTCTTATCTCCCCTTAAAACTATCTTTTACCCATCGCTTTGATTATCTTCAACTAACTATCACAATGACGTCTCCACAATATTTTTATTTTTTCAATGATAAAGAGGAAGTATGTTGTTTTGAAAAATATCGGAGAGCCGAGTTCGAATTCCAGTTGGATTCGTGGTATTCACTTACGCGCAAATAATATATGGGTTCGATAGCAGGACAGATTAGGTCCTTACGCGTAAATGATATATGGGTTGAAAAGCAGGACAGAGTAGGTCCTTACGCTTAAATAATATATGGGTTCGATAGCGGGACAGATTAGGTCCTTACGCGTAAATGATATATGGGTTAAAAAGCAGGACAGAGTAGGTCCTTACGCTTAAATAATATATGGGTTCGATAGCGGGACAGATTAGGTCCTTACGCGTAAATGATATATGGGTTGAAAAGCAGGACAGAGTAGGTCCTTACGCTTAAATAATATATGGGTTCGATAGCGGGACAGATTAGGTCCTTACGCGTAAATGATATATGGGTTGAAAAGCAGGACAGAGTAGGTCCTTTCGCTTAAATAATATATGGGTTCGATAGCGGGACAGATTAGGTCCTTACGCGTAAATAATATATGAGTTGTATAGCAAGACAGATTAGGTCCTTACGCGTCAGTTATATATGAGTTGGATAGTAAGACAGAATAGGTCCTTACGCGTAAATATTATATGGGTTGGATAGCAAAACATATTAGGTCTTACGCGTAAATAATATATGCGTTAGATAGCAAGACAGATTAGGTCATATAGATTTGGTTGGAAACTAGTCTGCCACAGAAAGTACTGGAAATCATCTCCGGGTAAAAAATCTGCCCATCAGTCATGTCTCTTTCAAAACATGTTTGCCCAGGAGTGTGTCAAGTATGGCACTCAAGTGATTGACTGTTAAAACCGTCTGTGTTCCTTCAAATATTTTTTTGTTTTTTCTTCCCTCATATTTTGTTCGTTTTCCTATTCTTTTTTTCTTGAATTTCTACTCAAACACACATTTTCTTATTTCTCTCTCTCTCTCCCTCTCTCTTTCTCTCTCGCTCTCTCTCTCTCTCTGTTTTCAATCTTTAACTGTTCTGGTTTATTAGAATTAATTCCTCTTCAATTATCTTGATCTGATTCAATCTTTTCTAAATAACCGCATAATGAAGGCCGTCTTGTATGGGCATGCCTCCACATCCTACTGTACAAACGCCGGTGTCCCACAGGGCACTATCCTAGGCCCGACACTCTTCCTTATTTTCATAAACGATCTCATATACATGATGAAGTACCAAGTAGGCATCTATGCAGATGACAACACAATTTACTCCCGCATCAGTAAGAAACCCGGCGTGGCGGACAAACATAATCTCGCTGCTGATCTTGAGAGGGATCTACATTCTATGGTGAATTGGAGTAAGAAGTGGCTTGTAAATTTCAATGCGTCTAAGACCAAGCTGATTTCTGTCAATCATCACAGGCAACCTCTCCTGCCTCCCATAAGCATAGACCAAGCGAGTCTCCATGAGAGCAATACACTGCGCCTCTTCTGACTTTCCCTCTCTTCTGATCGCAAGTGGAATCACTACATTGAAGCAATAGCTAAATCCACTGCTAAGAAGGTTGGGTCACTGTGTCGGGCCAGGATGTTTTTCCGGCCTGAATCCATCCTGCATATATACAAATCAACCATTCGTCCGTGCATGGAATACTGCTGCCATATATGGTAAGGCACCCCTGCTGTTCATCTCAGTGTTCTCGACAGGCTCCAAAGGAGAATCAGTAATGTGATAGGTACCGACTTTGCGGCTCGACTACAGTCACTTCCCTACCGACGAGATGTTGCCTCCCTTTGTCTGTTTTTTATGGCTTCTTCTCCAACGAACTTAAGTCACTGGTGCCCCTGCAACAGGTGTTTACTCGTGCAACCAGACTGGCAACTGGGTCTCACCAATTTATACTTAGATCAACCAAATGCAGACGACAATTCTACTCCTTCAACTTCTTTTCTCGCACTTCCCTCCTGTGGAACTCGCTTCCATATTCTTGCTTTCCTGACGACTACAACCTCCAGAAATTTAAATGCAATGTCAATACTCATCTCTTAACCACTTGACTCTAGTTCTTTCTTCACCATATGTATATGCTTCCCTTTCTCTCTATCTTTGCAACTGTCATCACACCTGTATTCCAATCCCTCACTTGCTCTTTCCTAACTGGTTCGTCTTTCTCTTCACTCTCTTCTATCTAATGTTTTTTTCTCTTATGTAGCCCCCAGCACATCAGTGGCGTTACCGCCTTGCTCGGAGTGATACGATTAAAAAAATCTCTATTTGTTTTCCTTCTGCCTTTCTTTTACACTTTCAGTTACACATTCATCTACCCACCCATATTCATACTCTTGCTTCTCTTTCTTTCAGACACCAATCTTTTAATTTGTCTTTTTCTTTTTTTTTTTCTTTTTAGTGATAAAATCCTTTTAATTTAATAGAAGAGGTAAAGTTAAGAATTTATCGAACCAACCGAGAAACATTTCTAAAGTAAATATTAATATCTGGTCTTATGATCAAATTTAGGATATAAATCAGGCCGCAGACTTTTCAGTATTGCCTTCGTATATTTTCATATCTCTTTTTATTCTATTCTACTTTCCAGCTTGGATCTATATCATAACATTATTTCTATCCTTAAGATTATTTTTGCTTCTTACTCGCATTATTATCTTATTAGATTTCTCTTTGTTTGTAACTCTTTCCATGTGTGTAGATCCTCTCTACCACAATGTGTATCTCACCATTTTTTAAATTTAAATTCATCCTTGCGCTTAAATTTTTCTGATATCTACCTCTTTTTAATTCATCTATATCAGCGCGCTCATTTTAAAATCTCCCACTGTTGCTGTAAATCACTATATAACGTGCAGTGTTCCTTATTTTGTTTTGTGATATTCGATTTTCATTCTTCGCCCTAATTTTCTTTAATGTTTCCAGTCTTTTCCTTTTTTTTTTTCAACGCAACCAACTTATCCTTCTTCAGGTATCCATACCTTATTCTTTCTTTCTTTCTTAATATGGCTCCATTTTTTATTTCGTCCTTAATATCTCTCTGATTTTCTTTCTTTCTTTCTTTCTTTCTTAATATGGTTCCATTTTTTATTTCGTCCTTAATATCTCTCTGATTTTCTTTCTTTCTTTCTTAATATGGCTCCATTTTTTATTTCGTCCTTAATATCTCTCTGATTTTCTTTCTTTCTTTCTTTCTTTCTTAATATGGCTCCATTTTTTATTTCGTCCTTAATATCTCTCTGATTTTCTTTCTTTCTTTCTTTCTTTCTTTCTTAATATGGCTCCATTTTTTATTTCGTCCTTAATATCTCTCTGATTTTCTTTCTTTCTTTCTTTCTTAATATGGCTCCATTTTTTATTTCGTCCTTAATATCTCTCTGATTTTCTTTCTTTCTTTCTTTCTTTCTTTCTTAATATGGCTCCATTTTTTATTTCGTCCTTAATATCTCTCTGATTTTCTTTCTTTCTTTCTTTCTTTCTTAATATGGCTCCATTTTTTATTTCGTCCTTAATATCTCTCTGATTTTCTTTCTTTCTTTCTTAATATGGCTCCATTTTTTATTTCGTCCTTAATATCTCTCTGATTTTCTTTCTTTCTTTCTTTCTTAATATGGCTCCATTTTTTATTTCGTCCTTAATATCTCTCTGATTTTCTTTCTTTCTTTCTTTCTTTCTTTCTTTCTTTCTTTCTTTCTTTCCCAGTCATTTTCTATTATTTTACTCGTTTCAGTTCAATGATCTTCTATTTAATATTGTTTTCTAAAATATTTACCTCGTTTGTCCCTTTCTTTTTCTTGCCTATATCCATCTATATCCACCTCTTCCAACTTCTTTCGATTAGAGCAAATCCATACCAATCCCCTTGGCTTGTTTTGCACTTTCCTCGCTCTTGAAATTGCTCTCATTCTTTTCCTCTTCAGAATTCTCGTTGCTTCTCCTCCTCACTTAATGTTTTCTCTAGGATCTGTTCCATCGTCTTTCTTGCTTATATTTATTTATCAAAGCTCTTACAAATGGCCGATCATCTTAGAACTGACCTCAATAACATATTTCAAACAAAGAAAGAAAAGTATTTAAAAAATGCTTAATCAAAAAGAAACACTGAAGTCATATTGGAATTTTAGAACGAAAACTTTAATTCGCTGTTCATTAGCAAACTGCTAATAAAGATGGCGACGCTGACGCTGAAAATTCGCCGCTCAATTACACTTGCAAAATGTTCGGCTCCCGGCAATGTATCCTTTCTATGAATCATCCGATTTTTCTTCTTTCTTTTTTTTTAACTTCAAGTATGGACAGAGTGTCTCTATTCTCAACCATTATGGATTCTGTTCAGGAACTTCAGCTATTTTCTGATTTGGCAGGGAAGGGCGGTTATGCAATTATCGATTGTGCCTTCTAGTGTCGTTTCGTTTTTCTTGGAATGATTACACACATCACATGGCAAAGATCCTATCTTTGCCGATCGGCTCTACTCTTCGAATTCAAAGCAGAAGGTAAAGGTAAAGGATTTTAATCAAAAGGCTTTTAAACTTGGAAATCCATTACTCTTGGAAGAAAGCAATCTTTCAAAAAGCGATTGAATAAAATTCCGCGTGTGTAATTATTTGGTTAACTGCCTCGGTTTGTTCGTTTCGAAAATTCATTCGAAACACACTCCTTTTTCCTACCAGATGATACTTATCAAGAATAAAGTACAGTCGGACGTCAATATCCGCGGAAAACAAATCATGTGGGCTTCACCATCCACTGATTGACAAACACGATAGTTCTACCAGGCTTCTTTATCCGCGGGTAGCCATCTCGGAGCATCGCCCATTGCTGTTGTGCATATCGCTTTCGCTTATCATTATCAGTAAATATTTTTAAAACATTTGTGAAATTAAAACGATCGTCAGAATAAAATTGTATGAATACAATACAAACAGAAATAAATACCGCCTAAGTTTTATTATGAAGAAATAATAAAATGATCTATTCAAATATCCTCAAAAAATCTTTTTATGAACATATCCTGATGTGGGGGCGGAGGAAATCAAATAAAATATTTTATTTCATTTCATTTTTTTTTTTACAGTTAAGATAATTCAATGGATTAAATATCTATTTTTAGTGATTTTTAGTAATAAAATAAGCATTAGTTGTAGAGTAAAATATTCGAATATATATTGTATATATAATTTACGATTATTTCACAACCGCTGTGGAAACTGTATTGGTTGAATAACAAAATCCTCCAACTTTAGATTTCAGCTTAACCTGTTCAATTCTTGAGCTAACCGTTATATTCTCTATATATCCTGACAAAATATACCTCTTACAATATACTGAAATGTTCATTCATCTTGCTAAGTTAGTGAACCAATTACAAAATCTGCAATTTTTTGCTAGCAACAGTAGATAACTTGCTTATGCATGCCCCACCCTAGTAAATATGCTTCTATGATACTAAAATAGAGGACTGGAATGCACACATACCCTGAGCAACCTTCAGTCCACCCTTTTTCTATGGCTCATGAATATGAGCAAGATTGACTTGCTGGCTGTTAAAATATGAATTTTGCTGCGTTGAGTTCTGGGTTGACGAGATATGTACACCCGTGGGAGAAAGCTGCTTTTTCTTTTTTTTTTTTTTTGTTATTTGTCCCTTCATTAATGGTGGTGTAGATAGTTTTTTTCTGGGTTTTGGCGTTGTCGCCTGTTAAGCAGTTATCCGAACCTTCCAGTAACTAAGAAGATGGATATCCTATCAGCAGGTGTATAACATTGTAGATATTTTACGACTATTTTGTGGTTATTTATGCATACATCTCCTATGGGTGTTTTCTGTCCTACTGCCCACTAGTCTTCCACCAACCAATATGCACATGAAATTGTTTAAAATGAAAATGAACAAAACTAGCATTCAGGAAGTAGTCGATCATGGTCTTCCACGTCTCCCTATCCCTGATGGCTCTTAGCACGCTTTCTCCTGTAACATCCCGCAGCCCCAGTTTTTACATACACCTGATCAGGCCCTTCAAATATGTTATCCGCTGCTTTCTTCTCTCTCTCTCTCTTTTCATCTATCTGCTTTGTTAGTATCAGGTTCTCCAAGCCCTCCTTCCTCATTACAAGTCCTAGGAACTTCAGTTGTCTCTTCCTGATGCTCAATATTAATGTCCTTTTCGTTTCCATTCTTTCCAACACCTCATTATTGCTCACATACTCGGCCCATGATATCTGCAGCATGCTTCAGTAAAACCACAATCTAGCTGCTTCAAGTTTTCCCTTCATCTTTGTTGATATTGTCCAATATTCAGTGCCTTATTGAAGAACTGACATAACATAGCATTCTATTATTCACTTCGTTGTTTCTAGAGAAAGTTTCTTGTGTCTTAATAATTTTCACAGCTTTAGCATACCCATCTTAAAATATAAAGATCCCAAGTATACCATTTCCAGCATCAATGCGAAAAGTCTACGTTCCAGTTGTTGAGAAGTGGAACTCCATTTTCTTGAGAACAAACCCAATCTACTATTTCTACCTGAATCAGATATTAATGCATCAAAAACACTACAGCAGCTGGAATTCAAGCACACACGCACATTATAGGCAAGCATGATTCCCGTAGTAACAACGATCACAAACTTGGAGCCAAAGAACGGATGTCCTTGTAGCAGAGATGACCAAAACGATGACCCTGATCTTCTATATATATGCTTCCGTGTGGCCATTATCCACATTACCACACCCGCATTCGTTCTCAATCACCCCCAGATTGATGGGACAGTCATTTCTAACCAAATAGAAAAAGATGATTGATAATTTACTTACTGAATTTTCTTAGTGTTTATATCTTTTGAGACCTCTCTGTTCAACACAGAGTTTTCTACTTATAGAAAACCGATTGCAAAGATTTTCATCGCCAAGGAACTAACCCAGATAAGAGAAAAAGACATGATAAAAGCTTAGTACATTTTTTGTTCTGCCTGTTTTTGATTGACTAATTTACTGTTCCACAGAACGATTTTTTGATATGCGAAAGCAGATCAACAGTTTTTGATTTTTAAACATCTTGAAATACCTTGCATTCAGAACTGCTAGGAATGGATCTTTTCTAAAACAGAGCAGTTGTACCTCTTCCCAACATAAAAAACGACAAAAAAAAGACACATTAAGCCCTGGATCCTCACAATTTGAAACCACTATTTCAATATTTATCACCATACTTAGAGTGGCACTTCATGCATTCGGAAATGTCACAGTTCTTGTAAGGAAATACAAAGTATAGCGATGCACAAACTACCCAGGCCACGGGTTGGAAAAAAAAAACTAGACCCCCTTTAATCCTAGAAGATCGCTAACCAAATTGTGAACTGAGGAAAAGCGGCTTTGCACACTATTATATACAGCCCCGATGAACATCTATTCGTCGAATAAAAAAACTCAATATTTGATGACAAGGGTCTTTCTCTCTTCATCTTCTCACGTATCACTGAGCACAATTTCTCTAATATTTTCACTGAAGCACGAGAAGTCTTATTATATGTCAAATCCTTTAACCTAAAACTGTCAATGTTTTTGACAAAATTCCGATGATTGTCCCTAAGAATCGCAGCCCGGAATCATCCCCGATCCTAAAGAAATTATTTAACCGCTGCTTGAAGAAGATATCCTTCGACAAGCTTGTGGAAAGTGTCAAGATTAGGCTCGGTCTTCAAAAACGTGGGAAAACGGTGTTTCAACTCTCAGTAGAGACCCATTTGTCTCCTCAGTATTATCATTAGGCTATTTGATACTAAAATCAATGAGAAGATTGTCGAAAACCCAAATAACAACAACCTTGTTAAGAACAACCACGGCGAGCAATATCGGTTTCAATCGGCTTTATTTTTTTTAAATTTTTTTTTATAAGCGTTTTACCCTGAGCAAAGGCATTTCACTGCCACTACTGTGCAGGGGGCTACGTAGAGTGGAGGAAGGATGATTAAATATAGGAAATGCCAGAGGGTGGGTGATAGGAGGGTAAGGATACAGAGAATGAGGGTTGGGTAGATGAGAGTGTTCTGAGAATAATTGGGAGTTAGAGTGATAGAAGGTGTCTATTGACCCTACATTTAAACACCTGGAGATTGTAGCTGTCGGGAAAGCAGACTTGTGGAAGGGAACTCTACGGGCGGGAAGCGCGAGAAAAGAAACTGTTGGTGTAGAAATTACGGTTACATCTTATCTGTTTAACTGTAAAAGGTTGGGACCTAGTTGCTAATCTAGTATCTCGTGTAAATTCGTGCTTAGGCGGCATCAGTGATCTAAGTTCATCGGAGCAGAAGCCATGAAAATACTTGTAGAAGAGGCACAGGGAAGCCACATCACGCCGGTGAGAGAGTGGTTGCAGTCGGTCTGCCAAGTCAGCATCAACCACGTTACAGATTCTCCTATGTATTTTGTCAAGAAGCCCAAGGAGGGTAGCAGGGGCACCCGACCAGATATGGCAGTAGTATTCAATACATGAGCGGATGGTAGATCTGTATATATGCAGGATAGAATCAGGCGGGAAAAACTTCCGGGCCCTGCACAGAGAGCCGACTTTCTACTGCCGATGTCATTACTCACACAATTAGAGAGGCTATTGACGACAAACACACCTCGAGGAACATAGTATTAGATATTTTAAAGCATTTTGAAAATGTGTGGCACAAAGTTTTGCTAAAGAAGCTTTCCAGCTATGAAACGCTTCGAAGGATCTTTAAATTTATAAAGTCTTTCGTATATAGGCAGGATCTTGAAGGTACTTATTTACGGCTAGTTCTCTTTGGCCCTGATAGTCAATGGGAGTCACTGCTAAGATCAACGCTCTTTTTTGATTTACAAAAATATTCTGCCTAAGAATATACTCTGATCATTTATAAACATCTGTGATGATAATAAGACGATAGACGGGTACACTTCTAAATCTCTTCATGATCAGCTTTGCAGCTGATCTCTCATCTGATCTAGTACTATCTTCAAAGTGGGGATGGAAGAAAAGAAGCTTATTACGTATAATAAATCGTAAGATAATTGCATGGTTGTGCGTTGTGGTGCAGTGGATATCGACTCGGAACGACAAATCGGGGAGTCGAGATCGAATTCCAGTTGAATTCCTTGCATTCACTTGCACGCAAACACCCTTGGGAAAGGTATTAATCAGTCTCTTGCCTCAAGTTATGGGTTAAATAACAGGACAGATTGGGTTCTAAAGACTTAGATGGCAACCAGTCTGCCGCAGAAAGGAATGGCAACTCTCTGCGGGATAATCTTCTGCCCAGTCGGTCATGTCTCTTTCAAGACATGATCGCTCAAGCGTGTATCACGTATGGCACTTAAACGACTGAATTGATTGGAAAAATACTTTGATGAAACCGTATTCCTCAGTTTTATAATTTTAATATTTAAACTAATTTTATAGGACGTTATAACAAAATATATTGAAGAACTTTTTTTCTTTTTTAACAGAGAAGAATTTTTTTAGGATCTCTTACTCTTTATATCCAACTTGCCATGCGTAAAAAATTTTAAGTTAAATTCCAACTTTTTGAAAAGTTTGACCTTGTGATATGTTTATTTTCTCGCAAACGCAAGGCGAACTGAAAAATGAATCCTTTTTATTTATAAAAACTTAAATAAAATATTTGCGGAAATAAATATAGAATTTTTATTAAATAATTAGTTGTTATTTTAATAATAGAATTGTTTTTAAAATAGTGAGAGTATATTGTATGTTAAATAATAAAGCTTTTAATTTTTCTAAAAAAAATTTATTGTACTGATCTGTTTACCCTAATAAAGCCAACAGTATTTCATAACTTCTTAGTACTACTGAAAGTATTGATTTGATCGGTCAATGTGGGGATATTTTAGAGGGTTTCTCGAACGGACTAACGGAAATCACAGATGTTTATATATAGACTCGATTGTAATGAAAGCTTTAAAACTATTCCATATTTCTAGAGCTCAGACTCAGCGTAAAGAATATTTGTGTGAAGTTTGGTGAGAATTGGATAAATTTGTGGATTTGTATAAAGAACATACAGGCAGATAAACAGACACACACACAAACATATTGCCTTTTATATATATTTTCTGCACTATTGTAAGAACTGCAACCTTGAAACTTCTGAATATCGTTTCTTATGTTTTTGTCTATGAGTGTATCAAATTTGTTTAAAATTGGATCACTCCTTCTATAACCCGATTTTTTCGGTTATCGATATTTATCGGGGGTGCCTCGGCACAAAACCTAGCTAAGAACACTCGCAGACGCTTATAGTACAACTGTGTAAATTCTCAAGAAAATCGGTTCAGCCATTTCGGAGTCTATAGGTAACACACACACACACACACACACACACACACACACACACACACAGAGACACACCCACACACAGACAAAGATCCATTTATAAATAAGTTTAGATAACTCTTTCCCTATGTGCGTTTGCATTCCCATGTCGCATTTTCCATCCTTTGTTTAGACACGTCTCAGATATTTAAATTTCTCTATTTGTTTGAGGTTAACACTCCAATTGGTAGTTTGCATCATTCCTCTTGTTAACATCTTTGTTTTCTATCTATTTGCTACCATTTCTAGGAGGTACGGTGTGTTTCCTTCTATGTCTACAATCAGTGCAATGTTATCCGCGAATCTTATTTTGTTAATATTTCCCCACGCTGAAGATGTTGATCACATTCAATGGGAAACTGCGTCTTTATCTTCCGCCTCTTTCGATTTTTGTGTATTTTCTCTGTTCATTTTCGGTACGTTTACAGGCGGGTTGTTCACATTATAAGTTCTGGATTAGTCTAGCATTCTTTGACGATTGAATATTGTTCTCTTAACAATTCAAAGGATTCTTTTCCGTCTCTTGTCAAATTCTTTGGTACAATCTATAAAACATAAGTCCCTATCTTTCTGTATAATACTGCCATCTCCAAAATAATTGTGATTATGAATATTGCATTTCTTGTTCCACTGTCCATGACTAATTTTACTTTTTTGTACTCTTATGTTTATTGCAGCTCCATGAATTATTTATCAGTATGCAGATTATTAGGTTGGTTATGCAAATCATTGTGCGTTGTTGTTCAGTGGATGTGCGTTATGATGCAGTGGATATCGACTTGGAACAAGAAATTGGGGAGCCGATTTCGAATTCCAGGTGAATTCCTTGCATTCACTTACGCGCAAATACCTTTGGAAAAAAGTATTAATCCGTCATTTCCCTCAAGTTATGGGTTAAATAACAAGACAGATTGGGTTCTGAAGCCTTGGCTGGAAACCTACTGCTGGATAATATTCTGCCCAGTTAGTCATATTTCTTTTGAGACATGATCGCCCAAGCGTGTATAACGTATGGCAATTCACTGACTGACTAATGCAAATCATTAAGCTGATTGTCAAAAGAAGCTTCCATTAGCTTTTTTTTTCTTAGGTAATGCTTCAAAGGCGGATATATTAGGTCTTCTTGTATTTCACCTCTATCGTATATCTTCTTTTTTTTTCTGTGACTATTTTGATGCCGCAACAGTCTAATGTTGAGTGCATTTCTATCATGGATCTTTCTGGTCAGGATGTTTTTTTCTTCTTCATTTTGTCCAGTGCATTTTTTACTTCTGATTATAATATCCCTAGCTCTTCCATATATGAATATATTGTAGGTTTCTCTCTGTCTGATTAGGGAATAGTTTGTTAATGTATTTACTCTATCTTCCGTTTATTTTTCCTTTCTCTATCAATCGTGTTACTTCTTTTGTTTTTAGCCTGTTTATGAGAACATTCCTTCTCCTGTTAATTCATTTGTTCTACTTCACATACTTGCTTTATCCACGATGTTCATCTTTTCTTTCATTTCCACGCGTATTTCATTGGTTCATGTCCTTCTAGCCTGATTAAATGTGTTTCTCATTTCGTTCAGAATATTAATTTCCAATTTGTTCAGAATATTCAATACATTAAAATATTTAAACTTATCGCATCAGTTCATTTTTTTCAAAAACTATTTTATGTTTTCTTTTATATGGGAAAATTTACATTCATACAAGATATAGACAAAAGATCTGACAGGTCAGACTGATTGGTTCTTTTGAGAGTTTATTTTTACAGGCTATTTAAAGCCAGAATATATGTTTACGCTGTCAGAATATTTTGTGAGATAGGAATATTTTATGGGTACCAATTCCACTAATCCATCAGTGAGGGAAGATGTGACTTCATACTTTTTCCTCAATGTGTTTAACTGAAACTAACAAAACCAAACTAGAACTCGGCTGTAGGACTCATAATTCTGAACCGTTATTTATTACACGAATGCTACATCCAATCTTGCATCATTTGGTAATCTCAAGTGATCGCCGTTCACGATATTTTGGAAACTCGTTAGAAACTTAAACTTGATAGAATTATTTGAAATTAAGATTATAAAAAAAGTAGTAAATATCATCAAATAGCAGTAAGTACCCAGCGTTGTACGGGATGAGAAAACTAATAATTTCCATGAACATTCTACTTTTAGATTATATTTTCATATGACCCACACTTGCAGACATTAAATACGGGATATAACTCTTGTATTTTAGAAAGAGCAATTCTCCATACAAAAGGTACTGTTTTGAATTTATCTTTAACATAAACAAAAACACATGGAAATAAGAAATTGAAACAAAGATTAAACTGAAGTGCCACGTGTAATTTCTTTTTGCTCTTGTGTAGAATAATGAATTTGCAAGGGATGTGTTAGTTTTGAAACAAATCGGATGAAAAATGAGGAAGTGCATGTTAATAAAAATCATTGAAGATACACACATGGATACACACACACTGACACACATCCTCAGTTTTGTTTCTACATAGATAATCCAATATCCTTCAAGTAGTAAAATTAACGTAATATACTAGCTTACAATACAATTTCTTGTTTCAGGACAGGATGAATAATCTCTCTTTACAACTCACGTAGACAACAATGTACAGACTTATGTGAGCTATGGTAAATAGAAAAAAAAGCAAAGTGCAATGAAATGGATAAAATTGATAACAATTTGATCGAAAAGTTCAGTATTTTATTTGATGGAGAAAAAAAAGAACATCACCTAGATTCAATGCAAAAAAATTATAAACTTATTACCTATATTTTACAGAATGGCCGGAGTGCTTCGTGAACGTGTTATTCTGACAGTGATATATTGCTTTTGTCTGGATTTCGGATATAACTCCAAAATGGTGGGCCGCAAGAATTCTGAAGCGTCGATACGCCTTCCACGCCCAGTTTGAATGACCAGCTAAGAGAAACCCTGAGCCAAATTGCGACATGCTTTCCTGTGAGGTCATTCCGCTCGATGCCTCTTATAATCCAAGCTGCCACCACTTTCTCCTAATAAAACTAATAAGAAAGATAAATGATCCTTTTTGTTGATACCCTTTTATGTAGTACCGCAGCGACCCGTAAATAGCACATAACGCACCTACATGGATAACATTCTATTGTTTAACATAGTGATACTGGACATAAAGGGAATTTAATGCTTGAATTTGTTAAAGATCCTTACACTATACTCACTTAAAATCGCTAAAGAAATAAACTACAGTCATGCCGCGAGTATTGCAAAAGTTAGAAAAAACGTGTTGTTGCTCACGTGGTCGACGTAAAAAACGAAGATTTCAAATATCCTGTCATATATAAATTTTAGCCTGGCACAGTATTCTTAAATGAAACAAACAAAATAACCACTTTATTCATTCTATCATTCTTCAAGATAAAAAAATAAAAACAATCTTTGCGGTTTTTTATAATGATTTCTAACTTTATTCATTTGTCAAAATGGAACCATGCAAAGGTTGCAAGGAATGATGTCTCTGGGCTTATCGTTGATAATTTCACAAGTTTAACACAATATAATCAAGGATTTAAAAAAGCCATAAAATGATTCTCGTTGAAGTTCTGCCGTATGAACGCCACTTGAATACACCCTAAACATCGTCAATTGAGTAGAAAGTATGATTAAATACTTGTGTCGCCTGTAAGCAATAATAATACGCCGAGAAGTGCCTTTAAGTGGGATGGGTCACCATTGGAAGTCCGGCAAAGCGGAAAATGAACGAGAAGTGAGGAAACGAGAAAAACGGGAAGAAAAGATAAAATATTTCGCAAAGATTACGGGTAGATAAACAAATGATTAATACATACATACATACATATATATATATATATATATATATATATATATATATATTGGATCAAGCAATATTACAAATCCTTTCCATAATGTGTTTCATAAAGCCGTATCTATACATGTATATGCCACACAAGTAAACACACACGCACGCACGCACGCACGCACGCACGCACGCACGCACGCACGCACACACACACATGTATATATATATTTATGTGTTTCATAAAGCCGTATCTATACATGCACACACACACACATATATGTGTGTGTGTGCTTGTGTGTGTGTGCGTGTGTGTGTGTGTGTGCGTGTGCGTGTACGTTTGAGTGTGTGGTATATACATATATAGATATGTCGTTATGAACCACATTGAGGAAAGGATGTTTAATGTTGATTGATCCAACGATGAGGAAGTGGTAGGTTGAGAAGAAGAAGAAGAAGAAGAAGAAGCAAAAGAGTGACCGAACAGATTAGTTTTAAGAGTTCTAAGAATTTTGCACAATAGAAAGAATTTACAAAGAGAGCAAGAAGAAGAAGCAGATGAAGACCAACATTAAAAAAACAACAAGAGGATTAAATGAAAGCAGAAGAAATGAGCAAGAATAATTTACGATAAAAGAAATAGTAATAGATGAAGAAGAACTACAAGAACATGAAGAACACGAAGGTCGATGTATAGGAGGCAAAGAAGAAGAAGAAGAGCGGGAGGTGCAAGAATTAAAAATAAAGAATCGGTAACAGAAGGTAAAATTTCTAATAATTTTACAAAAAAAGGATTTAGAAAGAGAGAAAACAGAAAAAGAAGAATGCAAAAGGTGATGGAAGAAAATTCTAGAAAGCGGTGCAAGTAAGAATAAAGGAAAATCTAAAAGAGAAAAGATGTATTTGTGATGGAAATTAGTAAAGATAATCACAAAAAAATACATAATAAATAAAATATTGCATTATAAAAACAATTACCATGTAGTAAAAGAAAAAAAGATGACAGCAGGACCCCTTACAGTTAAAGAACTGAATTTTACCTCAAAACCTGTCCTCAAAATTGGAACGACTTGAATGTTGTATTGCCGAGGTAGATACGATACACAGAGAAAATCTGTTGCGGTATTATTCAACAAAATATGCTGTGCTAAACGGATATACACAGAACGGTACAATAGTTACAGTGACAGAGCATACAACACAGAGAGGAGGGGTTTACATTGCAATAGTCACCGAAGTCATCTGTCCGAATGACACACGAATATTACGCCTCGAATACTACTATACTTTACTTAAATAAACCATTTCAAACCACGGGCCATTTCATCATTGAGAGTG
>JBBBDQ010029075.1:110000-167500 GCA_037127315.1 Ascarosepion bandense | reverse complement strand
ATATATATATATATATATATATATATATATATATGACCTTGAATAATTTCTCGATGATTTTCACGAAAAGTAATGTTTTATTTACACAAATTAATAAGAAACATGTCATTGAAATTAAGTATTGTTCATCGCTAGCCATTAATTTTTCCAATCTTTGTGGCAGCATTTAAATTACACGTCGAAAAAATTTTTTGAGGCTCAACACGAATCGACCCCCTTTTTTTTGCATCTTCTTAAATTTTTCTGACCATCCATCGATCGAAACAAGAGTTAACCAGACGCTGAAATGTCTATTAAATACGGTGAGCAGTGTAGGATATCCCTATAATATGCTCAATGCTCCTTTCTGTTATTTAAATATTCCCTAAACCGTGAATACTAAAGCAACAGTGGATAATGATTGATATGCCTCCAAATTTTACTCCTAAAATAGTACTCTTAAGCAAATATTCAGTATCCTTCTTTCTCTATTTCTGCTAGAAAATTCAACTTTCGTTTCGTCTGACCAAAGTATATTTTCTTAAAATGCTATAGGTTTGATACAATATTCGTTTGCAAAATCCTGTCTAGCAAGAATGTGTTTTTGTTTAAAAAATAACTGCTGTTTATGAAATTTTCCCCTCTCTAAAGTACACAAACACTAGGGAGAGCATTATATATATATATATATATATATATCCGAGTGAATAAGGAATTAAGAAAAGATTACAACGTCCAAAACATTAATTGAAAACAGTGCTCTATATATCATATAGAGCTGTGAATATTTATTTTAAATTAAGGTTAAATATACAAAATTAGATTAACTATAAAATAGGTCCAATCACATTTCTCACCACCCTTACACTTTCTTACTCTCCCCCTCTTCTAAACCTAAATAATAAGGTCTAGCCATGAGGCCATAAACCTATACCCCATCTTCTAATGTTAAATCTTGCTACGAAATTCCCGACACTTTCATTAATCAACTATATATCCTGCTCACCTTTTTTTTTCAAAATTCTAACTAACAATTTACAAGACTTATTTGATTGTCGCGAACCCCCACCAACATCCCACACACAACTCGCGAAATATAAAAAAAGGGGCTTTCTATTCCTTTCCATACAACCTGATCAGACATTGTAATGGATAAAATACTTTGTAGTTGATGAAAATAAAAAAATGTACATGTTCTAAACAATATATATATATATATGTGTGTGTGTGTGTGTGTGTGTGTGTGTGTGTGTGTTCTTTTCTTTGGAGTCCTCGAAAAGATGTCATATCGACGAAATGAATGACTAATTTTACCCATCCTCATTTTAATCTACTTCTTGTTGTCCCTGAAGTTCTTTAAGTGTAGCTCGCGAAACGTTGCCAAATTTTCTCGCTAATAAATTTTCCATGCATTTCTACAACGATCTGAGCATTTTAGGGACAAATGGAATGGCACATCTTCCAGTGACGAACTATCGTATCATTTGAACACAATGTCACAATTAACTCGCCATAATTGGCAAAGATATCAAAGTAATAAAGAACCTCTACTGGTAGCAAATTCAATAGATATACAAAGATAGAAAGTGGCGTAAGACAAGGATGTGACTATTATCTATTCAACTTGTACAGCGAGACTATTCTGAGGATCTTAGCAATTATGCCAGTATTAGTCATTGGCGGTCACACTCTGGACAACACCAGATACGTAGATGATACAGTGATGAAAGCCGACACGAAAAGAAAACTACAGGACCTCCTAAAAAAGGTAGATGAAGAAAATCGAAAAAAATACTTCAAATAAACTACAAGAAAACCGAATGTATGGTGATCAGCAAACAAAGGAACCCAAAATGCCAATTACAGTATCGGGATACTAAAGTCAAGCAGGTACACAAATTTAAATATTTGGGAAATGTGCTAGCAGAAGATAGTATATACGGCACTACGATCGAAGAAGAATTGGCATGGCGAAAGACGAATTCCAGTAGCTGAGCAGCGTATTACAAGACAAAAGAGAGAATACCGGATTGCTGTGTGATGTCTGTTCTTCAATATGGCAACGAATGCTGGACAATATGAACAAAAATGAAGGAAAACTTGAAGCAACTGAATATCAGCAACTGATATCCGCAGCATCCTTCTACAGATATCATGTATTGAGCATGTGAGCAATGATGAGGTTTTATAAAAGATGGAAACGAAAAGGAAATTAATACTGAGCATCAGAAAAAACAGCTGAAGTTTCTGGGACATGTGATGAGGAAGGTAGTCTTAGAGAATCTGATACCCACTGGTCAGATAGATGGAAAGAGAGACAAGAAAAGCAGCAAATAACATATTTGACAGGCCTAAGCAGGTGCATGGAAGAACGGGGTGTGGGTGGCGTAACAGGTGAAAGCTCCCTAAGCGCCACCAGAGATAGGAAGACGTGGAAGGCCATGATCGCTGACGCGCTAAAGGTACATGGCACATAGAAGAAAAATCATCCAGTTAATATTTTAAATAATTTACATGAATGAGTCCAAGTTTGAATATCTACCAACTCCATCAATATGGAAATATTTCATAAGATATAATTTTAATATACAAAAGCATTAGTACTAAGCAAATATTTATATTTGGAAAAAGGCTGAAAAGAGAAAAGTATACAGACACAGACATTTAATATGCTTTAAAATACCTTTTAATTTTATTGTTTAAAAGAATATTGGAAGAATTTCACTAATATTTTTCTTCATAACTACTTTAATCATTCAACAATTCTGAAGATATTATTTAGCAGTAATAATATAAGGATCAGACATAGCTACGGAAAACGTCATCGAGGAATCTATATCCCAACATAAAAATATTATAATAAATAAATATATATCCTGCATATATACAAGTCAACCATCCGTCCGTGCATGGAGTACTGCTGCCATTTGTAGTCAGGTGCCCCTGCCATTCTCCTCAGTGTTCTTGACAATCTCCAAAGGAGAGTCTGTAATGTGATAGGTACTAATCTGGCGACTCGACTGCAGCCACTTCCCCATCGTCGAAATGTGGCCTCCCTTTGTCTGTTCTATAAATACTTTCATGGCTTCTGCTCGGACGAGCTTAAGTCACTGATGCCTCCTCAACAGGTGTTTACTCGTGCAAACAGACTGGCAACTGGGTCCCACCCATTCACAGTCAGGTTAGCCAAATGCAGACGACAATTCTACTTCTTCAGCTTCTTCTCTCGCACTTCCCGCCTGTGGAACTCGCTCCCGTATTCTTGCTTTCCTGACGGCTACAACCTCCAGAAATTTAAATGCAATGTCAATACTCATCTATTAACCACTGGACTCTAGCTCTCTCCCCACCCCTGTATAACCTTCCCTTTCTCTCCACCTATGTATCTGTCATCGCACCTGCTTTCTATTGTTCCTTTCTAACTAGTTTGTACTCCTCACTCTTTTCTAATTAATCTTTTTACATTTATGTAAACCCCTGCACATCAGTGGCGTTTCCGCCTTGCTCGGGGTGAATTGATTAAAAAAAATATATTGAGGGCAACAGCATCCATTATCGGCAGAAATTAACCTATCTCTACAGTGCTGTAATGGTTATTTGACAGAGAAATTTGAAGACGCATATGGATAGTGAATAAGACCTTCTAGGAATGAAATAAAGATTTAAGCGATACAACAATTGTGTTACAATCAAAGGTAACAAGAAACAGTTAATAGTTTTCCTCCAATATGTTAGTGCTTAAAGCGTTTCTTTTCTGAACACGAAATAAGGTTTCGAATCTCAGTATAGTCAGTTATTCATCGATGTGGCTTCTTGTTATTGACCTGAGTCGGGGATTAGATTGCATGGAATCTTTGGAAATTAACTGAAAACTATACCCTGTTATATCTTTAAACATATGAGTGAGATTGTGTAGTCGAAACCATTTAGGAATTGTCATTTTGCAAGTTCAAACAAAAAAAAAATTAATGAAAATAGAAATTATACAGACACATACATATGATTTGTAAGAAAGCGTTCTTATTTTAGTATATATTAGAGTAAATGGGCTATCTAACACTCACAGGGCATATAAATGGTATGCTCAATATTTGCAAAATCCAGATCAGATGAGAAATGAAGTTCTTTGATAGAATTGCTCTGCTTTCACTCTCCAATCGCCAAAGATTCCAAAAGCATCTCCTTAATTTTTTAGGTGATTAAATTATTTCCACTCTGTAAGACTTGCTTGGGGTGAAATGATTAAATATATATATATATATATATATATATATATATATATATATATATGTATATAAGAAAAGAATAAAGGGAACTAACCGCATAGTACCTGCCGTTTGAATTAATCATACATGGACACCGCGAGAGGTGTCCAACAAAATATCGCCATATATATGTATTAAGAGCTCATTTCCAATTCTACCTGACAACAATCCCAAAGTTACGGAAAAAGAGTGTAAGCTAAAATGTGCCACGTTTAAAAAGATTTTATAGTCTCTTCTGTATTTAAAATGAATATATTTTCTAATAAATGTAATATTTTTAATGTGCAACCTATTTAGATTTTAAATTTGAAATCATGAAGAAGTTATCAAATCCCGAACTAGTTTATATTTTGAAAACAATTTTTATGTTGTTAATTTAAGAAAAGATGGAGACTATACCAGCTGAAATGTCTTCAAGTAGAAAATATGCTGCTGTTATGGAGTTTTTGGAGATCAATGTTTCAGGGTTTTAAAAATTCGTAGCTCACACGTTTGAATTTATTTATCGGCCTACAAAACGGAGAATAGAACTTTAAACGTTAACGCCTCGGGAACCAGTTTTATTTTTATGCTATATTGTATTCAAGTTCAAAGATGTTTTCCAGTATATCTTTTCAGCTCTCTAAAGATTGTCTTTATATACGCTGAATACCAAACACAATCTCAGAAGTTGTGTTTTTCACATTAAACAACGCTATCGACCCGCAGGCTGAAAAACATGCGTTTTCTGCAAACAGAAGAAATGATGTCTACGCATAAAGAAAATAGGATAGATCAATCGAGATTTCATACAGTTATTCATTTATATTTTGATCTTCTTCAAAAAATATGTTTATTTTTACTTTTTGTCTGTTGAAATTACTAATAGAATCGCGGAGAGGCAGTACATTACTTGAGGCGATTGTCTAGCATCAGAAAAAAATCTGCCAATACTTTGGATGTTCTAACTTTCGATTGAGTTTTGGTAATATGACCTAAAAATGTGGAGAGAACGCCTAATGTTTCAAATTACTTTCTTCAAAAGTATATTCACCCAAAGAAACATTTTTTTACTTAAAGCATGTTTCTTTGAATTTGAACGCCTCCAGGAGAGGCTCAAAGCTGTAAAGCAAGATAAGACGCAATTAGAAGAGTTTATACTTTGACACCTATGTAATTTCACCCATGACTAGAATAAAAATTGAAAGCGATTCTACAAGAGGAATCAGACTTTTTGGTTATGCTATGTATTTCTTTGGTTTCAAATTCTAAAACACGACTTGCGCTTCTATCTTTTATAAATTAAAAAACATACAGAATCTGTGTTAATTGTGCTCCTTCATATATATATATATATAATCCTGCGTCTAAAGTACGTGTTAAAGTTCCATGCATTACGCAAGCGCATATTATGGACTGACTATTTTTAGATATCTTAATAGCTATTTTATATTACATCGAACACTGTTCTATTTCCCCTGATAAATACTTATATATCGTTGTGTACACGAATGCATACGTATTGACATAGGTACTTAATAAGCAAATCTGTTGGTTCACTCCTTGTTCCTTGTTCAGTTTCAAACCTTAGAGCTACCTTACACCCGTTTTCTACACTGAG
This sequence comes from Ascarosepion bandense, assembly GCA_037127315.1. Lineage (NCBI taxonomy): Eukaryota > Metazoa > Mollusca > Cephalopoda > Sepiida > Sepiidae > Ascarosepion > Ascarosepion bandense. The sequence continues at coordinate 161,656 of JBBBDQ010029075.1, read as the reverse complement.
CCTAAGTGAAGTTAACAGCAACGGCGTGTCGTTAACATCTTAAAAAACAATAACAATCTTGTTATTACTCGCTCGGATAAGGGTATTGGTAGAGTCTTATTGAATAAATGTGATTATGACTCCAAAATGAATTCTATTCTTGGTGACAATACTAGGTTCCTTCCAGTGGGTCCGGTAGAGACTCATGACCGCACTATCGCAGTCGAAGCGAAGTTTCACAAACAGCTACTTGATTGGGTTAAACGAGGTTTTTTGACATCAGAAATTCCTTCTGAAATTAGATCTACAGGGTCAATTCGGTACCGCCCTTATGGTTTACCAATAATTTATAAAGTTGTAACTCTGCGGCCAATTCTATCGATGGTAGGGCCGTCCGAACATAAAGTTGCTAGTTTTCTAGTTGGAATCCTCCAACCAGTACTTGATTATTACAGTACGTATACCATTAAAGATGTATTTACTTTTGCAGGAGTCATACATGATAACCCCCCGTAGACAAATTTATGTGTTCTTTTGACGCGTGTTCACTGTTTACATGCGTTCCAGATTTAGAAACTATAGATATCTGTTGTGATATGTTGTCCCGTAATTTCTTAACTCGTCCCGACATGCCTGAGAATGTCTTCGTTGAATTAATGAAGTTTGCCACAATATCAGTGGAGTTCAGTTTTGACGACTATATGTATAGGCAAATAAACGATGTCTCTATGGGATCCCCTCTGGGTCCTGCCTTAGCCAATATATTTGTGGTTTTTGTGAGTCTTCTCTCTTCACGCGTGGAAATATGCTGTCCATTTATTATCGGAATGTAGACGATATTGTTTGTCAATTTGATAATAAGGGAAAGGCCGACTTATTTCTTGCTATGTTGAATCAGTTGCATCCGTCCTTAAAATTTACAATTAAAAAGCGTCCGAATGTTCTTTATCATTTCTCGGTGTCTTCGATCATCGGACTCAAAATAAATTTGAAACTTATGTGTTTTGTAAAGCCACGTTTTCGGGATTATAGACTCATGTTGTGCTAAAAAAATCGAAAAATAAATTTAATTAAGACCATTACACACAGGACATTTAATATTTGCAAGGAAAGGTATTTGGACGTGAAGTTAGATTATATCCGCAGTACCTTCTCTAAAAATGATGTTGTTAATGGTGTGATGCAGAATAAAATAAATATTTTTTTAAAGGATAAGCCGTATACTGTGAAAAAATGACGGGTATACTGAAGGTTACCTTATATTGGTTCACGTAGCGAGCAGCTGGCTAAGCAAATTTCTAAAGCTCTAACTTCTTGTTATTTTTCTGCTCAGGTTAGGGTCAATGTTGGCACTCTTTCTGCTTTCCCTTCTATGGAAAAGGGCTTTCTTACTCTCCATCGTATTTCTTTTGTTATTTACACATTGGCTGGAGGATGTATATTGTCAAAAAATAAAAAAATAACTACTACATAATATAATCATATGATTAAATTAGCTATATATATATATATATATATATATATATATATATATATATATATATAAAAGAATATTAATAAAAAAAGTTTTGAATTTAAAAATGTACTTTTTTTGGACAGTATTTGTTTATTTTTATTATACAATAATAAAAATAAACAAATACTGTCCAAAAAAAGTACATTTTTAAATTCAAAACTTTTTCTTATTAATATTCTTTCCTATACATATTAAGACAGTATACGTGGATCATCACTATGTTATATATATATATATATATGTATATATATATATATATATATATATATATATATATATAACTATGTTTGTTTTTTAATCAAAACGAACTATGTCCTTTATGTCTATACGAGCAACTATATATTAAATTTCTTAAGAATAAAAATCTATTAAATAAACGTAATGAAATAAATATCGTATGTACACATTGCAAAGTGATCACTATAGAATATGGTTAAAAATAAAAAAAGCAATATTATATTTATTAACTTGCATATACCCATTAATTTGTTTAAGAAGAACAATTATTGAATATATATTAAAATAATTAAATTGATATGTAAATGTTTTGTAAAAATTAAATAGATATCTAAAAGATTGTAATAGGATATTACGAATTGTATTATAATATAATAATAAAAAAATAGATTTTATAAAAAGAATAAAATGAATTTAAAATGTTTTAAATAAATAAATGAATATTAAAAATAAAAAAATGTTATTTATAAATTAAAAGTTTTGAAAAATTAGATTAAATTACATTCTGAATTGAAATAAAAATAGAATATTTACTCAAAAGTCCCTTTAAGTTAGATCAAAAATATAAAATATATTCTTTCTTCCTTCATCTCTTTTCTTATTTCTTTTTTGGTTTAAGAAAATGTACAATAGGTAGAAAACTGAAAGAACGATTGTGTAGTAATAATGCATATATCAACGGAAATAGGGTCTAGAGAGAGGTGTTAAAAAGCTGGCCAGCTTTCCCTGACGATCCATTTATATGAAACCTAGGTAGTAAAAGAAGCGATGGTGACCTCAGCGAACAGCATAGCCCCAAAGGAAATCAGACGCAGAAGAAAAAACGAGTGGATGCAAAGGAGACAGAAAATAACGCCAAGACACGGAGCAGAGTACAAAAAACTTCGCAGGGAGATAAGGAACAAATGCAGACAAGACAAAGAGGAATGGCTCAACAACAAATGTGCAGAAGTAGAGAGACTGAGCAGGAACAACAAAGCAGAGATGCATAAAGAGATAAGAGAACTGAGAGGACAAAAAATCTGCTCCTCAACAGGATGCATAAAATCCAAGGATGAGACAATCATAATGGAGAAAGAGGAAATACTTCAGCGATGGGAAGAATACATAAAGGATCTCTTTTGCGACAAGAAAGAGCAACCAAGAATACACAACGAGATGGATGGACCGGAAATACTAAAATCCGAAGTGGAAGCTGCAATGGCCAAAATGAACAGAAACAAAGCACCTGGTCCAGATGGCATAGTGATAGAGCTGCTGACAGCCTTAGAAGAATATGGCATAGAAAAGATTACCGACATAATAAACGAAATTTATAGCAGCGGAATAATACCAGACGACCTATGCAAGTCGATATTTATAGCGCTGCCAAAGAAACCTGGTGCAAACGAGTGCGAACTGCACAGAACTATCAGCTTAATGAGTCACATTACAAAACTGATTGTCAGAATCCTGATGAATAGAGCGAGAAGCAGAATCAGGCCAGAGATAGGGCAGGAACAGTGCGGGTTCGTCAAGGACACTGGAACAAGGAACGCCATATTTATGATTAGGATGCTCTCTGAAAGGGCATTACAATTGAAGAAAGACTTGTACCTATGCTTCATTGATTACGCGAAAGCATCCGACAAAATACGACACAAAGAATTGATGGAGATGCTAGGCAACCTCGACATTTTCGGCAAAGACATAAGAATAATCAAGAATCTCTACTGGCAGCAAACGGCCTACATACGGACAGGTAACGACCTCAGTAGATACACAAAGATTGAAAAAGGCGTAAGACAAGGATGTGTCTTTTCACCGGATTTGTTCAACCTATACAGCGAGAATATTTTGAGGACCCTAGATGACACGCCAGGATTTGTTATTGGAGGCCACAACCTGAACAACATAAGATATGCGGACGATATAGTGCTGATTGCGGACACGGAAAGGAAACTATAAGACCTCATACAGAAAGTAGCAGTAGAGAGTGACAAGAAGGGACTACAAATAAACTTTCAGAAAACTGAGTGCATGGTCATCAGCAAAAGATACAACCCAAAATGCCAAATACAGGTGGGGGATAACAGAATCAAACAAGTACAAGAATTTAAGTACCTTGGAAGTGTTCTCACCGGAGATGGAAAGTGCGAAACGGAGATCCGAAGGCGAATTGGCATGGCAAAGGACGCGTTCCAGAAGATGAGCAAAATACTAACACACAGGAAAATCTCAATAGAAACGAAGAAAAGAGTGCTAGACTGCTACGTGATGACAGTTCTTCAATACGGCTGTAAATGCTGGACAATATCATCGAAAATGAGGACAAAACTGGAAGCGGCCGAAATGTGGTTCTACAGAAGGATGCGACGGATATCGTGGACTGAGCATACAAGCAACGAAGAGGTGTTAGAAACAATGGCAACAAAAAGGAAATTGATGCTGAGCATCAGGAAGAGACAACTGAAGTTCCTGGGACATGCAATGAGGAAAGAGAGCCTGGAGAACCTGATACTTACTGGACAGATAGAAGGAAGGAGAGACAGAGGAAGGCAGCGGACAACATATTTGCAGGGCCTGATCAGGTGGATGATGGAACGGGGGTTGCCAGGAGCAACAGGAACAAATATATTAAGAGCCACAGGGGATAGGGAGACGTGGAGAGCCATGATCGCCTACGTCCTGATGGGACAGGGCACATAGAAGAAGAAGAAGAAGAAGAAGAAGAAGAAGAAGAAGAAGAAGGTAGGTTTCTCTGGCTCACTAGTTATTCTTTACTTATTCCGCTCTACCTAAGTATTGAGCGCTTTTTGCTAGTTGATTACTTGTAACGGGATTTTTTTCTTTGGGCTACGTGCTGACTCGGTCCGAAAATTTTGACTGCATGTTCATGTACTAAGCTCATTTTTAAAACCTTTTTTCCCTTCTACGTAGATTCATGGAAGGTTTTTCAACAGGACTATAATTATAATATTAATAATAATAATAATAATAATAATATATATATATATATATATATATATATATATATATATATATATATATATTGGATCGAATACATTGAACTCTCCTGTATTTGCAGATAAAGAGAAAACTGTCAGGTTGAAAGTATATGTGGCTCAAGCTACCATCTTCCTTAAAATAACACGGAAAAATATAACGTGTACATCAAAATTTCGGCGGGAATTCGGAAAAAAATATATTATACGCACATGTACACCTTTAATAACCCTAATTTAAGTTATCAGACAACCTTCTTCTGAAAATACTGGGAATTGAAGGGAGAAAGTTTAAATGCACAAATATGATGATAGGCACGGCACGTATTCTTAATAGTCTATGTGATAGATGTAATTTATGTTTAACAAAAAAAATTGAGATTTCCAAGTTTCAATATCAGAATGTACATCTGAATAAACCTAATGAATTTATTGGTATGTGTCGTCACTGGAGTAAACTTAAAGTTAATTATTTTTTTCCTTCTTCTATTTATGCATCATAGATTTTGCCTCTTACATAGACTAGATTTTAAATTTAGTGAATCCGGAGGCATTTCACTCCTACCTACCACCACTAACCCAATAGTAAAATCAGTGCCTTATATTACCAGACAGGAATATACCAATACGATTCTCCTCGGCTTAACCCTATGATAACCAACATTCCTAACCCTTGTTTCCAAAACAAGACATTTTCTCCATTCTTTGGTTGACTGGAGCTGATAATACATGTCTCGAACTGACATGTTGAAATAACTAGCCCTTCTAAATGTGATCTGAATTTATATATATATATATATATATATATATATATATATATATATATATATATATTAGAACATGTACAATTTTTTTATAAATCCACTAAAAATCGTACATTTGTTTCGACATTGAAACTACCATGTCACATAAGGTGGTGTGGACAGGAATGTCGAGACAAATGAACGATTTGTTGGTTGGTTCTTTTGTTTTTATGACATATCAACCTCGGCGGGTAATTAATTGCCAACCAAATTTTTTATTTATTTATTGCTGGTAATACCTTTTTTTTTTCAACAATTTATTGTTGTTTCTTTTATATAAGTTTTGTGTCTAGTAATATTTTTTTCTTTTCGAGTATCAATATTCATTGGGATTTGTTTTTAAGGACAGGGTCTACAAGTCCTACCCTGTTATTTACCCCATAACTGGAGGGAAGGGGTACCAGTGCTTAAGTCAATTCAACTGGAATTCAAACTCGGCTCACCGATTTCTCTTTCCGAGCCGATATCCACTGCACCATAATACACATCCGTCACTAAACGCTTGCAGCACCTGGTATTCACAAGCGGTCACCCATCTAAGTACTGACCACGCTAAACGTTGCTTAACCTCGCTGAGTGAGTAAAAAGTTGGGTGGTTATTTTCATAAGATTCTGTTAAAATTATATTTTGAGACTAATCCAGTAATTAAATTTATTTATTTACAGTACCATTATTTATTACATGTAAAATTCAAATTTTCTCATATTGGATTGTCATTTCGACTGGTAAATTCAACCACCCATCTCGTCAGCGAGACTAAAACATTATGTGAAAATAAATTTATTTGTCTTTTATATACAAAACGGAAGTAAGGGTAAGGAAAAAGCAAAAAAGAGACAGATCATTGCCACCGGAATATATAACTTCTTTTTCTTAAGTTTATATTCCTTCTAGTTCTATCAATTACGTTTAACCAGATATTTTCGTATTAACTTTATTCATGGCTTTTTAACAATAAAAAAGTCGTAATTTAATCTGAACTATTTCTTCTTTATTTTTATTTTTAATTTAATTTAATTTTATTGTATCTCTTTTCTTTAACGTCATTCACTAGCCGGGTCTAACATATTTCGCTAGCAATAATCTTTGTTCAGTAGCATCGACTTGTTCTGTCTATCAATGTTTTAATAAATCTTACAAATTTCCGAATAAGTTGTTCTGTGTCATCGGTATATTTGCCAAATTTCATATTGTATTATATTTTATATTATTTTTCATCCACTTTATTTTCGAATGTCGCTGAAGTCATTTTCCTCTGTGTAATTGCATAACTGTTATTTAATACAGTCGTTCTCGCGTTTGATGAAATCAAATTTTAGTTAGTCAAGATGACGTCATATAAAAGGCCAAACTTAAATTTTGAAAATTTAATTGCAACACTAAACGGCATCTTCTCTCTTTTCCTAAACTCTTATTTTATTCTCCTATCTGTTAGTCAAATTGTAACTCTCATTCACATCAAAATAACTTTTGCATATTTGTAGCATTATTGCCTTTATTTTATAATCATATCTCTCCAAGCAAGGCATTTTACTGCCACTGCTTTGCAGGGATTTACATAGGAGGAAAGTTATGAGACAAAGTGACAGGTTATACTGGGTGTCAGGAAGTGGGTAAGAGAAAGATGAGATTCCTGATGAGAGTGGAGTGGACGGAAAAATGGGCATCAGAGAGAGGTTGCAGTTTAGTGAGATAGAAGATGACTATTGTTTTTACATTTAAATTCTTGGAGATTGTAGCTGTCGGGGAAGCAAGTAAATGGAAGGGAATTCCACATACGGGGAGTGCAAGAAAAGAAGCTGATATATTAGAATTTGCATAAATTGTTTTGATTTTTTGCCTGCCACACAAGTTATATGGTTTCCGTGTAATGTTGTGTTATTGGAACAAAGAGCAAAAAGTTTTTGGGCCCTGCAGGAAAGGTAACAGCTACTTCTAAACATGAAGAGGTGAACATTTAATTTGTGAATAACGTTAAGGGAGACGTTAGAAGTATCGTTGGAGTAGATTTTAGAAGGAACCGGAACCCCAATTTTAAACAGGGAACAAAGGATAACTGGGATATATGGTGATTGTTGGATATTTTCTTGGCCAAAACTACATTGCAAGCCTTGGTTATTGACGGCATATCTGTACTATAGTGAGACGACAACATTTACACACTTGCCTTTCAGGAACTGCTGTAATCAACAGAAGTTTTTTTATAACCATATCGCCCCAAGCAAGGTATTTTACTGCTCCTGTTGTTCAGTGGGTTACATAAAAGAAAAGTTATGAGAAAGAGTGACAAGTTATAGGGGGTGTCAGGAAGTGGGTAAGAGAAGGATTTGGAATACTGATGAGAGTCGAGTGGACGGAAAAGGAGCATGATAGAGAGGATGCAAGTTAGTGAGATAGGAGATGACTATTGTTTTTACATTTAAATTCTTGGAGATTGTAGCTGTCGGGGAAGCAATTAAATGGAAGGGAATTCCAGAGGCGGGAAGTGCAAGAAAAGAAGCTGATAGATTAGAATTTGCGTTTATATTTTATTGGTTTCACAGTAAAATGGTGGGACCTAGTTACTAATCTTATGGATTGAGTAAATTCATATATAAGGGGCACCTGTGAGCTAAGTTCATTGGAGCAGAAGCCGGGAAAATATTTGTAAAAGTAACGACATTTTTTCTTGTTTAAAAAAAATTTAAAAGGCTTCTTCTGGTAAGTACCAGTCAGTAAAGTGCCATGACTATCTGGGAAAAAGTGTTTTTCCGCAGAAGGTTGCCATTACTTTCTGCAGTAGACTTGTTACCAACCAAGGCTATAAAACTCATTCTGTCCTGCTATTTAGCCTCTAGACACCAGGAAAAGAGACGATCAGTACCTTCTCCAAAGGCGTTTGTGCCTAAATAAATGCGACGAATTCATGTGGAATTCGAACTTGGCTTACCGATTTCTCGTTCAGAGCCGATATCTACTGTACCACAACACAAAACTATACAGCAGAATGTATACAAAATATATAGATTACGGTTTCAACTGAACAGAGTTCGCGTTAAATGAATGGAATTTGGAATGTTGATTATCAACATGTTTAAAATGTCATTCTTGTGCTACTCTAATTGAAAAGATGCCTAGAGACATAATCAAGTCAATGCCCAACTTTAATTATCTTGCTCATCAAGAGCTGCGCATATCTTATGGGCTAGTGCAAGAGAATGAAAGACTCACCAACAGAATGTACTGACAGTTGCATCATGGAAAGGTGTTTAACAAGCTCTTGTGGAAACACATTAAATATCTAGTTAGTTCAATTCTCACCAGGTGACGTACATTTGTGTGTGTGTTTTTTTTTCAAAATGAGTTCAGCTAAGACGAGTAAATATTTTAGTGACTTCATTTAGCAAAGTAGTGGAGATAAATGAAGTCTCAGTATATGCATGACTAATATTAGTTTGTATTATTGTAGTGTTAAGATTCATCAACATGATGTGTTATTTAACCACAGAATTCAAATTAACTAATGTGAATTGGCTACACGGCTAGGGCCTTCTTTAAGATTATGAACAAATAAATATATTCTTGTGGCAAATACTAAGTTCTTGATCATGTCAAAGCTTCAGATAGATAAACTGGAATAGAATGAGATAGATCACATATAACATATAACTTAGATGTGGAACAAGCCCAAAGGTATGGGGTACCCAGTGAGGATCGAACTCATTACTCGATTGGGATAGGTTCTAGCGAGACAAGCTTGTTAACCATTACACCAGGTCTAAGTGCCCAGATAGATAGATAGATAGATAGATAGATAGATAGATAGATAGATAGATAAAGCTGGATAGATTTAAATAGACTGATAGGGACGGGGACATATTTTGATTGGCATAAAATGATAGGGGTAGATCTGTAAAATAGGTTGATGTGGTGTGTACATATATATATATTCATCCGCAGACAGCTCTGTTTTGCTGCATCACAACTCATCAGTACGGTTAGCAATCCGATTGCTTTTAACCCAGGATTGAAACCTGACCGAATTTGCCTCAGTCGGCGATTTTACATGTGACTTATTCACTTTACACTTACACACACACACACACACACACACACACACACACACACATATATATATATATATATATATATATATATGGAAAATGACTTATATAAGAAGTTAGATTAATAGAAGTAGACATAATGTTATAGATATGATAAACTGGGAGATAGACATAGAAAGATTTGCGATAAAAGAAAGAACTTATATGAATGGAGAATGATATTCAATACGTATAGGACGAATGATAACAATAGATCTATATACACATGGAATGATAGTGGTATGTATGCGGACAGATACAAAGTTAACGAGATACATATAAGATAAATGCAACTGAGATAGATAGATAGATAGATAGATAGATAGATAGATAGATAGATAGATAGATAGATGTAAAATATTCGAGAAACAGAAAATCTTGTTCGTAATAAATGAAATGATCGGTTATGAGTGGAAATAAAGTGAAAGCCGCCTAAATCAGCAGTGATTAACATGACATTAGATGCAGTGCAGGATATTACAAATGCTTGTAATTGGGCCTCTTGCGGCAGATGTCGCTTGCGTTTGATGTGGAAATAGAATCTATGTTCACGTTCCCTCATTATTGAAGCAAGCTTAGGTTACGGAACGAATGCATAAACACACATTCATACATATATGTGTGTGTAAATGTATCTAGGGTAAGGCCAATATATTACTGATATTACATTTATACTGATATTACATATATATATATGTATATATATACACACACACACACATGTATATATATATATATATATATATATACTTGTATTCTTATTTCTAATGGATGTAGCCATCATTCATTGAACCTGTCTGCAGGGATATAGACGTACACACACAGGTACGCACACACACACACACACACACACACACACACATATATATATATATATATATATATATATATATGCCGGCGTTTGTGTACGTCTATATCCCATTAGAAATAGGAATTCCATTAGAAGTAAGAATAGAAGTATACACACAAACACCCCCCACACACACACATATATATATATATATATATATATATATTATTTCCCAATCCCTTACGCAAGTATTGGACTTATCCACTCGCTTCCCAAGCACTCCCTCTGGACACCCCTCACTACTAGATATATGTTTTATCTCTGCTCCTGACACCTGTAAAGTCTCGCAGCTCGGCAACTCCGACCATGCTGTTGTCTCTCTCAGTAATTCTTTCTACTCTCACTCCTCACAGGAGCCTCCTACCTATAGAACCTCCTACCGGTACCAAAAAGCTGACTGGGATGCATTTCGCGATTTCCTTTCCGACGTTCCTTGGGGAAAAGTGTTCGATCTCCCAGTAGAAGACTGTGCCTCTGAGGTCTCGTCATGTGTGAAAGCTGGCATTGATGCCTTCATACACACCAGGAAGTATTGCCTAAAACCTCATTCCTCTCCGTGGTTCTCTCCTGCCTCGGATCCATCCAACTATCGCCCTATCAGTCTTCTACCGATATAATCAATGCTGCAATAGTTCAACATCTTTCTGCCCACAAACTCTTCTCTGACAGGTAATATGGCTTCCGCTTTGCCAGGTCCACTCCCGATATGCTAACAACTATTACGGAGTACATGCTCCAGACTCTCGATGAGTCAGGCGAGGCTTGTGCGGTTACTCTGGACATCTCCAAGGCATTTGACAGGGTCTGGCACTCTGGCCTTCTTTACAAACTACGGGGTTACGGTATTACCGGACGCCTGCTTGATGGAGGACGTTTTGAATGGGCACGCCTCTTTATCCTACAGCACGAATGCCGGTGTCCCCCAGGGCTCTATCCTGGGCCCGACGCTCTTCCTTATTTTCATCACCGACCTCCCAGATGAGATCAAGTCCCAAGTAGGCATCTACGCAGGTGATACCACAATATCCTCCCGCATCAGTAAGAAACCTGGCGTGGCGGACAGACATAATCTCGCTGCTGACCTTGAACGGGATCTACACTCAGTGGTGAATTGGGGCAAGAAGTGACTTGTCAATTTCAATGCATCTAAGACCAAGCTGTTGTCTGTCAACCATCACAGGCAACCTCTCTTACCTCCCATAAGTATGGACCAAGCGATTCTCCCTGAGTGCAATACACTGCGCCTCCTCGGACTTACCCTCTCTTCTGATCTCAAATGGAACCGCTACATCGAATCCATAGCTAAAGGTTGGGTCACTATGTCAATCCAGGATATTTTTCCGCCTGAATCCATCCTGCATATATACAAGTCTACCATTCGACCTTGCATGGAGAATTGCTGCCATTTATGGTCAGGCGCACATGGCATTCCCCTCAGTGTTCTCGACAGGCTTCAAAGGAGAGTCAGTAACATGATAGATGCTGACTTGGCGGCTCGACTACAGCCACTTTCCCACCGACGAAATGTGGCCTCCCTTTGTCTGTTCTATAAATACTTTCATGGCTTCTGCTCAGACAAACTCAAGTTACTGGTGCCTCTTCAACAGGTGTTTACTCGTGCAACCAAATTGGCAACTGGGTCCCACCCATTCACAGTTAGGTTAGCCAAATACAGACGACAATTCTACTCCTGCAGCTTCTTCTCTCGCACTTCCCGCCTGTGGAACTCGCTCCCGTATTCTTGCTTTCCTGACGGCTACAACCTCCAGAAATTTAAATGCAATGTCAATACTTATCTACTAACCACTTGAGTATAGCCATCCCCCACCCCGTATATCCTTTCCTTTCTCTCCACCCTTGAAACTGTCATCACAGCTGCATTCTCATCTTTCTATTGCTCGTATCTAATTGGTTTGTACTCCTCTTCTATCTCTTCTAATTAATCTTCTTTCAGTTAAGTAGCTCGCCGCACATCAGTGGCATTTCCGCCTTGCTCGGGGTGAAATGATGAACAAAAATATGTGCGTGCGTGTGTGTACGTCTATATCCCTGCAGACATGGTCAATGAATGATGGCTACATCCATTAAAAATAAGAATACAACTATATATATATATATATATATATATATATATATATATATATATATACAAGCCTGTTCCGATGCATCACATCTCATCAGTGTGACTATATTGCTTCCATCTGGGATCGAAAATCAACCGATTTGTTATCTCGGAGAGTCTACTCCTAAGGTATTTGCGTACAGCTGAGCAAGAAAGAAAATTTTAACGTGTTATATATACGCAAAGTATATACAAGCCAGCAGCCAAAAGAATTCAATTCATGGCCAAAAAGTAATGCGTAAATCGCAGAAGCAGCAGCGGTTTTAAAAATTTTACCCTCTTCAGAGCTCAATCGGATAACGAAGCATAATTAGTCGTCTACATACAAGCTTATTTTGCTGTATCACAGCTTATCACTGTACCTAGACATCCGCTTGTTTCCTGCCAGGATCGAACATATATATATATATATATATATATATATATATATATATATATATATATATATATGTTCGTCATTCACATACAAGCCTGTTTCGCTGTATCACAGCTCATCGGTGTGGTAGACATCCAATTGCTTCTGGCCCGGATCGAAACTCGACCGTTTTGATGTCAGTCGGAGTCGCTAACTCTTAAGCTTTAGGCGTATAGAATCAGAGAAGTGATATTTTAGCGTGTTATATATAAGCGAGGTATACACCCGCTAGTCACCGAAAGAACTCCATTCAATGCTGAAGGCATATATATATATATATATCACTGGAATGCGAGCAATACGCTTGAGTTCCTGACTTCACTCGAGTATATCTGCATTACTTCAGAGTGTCTCAAAACACCCGTATATATATATATAAATTTTGTTAAAACTTCAGACAATTTAAAGTTATGGTTTATCATTTAATTTTAGGGGGCTAAATTTAGACAGGAAATTGCATTTTGGTCTAAGATTTAGGAATTCGGTCATTTATCTTAATTCCTGTTTGGATAGCTGATTTTCTAAGCTCCGCTTAGATGTGGTACAAGGACAACAATTTGGGACACCCATTGAGGATCGATCTCACTACTCAGTCGTGGTGATGTAAGCGAAACAAGGTTGCTAACCATTACACCACATCCAGGTGCCCAATTACTGCTTGGATACGTTTATATAATTATTACTATTATTAAAATCTTAAAAAGAAAAATAGAGCAGTACCCTGTCAGTTCTTTTTCAACAAAACTTGTATAAAAGAAGAATTGCTGTCAAAATACAAAATCATACATACATGTATATAAACGGTGAGCTAAAATTTGCACCCATAGCGGTTAATTAATTAATCATAATTTAAATGTCTAATTCGTTTTCATAGGTTTAATTGAGTGGCCATTGATGATTTTCCCTCTACAGTCATTTGAAATCATTTGGTCATCAGACACGCCCAAGAAGTATTGAGCAATTTAAAGAACGATTTAAATATAAACATAGATACAGAAAATGACAAAGGTGATTTTCTGATGTGTTAATGAATCATGCAGGCACTGAATTGAAATTAATTTTGAAAAAGATGAAGGACATTTTGAACAGCACATATAACAATTAATAACTAATAAATTAATTTTTAATGTGTAATTATACCTTTAATAATTTATCCTCATGTTAGAGAATATTTGTTTCATCTTGTATAAACGTATATGTGTTGGAGCGTGTTCTACCTGTTTTTACGTATCTACATACTGATTGAATTTTATGTATGAGTGACCAGGCAGCTGTCCAGACTTAACATCCTTTGACTTTATATTTGGGGTTGGTTAAAGGGGCAAGTCTGCTATTCCAGATCTCACACTAGTGGATTGTTTTCTGTGAGGCCATTTGAAATCAGAATGAATGATACAGGTGCAGAATTGAAATGTATTTTGAAAAAGATGGATGACATTTTGAACAGCACGTATAATAATTAATATAAATTATTAATTAAAGTTTCATGTATATTCATACTTTTATCAAATTATATCTAGAGTCAGGGAAATTTGCATCGTACTATATCTAAACTTATTTATAAATGGAACTTTGTCTGTATGTGTGTGTATGTGTGTGTGTCCGTTACCTATAGACTCCGAAACGGCTGAACCGATTTTCTTGAAAATTTACACAGTTGCACTATAAGCATCTGCGAATATTCTTAGCTAGGTTTTGTGTCGAGGTACCCCGGATAAATATCGAAAATTGATAATCGAAAAAATCGGATTATAGAAGGAATGGTCCGATTTTAATCAAATTTGATACACTGATAGACAAAGACATAAGAAACGATATTCAGAAGTTTCAAGGTTGCAGTTTTTACAATAGTGCAGAAAATCGATAATATATGTATATAAAAGGCATCTGTTTGTATGTGTGTGTGTGTGTGTGTGTGTGTGTTTATCTGCCTGTGTGTCTGTATTTTTTCAGCCCTTTTATTTTAGTTTTTGCTTCGGGTTTGGCTCTAAGTAGGTATAATTGTAGTTCTTAGTCTCACCCATGATACCATTTACTCAGAGGACTTATTTACCCTTCAGAATTCAGTTTACGACGAAAAAAACTTATTGGATATCGATACCAGGAAATCAAAATTTGACTTACATCCATTTATTTTTCTTTCAGTCTACGGTTTCGCTTTAACTGGAAACAACTATTGTTTTTTAGTCTTTCGTGCAAACGTCCAAAGAGTATAAGTTCCAGGACCATCGATTAGTTTTAAAGCTTTCATTACACCCGAGCAACGCCGGTCTATACTGCTAGTATATCTATATTTGCTTGCGTGTGTAGCTACCTGTGTGGGCATATATGTTTTTATACGATTGTCTCCGTGTTTCTGTGTGATGATTTTGAGTAAGCCCACAAAAAATATATGTTTTTATCTAAAATTAGCAGCACATGTTTTGCATTCTATCATGGGTTGATGTGTAAGTTATAGAAATTTAATATAACTTATACACATAGATATCATCACCTCACGACAAAAAATAAAGATAAAGATTAGCTTCCAAAAATATTCTTCAGTCTTTACAAGGTAAGAATCAAAATCCTAAAAGTTAATGTCATTCAAGGAACAAACGTTATTAAATATCTTTTATCTCAGGTGACAATATCATGAAATATTTTATATGCGAACAGAATATGAATTCCTCTTTTATGTGCCATGTCCCTTCAGAACTCAGATGATCATGAGCCTCCGAATTCCTCTATCCTTTGTAGCTTATCTTCTCCTTCTCAAGCTCTTCAAGAATGTCATGCTTTACTTTCGTTTGTCTCTCTTTCACTATATCCGTTTTGTGAGTATCATATTTTTCAAGCCTTCCTTCCTCATTAAGTGTCCTAGAAATTACAGCTGTCTCTTTCCGATGTTAATTATTAATTTCCTTTTTGTTTTCATCCTCTCAAAATCCTCGTAGTGGCTCACGTGTTCAGTTCATGGTATTCACTGCATCCTTTTGTTAAAATACATTTCGGTTGCTTCGAAACTGTTCTATAATCAACACAATGATTCTGCAAGTTCAACTTACGCCTGACATGAGTCTTTATGAAGTAATGGCTCCAATTTTCGGTGCTCCAGTGCGTTCTTTACACTCCGCTTCAATTTATATTAAAAATTAATTTCATATATTTTCTTTACATTCCTGAAATATATTTTTGACGGAAATTATTTTTATATCAACAGTAGCCACGCCCTGTTTTACTTTGAAACGGCTAGTCAATATGGGAAAAAAATTCGATAGAATTCAGAAAATCTTGTTATCTTTCATTTTTATCATATCTATCTATCTATCTATCTATCTATCTATCTATCTATCTAATTGTCTAATCTATCCTCTATCTATCTAATTGTCCTAATCTATCTATCTATCTATCTATCTAATTGTCCTAATCTATCTATCTATCTATCTAATTGTCCTAATCTATCTATCTATCTATCTAATTGTCCCTAATCTATCTATCTATCTATCTATCTATCTATCTATCTATCTATCTATCTAATTGTCCTAATCTATCTATCTATCTATCTATCTAATTGTCCTAATCTATCTATCTATCTATCTATCTGGGTGTCTAATCTATCTATCTATCTATCTATCTAATTGTCCTAATCTATCTATCTATCTATCTATCTATCTAGTTATCCTAATCTATCTATCTATCTGTCTGTCTGTCTGTCTGTCTGTCTGTCTGTCTGTCTGTCTGTCTGTCTGTCTGTCTGTCTGGTTGTCTTAGTCTGTCTGTCTGTCTGTCTGTCTGTCTGTTCTGTCTGTCTGTCTGTCTGTCTGTCCCTGCGTCTGTCTGTCTGTCTGTCTGTCTGTCTGTCCGTCTGTCTGTCTGTCTGTCTGTCTGTCCCTAATCTATCTATCTATCTATCTATCTAATTGTCTCGATCTATCTATCTATCTATCTATCTAATTGTCCTAATCTATCTATCTATCTATCTAAATTGTCCCTAATCTATCTATCTATCTATCTATCTAATTGTCTAATCTATCTATCTGTCTGTCTGTCTGGTTGTCTGTCTGTCTGTCTGTCTGTCTGGTTGTCTGTCTGTCTGTCTGTCTGTCTGTCTAGTTGTCTCGATCTATCTATCTATCTATCTATCTGGTTGTCTGTCTGTCTATCTATCTATCTATCTAATTGTCTGTCTGTCTGTCTGTCTGTCTGTCTGTCTGTCTGTCTGTCTGTCTGTCTGTCTGTTCGTCTGTCTGTCTGTCTGTCTGTCTGGTTGTCTGTCTGTCTGTCTGTCTGTCTGTCTAATTGTCTAATCTATCTATCTATCTATCTATCTAATTGTCTGTCTGTCTGTCTGTCTGTCTAGTTGTCTGTCTGTCTGTCTGTCTGTCTGTCTGTCTATCTATCTATCTATCTATCTATCGTTGTCTAATCTGTCTGTCTGTCTGTCTGTCTGTCTGTCTGTCTATCTATCAATCGTTGTCCTAGTCTATCTATCTATCTATCTGTCTATCTATCTATCTATCTAATTGTCTCGATCTATCTGTCTAGTTGTCTGTCTGTCTGTCTGTCTGTCTGTCTGGTGTCCTAATCTATCTATCTATCTGTCTGTCTGTCTGTCTGTCTGTCTGTCTGTCTATCTATCTATCTATCTATCTATCTATCTATCTAATTATCCTAATCTATCTATCTATCTATCTAATTGTCTAATCTATCTATCTATCTATCTAATTGTCTATCTATCTATCTATCTATCTATCTATCTATCTAATTGTCCTAATCTATCTATCTATGTATCTATCTAATTGTCCTAATCTATCTATCTATCTATCTATCTAATTGTCCTAATCTATCTATCTATCTATCTATCTATCTAATTGTCCTAATCTATCTATCTATCTATCTATCTAATTGTCCTAATCTATCTATCTATCTATCTAATTGTCCTAATCTATCTATCTATCTAATTGTCCTAATCTATCTATCTATCTAATTGTCCTAATCTATCTATCTATCTATCTATCTATCTATCTATCTATCTATCTATCTATCTATCTATCTATCTAATTGTCCTAATCTATCTATTGGTCTACCAATTTAACATACGTATTCTCTTCTCTTTCTTCTTTTTGCATTCCACTTTTGTTTTTCGCATTTCCATTTTTCTTTCTTACTGCATTTCTTTTCTTCTCCTTTTCCCTTTCTATTCATTACGCTTTTCCGATTCCTTTTTTGTTTGCCAGCCTACTTTTCTTTTACCTACAGTCACACTCGAATAAATTTAAAGTTTTTGCATAATATTAAAGATCGCCGATGAAACAAATTGTATTCTCAGAAATGATCATGCAACAACATAATTTTAAAATTTATATATATATAAATTTAAAACTTTATTGTTTTATGATCGTATGAAATGAATTGATCATTTCTGCGAATTCAATTCCTTTGCTTTTTTTTGCGTTCATAAGGTTATATATATATATATATATATATATATATATATATATATATATAAATTATATTTTAGAACATGTACAATTTTTTTTATATATCCACTACAAATCGTACATTTGTTTCGACATTGAAACTTCAATGTCTCATCAGGCGGTGTGGATAGGAATGGAAAGCCTCTTATATTTGGTCAGTTGTGTATGGGATGTTGGTGGGGGTTAGTGATAAACGAACAAGTCTTGTGGATTGGACGTTAGAATTTTGAAGAAAGTAAAACGGATATAGTCTAGTCGCGAGATAATAAAAACATACATTCTAACTGCTAATGTTAAATCTGTCTAGATATCAAAGTCTCTCATTAATTAACCACATTAACTACCCACGCCATTTTTTTCAAAACTATATATATAAAAAACATTATGTACATGTTCTAAAATATAATTTATAATAAATATTCACTGCTCTATATATTATATATTGAGCACTGTTTTAAATTAATGTTTTGGACGTTGTAAAAATTCTTTCTTCGTTCCGTATTCACTGGGATATTTATATATATATATATATATATATATATATATATATATATATGTAACATTACGAACGCAAATATTTCTAATAGTTTCTGAATATTGGTGAAACCTCATTAAAGAAAAATATGCATCCACACTAATACTTAGACCGATGGACGGACATAAATTCATATACTCTTTAATAAATAAACGGACCGTCTACTAAAATATCAGTACCAACTAAAAATAATATATGATTAATAGAATAAGCCGAATTATAAAATAAAAATCCATAGTTTCATTAGAATTTCACTCTTTATGTTAGGATACGAAACTGAGCAGTTATGAACATTTCCAGATTCTGAGAAAGATTCGCGTTTATAAAGCACAATGCAAATTTGTGCGTGAGAGGGTCGAATATATAAGTTGATATCTATGTTTATTTTTTGCAATGTGAAATTACCATCAACAAACCATTGTGTTGATTTTGTATAGCGACATATCAACCTCTATGATTTATTTCATGCCGAAAAAATATTTTGGACGCAATGTTATGGCTTCAAGTAAAGATAAATTGGCATTATTGTTAAATATGCATTCTTGGTAATGTATGTTGGAATGTGCGTTGTGGTGCAGTGGATATCGACTCGAAACAATAAATCTGCGAACTGTGTTCGAATTCCAGTTGAATTCCTTGCATTCGCTTACGCACAAATACGCTTGGGAAACGCATTTATCCGTCTCTTTTCTGCAGATATGGGTTAACTAATAGAACTGATAGGGTTCTCTAACCTTGGCTGGCAACGAGTCTAAAGCAGAAAGTAATTGCAATCTACTGAGGCATAATCTTTTGCCCAGTTAGCCATGAATCTTTCGAGATATGATCGCCCAAAGCGTGTATCAGGTATGGGACTTAACTGGCTGAATTTTGGCAATTGTTTTTATATAATAATATGCTGCTGTTATTTGTGCAATAACATGTATTTTCATCGATTTTGTTTTTTGCTTGTGAGTTCATTATTTATCATAACAGGTCCTACCACCCAGGGTCGTTGTGAACCGAGGAACAACTATTAATATATAGTTCAACACTCAAAATCTTCAGTCTTCTAATTAAAGACCCTGATGTAGGATATAGTTTATTGGTCTACTCAGAACTCGCTTCGAATGAGTTCTACTGCAGAAAAAAATATGGCAGCAATCTATTATCTTGTAGTGATTTACGGTCTAAGACGTTTTATATTATTTTTACTGTTTAAGAAAAATACTCAGGAATTCCAAATCAAAAAACGAGCCATTATCCATTCCACCATACGCACATCCAAAATTGCAGCACATGGTATTCCCAAGCAGTCACCAATCTATGTAATGACCAGATATATCGTTGCTTAACTTCGGTAATCATACTAGAACAGGTGTTTTAACGTGATAATACCGTAATAATATATATATATTACGCCACCCGAGTTTCTTTGAAAATTATGTATTTCATGCTATTTTTTAGTATTTCTTGCCAAGGAAATAATTGTAACTGAAAACAGAATTGTTCTTTTAATACTGCACAATAACATGTGCATCAAATGAATTCATAAATATTTAATAATTACCTATATTGACGTTTAATCAATGAAGAAATGAAAAGAAATTAGGGTGATTCGGACGATTTCATCGTTGCTTCCTTGCCTTATAAAATTTTGCAAAAAATAATAACAAAAAACCGTTCTAGTTTCATTCAGAATTATCCACTTAACAATAGTATGAAATACTTCTTTTTTAAAAAAAAACTGTGGTGGTCTAATAACTATGACCGATAATGTATATATATATATATATATATATATATAATTTATAACATAAATATGTTATAATATAACTACAAATGTAGCTATTTCGTTTCGACACTATTCATATTCTCAAGTGATAAAGTTTCGTCACGTTTCATATTATCAAGTGATGAAGTTCATTTCAAGTTTGAGAGTTTTAAAAGGTTCATGACCAGCCAAGCCACTTAATCAGAAAACATTATTACATAGAGAGAGAGTGGACAAATCAAAACAAAGTAATCTAAAGAATATAAGAGCAGACACTAAAAATTAACAGTAAACAATGTTTTATATCTGTAAGTGTATAGTAATTACAGTTTGTCTATGAAGAATTCAGACTGTGATGTATATTTGTAAGTTGTGTGTGTGTGTGTATGTGTGCGTGTGTGTGTATTTGAGAGAGAGACAGAAGGAAAGAGAGAAATAGTTTCAAAGGATTCAATAAATTTTGGTGTGGTAATTTTTGGCGTGTTTATATATTTGTTATTATTATTATTAGTCGTTCATCGAAATGCTTTTGACGTAAAGAATTATGTTCTTTTTGATTAGTTTGGCATTTATAAAATCAAAGTTATGGCAGTTTTGTTACTGTGCATTACAAGCGAGCTTGAATGGTTCTCTAAACATAAATCTATTTTATGTTCACAGATACGGGCTTTTAGGATTCGTGATGTATCTCCGATATAAATGCTTCTACACTGTAAGCAATTTATTTGATTAGTGCCAGCATCTGAATTGTTGTCGAATTTATTTCTCTTCTTAATTATATCCCCGATTGTCTTGGACGTGGTAGTAAAGATCCAAGTATTAGGGTAACTAAATTATTTACTACTTTTGTACAAATAGTAACAGCGGAGACGATTATGAATTCTGTGTTGCTGTTAGAAGCAAGTAATACCTAGTTTTTTATCTCTTGTTAGAAGTAAGTAATACCTAGGTCTTTGTATTTTTGGATTTTGTAAGCTCATTTTCTAGCGCTAAGGTTGAAACAATTGACTCCTTTCACCCACATCATTTGGTCTTCGAAATGCCACCACTTATACTAAGTTTTCATTAACAAGTCGACAGCACGTGAAACATAACTAACCAATGAAAACCAAACAAAACAAACGTAAAAAATATCAGAATTTATATAATTTTTTTCCTCCATATCTCATTTTAAGATGAAGTTTCAATAAAAGTGAAACATGGCGACTAATCGCTGGTGTTACTATTTTAGATAGACACTTTCTCTTTTTATTGCAAGTGTTTCTGTCTATCGAAGAACTATTTTGTTGAAAAAGGATAATGTTTTTCATCAAATTATTGATATGTTCCGATTAATCTCCTGTTTCCTTTAAAACATTTTTCTAATACATGCATACACACATATACACATACACACACAAACACACACACACATATACACACACAAACACCCATACAAACATATATATATTTATAGTGTATCGAGGCAGCAGATATTTTTTAAAATATATATTGTTCAGTACTAGAAACAATGAATGTCTATTATGTTTAATCATGAGCCGTTCTAAATATCATGTTTTGGCTTTAATTTCAGGTGAAAATAAAGAAAACATTGTCCAACATATATATATATATATATATATATATATAGCGGCTTTTCTTATATGTATTATCTTTAGAAATGTAAAATTTTAAAAATATTATGGCCTTTGTTTCTGCACATTTTAGAGCTTGAAGATCAAAGAAATATGCAGGGACATTAATGGCAGTGTTCAGATCAGTGTTTTCCTTAAATATTACTTCTATGTTTGCTAGTTTCATGAGATTATATGAAGTTAAAATCTTCAACTCTTATTCACTGGTGTTACTCCTATCTTTTGTTGTAAAAACATTAGAGAACAAATATCTCTTTAAATACATGAACATCTAGCGATTATTTTAACCTCTTGTCATGCAGAACAGCGGTAAACATTTATAAGGTATCGGCGTTGTGACAATTTGTTACAGCTGCAAAGAATTCCAATTTTTAGTATTTATGTTATTTCTTCAGTATATTTTCAAATGTTTTTAGTTATTTTTCATACTGATACAAATTAGGTTTGCAACAGGTGAAGAGGCTCATCACTTGTCCCCTGTTTAGGATGTGATTTCCGGCTTTCTCTCTTCCAACCTTTTCACTCTTTTCTTTTTTTATTCTTTTTTTTCAATTGGAGTAGAGAGACTAAACTATCACCCGGTTCACACTCCACCCCGTCTATTGAAAAGGTGAAGAGGCTTATCCCTTGCTCCCTGTTTAGGATGTGATTCCCGGCTTTCTCCCTTCCTACCTTTTCACTCTTTTTTTTCTTTTTTTTTTCAATTGGAGTAGATAGACTAAACTGTCGTCCGGTTCACACACCACCCCGTCTATTGAAAAGGTGAAGAGGCTTATCCCTTGTTCCCTGTTTAGGATGTGATTCCCGGCTTTCTCCCTTCCAACCTTTTCACTCATTTTTTTTCTTTTTTTTTTCAATTGGAGTAGATAAACTAAACTCTCGTCCGGTTCACACACCACCCCGTCTATTGAAAAGGTGAAGAGGCTTATCCCTTGTTCCCTGTTTAGGATGTGATTTCCGGCTTTCTCTCTTCCAACCTTTTCACTCTTTTCTTTTTTTATTCTTTTTTTTTCAATTGGAGTAGATACACTAAACTATCGTCCGGTTCACACTCCACCCTGTCTATTGAAAAGGTGAAGATTCTTATTCCTTGTTTCCTGTTTAGGATGTGGTTTCCGGCTTTCTCTTTCCCAATCATTTCACGCTTACGTAGCCCCCTCCACATCACTGGCGTTACCGCCTTGCTCGGGGTGATATGATTTTTTAAAAAAAGTGATGAAAATAGAAAATCCTACATTTTGCATTTGCTTCAACCAACAACGAAGTGAAATTATATGCTTCCATCTATCCCTGAATAACGAAAATTAGGTTTCAGAATAATACGCACTCAAATAAAATTGGAAATCTTCAAATGTTAAAATAATATAAGATACTATGACTACAATTTTTAAGCCAATCAGGATTTAAACAATCGGCAAAGATTGACAGTGATATTTAGCCACCTGTGCCTAATATAAGAAAGATATTTCAACATTCAACCCATGGTAGATTGCGTCATTATGACGCGGGTGTAACTCTGACAATTTTATAACCGATTAATCCAATGCTTCCAAACATTATGGCCTTTTCGATTAAATTCTACGCTACGATTTCACACCTATACAAGCAATTTTTCAGAACTATCCCGATGTATTTATATTTTTAATCTTATCACACCAGGCAAGACAATCTACTAAGTCACAGGGATTACTGAGTGTGGAAGGATATAAGAAAAAGTTAAAACATTAGGAAACGAAAATAGTAAAAGTACAAGCATTGCAATGTTAACGTGGATAACGATTGACACTGCGTTTAAATTTTTGAAAATTAAACATTATTTGATCAAAGAAGACGAAGTAAAATTTGCGATTAAAGAAACCGATAATCTTGGAATTATTTCGAACTATTGTTCTTATTTTAGTTGGTATAGACACAACGTTTCGAACAAAGACTAATAACATTAGAGATGCTTCGTTATTTAATGGTGTAAAATTATTTCATGTAGGACCTGTTTGGATGAGCGAAAGTCTTATAAACAATCATTATTAATTGATCAATATCACTGAACTGAAATTAGTATTAACAAATTATTAAGGAACTGTTATAGCTAAATACAAAGAAGGCTAAAATGACTAAAAGCATTAGATGTTAATTAAGGTACTGCGATTTAACAGGAAGGATAAACTCGGTAGACATAGTATCATTACTAATGAAATACGAAAATATTAAATGTGACGATCGTGAATAAATAAATTTTATATCATTCCAATGACTACTGCTAAAGAACTTTTAGTATTTAATGATACAATATTCTTTTAGTATTTAAAGATTACATTCTAAATTCAGTGGTACCATTTATTAATTTCAAATAAATGTAGTATTTAATAACAAGCAATGTATACAGCAAAAAATAAATATGAAAAATAAGGGTATATTCATGGTAAATATGCGATTAAGTATTTAGTAAATGTTCTCTTTTAAATTAATACATTGTTGTTGCGTCACCCCTTTTTCCATGATAATGTGCTTGACTTGAGTATACATATGCTCCTGTCATAGTGAGAGATCGTGAGATACCGAGAGATACTGGAACATACCGGAAGATACCGAGGTTTCACGGAAAATACAGCGTCAGTAATTTATAGTAGCTCCTAGCTCCACTCAGCGAAAATATTATTACTTAGCACCCGTCAGCTTCCGACGTGGACATACTAATTCTACTACGGCTTCATTTCAGAGACTTGAATATATACTTCGTACTAACTGTATTCCTGGATTACTAACCTTCGTTGAAGTTTGTATCATTTACGTTAATATACTTATTTTTCTACCTTAAATTCTGGTTGTTGTTCCTTTATTTTGTGTGTTTCCCATTCCTGGAATCTACAACATATATCCAATAACTTGAAAAGTCAGTATGTGAAGTAGTAAACATCATTTATATTTTTGTAAAATTTCCCTGTCCCTCCAGAATGTAAGAGGCTGAAGCGTAAGGGAACTGGTTAACGTTTCTATGTTTCCGCCTTGTGTCAGACTTAACCAAACTTCTTACAGCTTAAAAGTTTTATGCAGAATAATAATCATCCAAATGTTTTCATCGTTATCAGAAGGTTGGTTGTCGGTAGTTTGGGGTATGTAGAATTAGTGTGGAAGAGTGGAATAATAAAATATACATTTTGATTTTTAAAATAGAAATTTATTATAAGAAAAGACTAACATAAGTTGTAGAAATTAATGCTCAATCAAGAACGTTATTAAGAACTTATGAGGAGAGTTCGTGTTCAATGATAAAGTTGAGATATCAAGAGTTCGTTCCAAATGTTCGTGGTAGTAATTGTTGAAAGAGATAAGGAGAAAGAGAACAAGGCGCAATCTGACCTTATCTCCGGGTCGATTTGAATTGAGTTACATTTTATATGTGTGTCAGCAAACCGCTTCTCCTGACTGACCTCCGTGACCGGTTAGAGATTACCCTTAAATATTGAATCCAGTCACGTGGGGTGGCTCCCAGAATGATTTTTCATTAACTGTAGAAAAACCGTTTCACTGACGTATTTTGAATTTTGCGATTTGATGACCAATCTGGATCCAAATTTCCGCTACTCTCTACAGATATCTCTATTATTATCTTAAAATTGCAATGCATTTTTGTCAAACATATGTTATCTTTTTTTTTTTGCTCCATCCTCAAATATTTCGTATTTAGAGGTTTACTTCCCTTCAGTTATCAGTCAAAACTAGAAGGCACAGTCTACACTGCGATTTAACCAATATATGTACAGGAAAGAGTCAGATTCATGCTTTTTTCGAGGGCATTAATGCAAAAGTGAACGCAAGAAACTTGGGCAGAATTTGAATTTCAACGATGATGTAAATTTCTCTCCAGACATCTTTTAATAAAATTCCTAAATAATTTATATACATATCTAGGATGAGGACCTAACATCATTTTCGTTATTTACAGTCAGACGAATCTATTTTGTTATTATTCTTATGCCTCGAAATTCACTGTGTTGCTTTGTCTACTTAACAGCAAAGGAATCAGTGTCTGTAGCCTAGCTTCTACAAAGATGAAGATTTCAGTCCGTCAGTAAAAATGGTCAGCCTCTTCGCGTTTTCGGACGCACCCCTTTGTCATGGTGGTTAGTTAAATTCTATTATAGGCGCCTACTAAACCCACAGAGACGACATGTGATTTATACTGCAAGTTACAGTTACTGACATAAAATAGAGAGATCAATTTTCTTAAGACCCGAACGCTCAAACGCTTGTTTGCAACTTTATTCTCGCCCAGCTTTCTACGGTTTCCGAAAGGTTCCATCTTACAAAGTTTTATGTGTGTGTGTGTGTGTGTGTGTGTGTCCGTTACCTATAGACTCCAAAACGGCTGAACCGATTTTCTTGAAACTTTACACAGTTGTACTATAAGCGTCTGCGAGTGTTCTTAGCTAGGTTTTGTGTCGAGGTAGCCCGATATATATTGAAAATCGATTATCGAAAAAATCGGGTTATAGAAGGAGCGGTTCGATTTTAATCCAATTTGATGTACTCAGAGAAAAAGACATAAGAAACGATATTCAGAAGTTTCAAGGTTGCAGTTCTTACAATAGTGCAGAAAATCGATGATATATATATATATAAGGCAAGATATATGTGTGTGTGTCTGTTTATCTGCCTGTATGTTTGTATTATCTTTCAGCCCCATTATTTTAGTTTTTTCTTCGGGTTTGGCTCTAAGTAGGTATAATTGTAGTTCTTTGTCTCAGCCATGACACCATTTACTCAGAGAACTTATTTAGCCTTTAAAATTCAGTTTATGACGAAAAAAACTTATTTGATATCGATATCCGGAAATCAATATATATATATATATATATATTTTTTTTTTTTTAATCATTTCACCCCGAGCAAGGCAGAAACGCCACTGATGTGCAGGGGGTTACATAAATGTAAAAAGATTAATTAGAAAAGAGTGAGGAGTACAAGCTAGTTAGAAAGGAACAATAGAAAGCTGAGAAAGCAGGTGCAATGACAGATACATATATATATATATATATATATATATATATGAAAGGCAAGATGTTTGTGTGTGTGTGTGTGTGTGTGTGTGTGTGTGTGTGTGTGTGTGTGTGTGTGTGTGTGTGTTTATCTGGCTGCATGTCCTTTATACAAATCTACAATTTTTATCTGATTCTCACCAAACTTCACACAAATATTCTTCAGGCTGTGTCTGAGCTCAAGGACCATGGATTAGTTTAAAGCTTTCATTACACCCGAGCAACGACGGGCTATACTGCTAGTTGTCATGATGACGCCATCGCGTAGGCGTTGTTGTGATATTGTATGCACTCGTCTACAATTGCCAGAATACAACACGATAACAATGCACTTGATAAACAAAATTTCCTGAAAAGTTACTGCCCATTTCTAGAGATATCTCACTTACTTCTTATTAGTACAGCTCAGTTATTGCTTTTTCCATTGATCTCAAATACACACTACAGGGATTGTACTCAATTATTATATAACCAAAATCACGCTTTAATCAACCTAACTATTGTCGCGTTAGATAATTATCTGTTTTAAGTAGTGTGAAAAATGGAATATGTTTTAAATATAAATAACCCGCTATGATTTTTTAGGCCGTAAAAATAACAAATCAATCAACATTACAAGTCACTGATGCCTCCTCAACAGGTGTTTACCCGTTCAACCAGACTGGCAACTGGGTCCCACCCATTCACAGTCAGGTTAGCCAAACGCAGACGACAATTCTACTCCTGCAGCTTCCTCTCTCGCACTTCCCGCCTGTGGAACTCACTCCCGTATTCTTGCTTTCCTGACGGCTACGACCTCCAGAAATTTAAAAGCAAAGTTAATACTCACCTACTAACCACTGGCCTCTAGCTCTCTCCCCTCCCCTGTATAACCTTCCCTTTCTCTCCGCCCATGTACCTGTCATTGCACCTGCTTTCTCAGCTTTCTATTGTTCCTTTCTAACTAGCTTGTACTCCTCACTCTTTTCTAATTAATCTTTTTACATTTATGTAACCCCCTGCACATCAGTGGCGTTTCTGCCTTGCTCGGGGTGAAATGATTAAAAAAAAAAAAAAAAAAAAGACAGTTCTCTATAGATATGTATATTGTTTCCATGGTCAATTTAACGTAAAACTGAATTAGTTTACAAACAGTTGCTACTATCTCACGGCCATGATTAATTGTCAGTTTTCGTGATTGAATAATTGCAAATGCAGATTCAAAGAATAACTATTTCAGTGACAACAGTTTCTCTACATACTCCCTGAAAAGAAAACTAATTGAAGATTGCATTACAACTAAAATATTGCATTAAAACTAAAAATTAACCTAATTGAGTTTTTTTCTTCTTTGACTATGCGTCGACAGGGCAGCCGTTTAATTTCAACAATTTCTGATACTCTTTTATATTTACGAAGAGGGGAAAAAGAAGAGATAGTGACGCTATGCCACATTTTACCGTATACTGTTGGATTTTTATTAAATTATTTAAGTGAATGATTTCTTACAAGTGTTTATTTTCATGGAACTTTCACTTCTGTGTGTAAAATATTCGGTTGGACAATATTTAGACACTTCTTTCCGGCAATGTACCACAACCGATATTCAAGTATTTTTCACTTTTCTTTTTTATATTTTTGCTACACAAAATTTCCGTGCAAAAACAGTTGAAAATTAGTTTTGTTTCATGGCTTCCGAGGTCATCGGATGCCGTTTTTCGTGACGTCGTCCAAAACAGACGCATCACTGACTTCCTGTTTTTCGCAAATTGTCTTGCTCGTTTATGTTTACAATAGTCTTCTTTACGACATTTGCACCGAAGAGCAGACAACCGGCTGGCTTTCTTTGGTTGGCTGCTAGTCGGAGAACGTTTTCTATATTCTTTCTAAATAGCTTTATTTTTTAATTATTTTTTCAGCAGAAAACGCACTGACTGTCAACTTGTCTGTATTTAGACCTGGTTTCTAAATACAATCATTAAAACACCACTTTCTTCAGATTAGGTTAGTGTCAGAACAAATGTCTAACAAAAAGTAATGTCCTCATTAAATTCATTTTAAAAGTATTTGCCAAAGTTCCTACATTTATAGTTTAACAATAATTCATAAAGTTTCCAGAATGCTGCAGTAAGTTTTTTTAAAAGAACCAACTATAACATTGGTTTAAAATATTCAATATCATCAAAATCTAGCTGGTAACCTTACTTAATCACGGTATTTAACCGGGCCTCCTCACCAAGACAGAATACGGCCCATGAACGATTATATCGTGGGTGCCTTTCGAGCGCGTACTCCCAGACAAAAATTCCCCGTATTCCCGCATTCCCCAGACAAGTCCCTACCATTCGGCATCGTCTTACCTGGGATCCTGTCCACCAGAAAGTAGAGAGTCAGACAAATTCAGTGTTTCTTGACCTATTTGCTTGTTATTATGCTCACGTATACCTCAATAACATCTATTGTGGGTAGAGTTTACTCCAGATTTCAAGTGGAACTAATGTATACGATACATCTCTAAAGATTCTGGGAAAAATTGTCACTTCTTCGTACTGCTCCAGAAAGTACCTGACTCTTGCTGATCTGATTTATTTCACAAGATAGCCGAATGAATATTACTGCCATACCTAAGCTTGATATGCCTTTACGCTCTTTATCACTGACATAATAATAAAATATCTATACGCTGCCTTGGATAGGAATAAATATTCTCTACCCTACAACACCTTTCCGAGAGACGTAATAACTATAGTCTATCGCTATGTCGATAGAAAAATGTTTCTGACGTTTATAGGATACAAATCCTATATCACACTTCAAAAACAAAAGGAACTGAATATCCGCAAAATCTGATTCAAACGACTACAACATTTGGGAAAAACCCAAAGTAAAATTGTACACCCGCAAAAAGCGATTCAAACGACTTTGGAAAAACCTAAGAAAAATTTGCTAGTCAGTGCGAAAAGCAAATTCTGAATCCTGATTGGATTAAAAACAGCAAATTAAAATATGACGTATTTTCGCGCCTAGATGTGAAAAGGTCTCATCATGAGAAACTTGACTATTAAACCACGACGTTAACCTGTCAAATTCAGTAAGTCAGATGGAAGCAGTAGCTGATAGCATCTCACCATGTAAAGAAGAAACTTCAAGCTGACTCTGCCTCACTGCCAATTTTCTTTTCTCCTTTTTCACTCCATGCCATTCGACCTCTTCCTCTAACGTCCTTTTCTTCATTTTCACACCACGCGGCTAAAGATGCCAACCAAATGAACGTGTTAAGTACCTTTTCTTTATTTGTTTTTCCTTCTTTTTCTCTCAACCTGTCGCGACCTACTAAAGAGAGGAAGGAACAAATCCTTTACATTCTGCTACTACACGTCCATGAACTCTAAACTAATGCGGACATTTTTAAATACCTACATTTCTCTATGAACAATTTTAACTACAAAAATTCATGCTTTTTCTCATTGAACACTTTCTACTTGCAAATATATTATAGTCTTCATTTATCAAAATTTCATTTATATTTTCCTTCTTACATTTTGTCATGCAGTAAATATATATTTGCTTTAATGTACACACGAAATAGTTTATCCCTTCACATTTCAACCTTCAACATTCTGAGATTTAAATTGTGGGGACTTCGGAGGTGTTTGGCACAAGGCCAATTCACCAAGCATGACCGAGTTCCATACACCTGTCATATTTTTTTAAAATCATTTCACCCCAAGCAAGGCATTCCACTGCCATTATTGCGCTTTGGGGCTACGTAGGGGAAGGTAAATAGAAAGAGTGGTTAGATATAGGAAATGTCAGAAGTGGGGTGATAGATAGTTGGGAGGATGGGAAGAGGGTTTGAAAGAATGGAAGCGAGTTAGTGTGTTAGGAGATGTCTATTGACCTTACATTTATACTCCTGGAGATTGTAGTCGTCGGGAAAGCAGTCATGTGGAAGGGAATTCCGCAGTCGGGAAGTGCGACAAAAGAAACTGTTGGAGTAGAAGTTGCGGTTGCATTTTATCGGTTTCATTGAAAAAGGATGGGATCTAGTTGCTAATATAGTATCTCGT
The DNA here is from genome assembly GCA_037127315.1 of Ascarosepion bandense. Classification (NCBI taxonomy): domain Eukaryota; kingdom Metazoa; phylum Mollusca; class Cephalopoda; order Sepiida; family Sepiidae; genus Ascarosepion; species Ascarosepion bandense. The sequence goes on along the minus strand of JBBBDQ010029075.1, from coordinate 130,198 downwards.
GCAAATTCGAACCTAGGGGGCACCAGTGTTGTAAGTTCATCGGAGGAGGAGCCATGAAAGTATTTATAGAAGAGACACAGGGAAGCCACGTCGCGCCGGTGAGAGAGAGACTGCAGGCGGTCTGCCAATAAAAACAGCGCCACTACAGCAGACATTCACATCTAAGACCGGCTATGCTAAACACATTGAAATAAATCATTCTTTGTTCCCTCTATATTACAACGTACAATCGAACAACATTTTTTGTCTAAGAACTTTTACTTTTTGGGCCATAATACCTAAGGAATGATTTCCCGTTCACTAGAATATTTCCAATCAAATGTCATGCGTTATTGCTCTTAAAAAGTGAATATCAATCGCTATCTTCTGTTTTCTTAATTGAAGTTCTTTTATTAATCATTCTTCTTAATTATTCTTCTTAATTTCCTCATTATGAAGGTAAATAATAATTAGTCATGTCCAACATTTAGTGGTTGGTAATAATATCATATGTCGGGTAAATAATAATCACATGTCGGGTAAATAATATCATGTCGTGGTGAAAAATTTGATGGAAGAGCTTGAAAGAAATATTTATTCTCTCGTTTATGTTTCCATCATTATGAACATTATTATATCTGTGCTATAATAACACCGTATTTTATGAACAGAACAAAATGGCTGAAAGGAAAAGGAATGACAAAAATGTTGTTTTTTTTCTCGGCGAGATTTTAATACTACTAAGATATGCACAAATCTATATATACGAATTTATATGTGTCTCATGCAAAATATATAACATATATGTTCAAGACAAGCAGAATGAAAGGAGAACGAAAATGGTAATGTGTTACATATAATAAGATTCTTCCGTGTTTCTGGAGAAGCTATGTTTTGGAGTCGTGATGCAAACGCGCTAGAAACAGAGACTTTTCTGGTTTTATTTTATTTTTTCAAATTGAGGAATGCTAACTGAATATTTGTATATCCGATAATGATATATTGCTAAAGAGAAAAAGTGTCATGCACTTGTAAGTTGCTGGGAAAGACAGATTTATCCTAAGCCCTAACCAAAAACATGACTGCTACGTTTAGCTTCTAAAAACAAACTGAATGACTAACCACTTTCGTCAGTGCATGAATTGATGTAACTAAGCGGTAGTCACGTGATTCACGTTTCGTTTGTCTCCATCAAAGTGAGATAATCACCTTCTGTATCACTACACTCATATTCTCCGACACTCAGTAAACTCTAACATCTTAGTGACATTATTGAATTGCTTGAGATGAATGCATTAATAAAAATATTTTCATAATCTGCACCGTTTGTCTTCTAATACAACGATCTCTTTCAGGAGTTCCCTACCTTGAATAGATCTTGAACCCCTATTGAATATTTAGTAAGAAAAGGGAATAGCATCTATAGTACCTAGCTAAAACTTTGTTTGCTTCAATGACTGATTCAGTCATTACCTGGCTGAAAGAGTTGTTATTTTTTATTGATTAGTGTTTATGGCTTATCAAACATTTGCAGATTAATCACAGCCAGTTTTTAGAATGTAATAAATTCTTGAGATGATGATGATTTAGTGATTACTAGGTCTTACTAATTAACATATAAGCTGGAGAAAAAAAATTGTATTCATACATTTAATCAAGGGTTATTGCGTAGAAGTGAATATATCAAACTCAACCGGAATTGGAACACGGATCACCAATTAAGAGATGTAGTTACACCACCCGCACATTCAAGTTTACGTCACCTATTTAACATTGATGATCGCATGGCAACCATTGTTTCAACATGATGTGGACATACGCCTATCTACAAGAGCTAGAGAATCTTTGCTAGATTCAAAACTAGAAACACATAAATAAAGGAGATGATATTTGAATTCCACCTAATTTATACCCATAATGATGTGAGTTGTGGTACAGTGGATATCGACTCGGAAAGACAAATCGGGTTACCGAGTTCGAATTCCAGTTGAATTTCTTGCATTCACTTACGCATAAATACCCTTGGGAAAGGTAATAATCCAGCTCTTCCCTCCAGTTATGTGCTAAATAATAGGACAGATTGGGTTCTGTAGTCTTGGCTGGCAACCTACTGCGGGATAATCTTCTGCCCAGTCAGTCATGTTTCTTTCGAGACATGATCACTCAAAGTGTGTATCACGTATGGCATTTAACTGATTGACTGAATGGTATACCGGGCATTGCGTAGAATATTGTTTCTTTTCGTTGAGCGTCATATAATCTAAACTTATCTAAAAGTGTAACTTTGTCTCTGTGTGTATGTTTGTGGGTGTGTGTCCCCGAAACGGCTGAACCGATTTTTCTGAAAGTCTACACAGTTGTACTATAAGCGTCTGCGAGTGTTCTTAGCTAGGTTTTGTGTCGAGGTACCCCCGATAAATATCGAAAATCGAAAAAATCGGGTTATAGAAGGAGTAGTCCGATTTTAATCAAATTTTCTACACTCATAGACAAAGACATAAGAAACGATATTCAGAAGTTTCAAGGTTGCAGTTCTTACAATAATGCAGAAAATTGATAATATATATATATATATATATATAAAGGCAAGATGTTTGTGTGTGTATCTGTTTATCTGCCTGTATTTTTGTATTTTTTTCAGCCCTTTTATTTTAGTTTTTGCTTCGGGTTTGACTCTAAGTAGGTATAATTGTAGTTCTTAGTCTCAGCCATGACACCATTTACTCAGAGAATTATTTAGCCTTCAAAATTCAGTTTACGACGAAAAAAAACTTATCTGATATCAATACCAGGAAATCAAAATTTGACTTACATCCATTCATTTTTTCTTTCAGTCTACGGTTTCCCTTTTACTGGAAACAACTATTGCTTTTTAGTCTTTCGTGCCAACGTCCAAAGCGTCTGAGCTCCAGGACTAGAGTTTTATTGGATTAGTTTTAAAGCTTTCATTACACCAGCGCAACGCTGGGCTATACTGCTGGTATATGAGTAATTTAATGTCGATATAGAAATATTTTGTGCGCATTTGTTTTTTCTTTTAAATAATTTTAGTGAGGCAAGCTTTACTAATTAAACCATAACTTATGGGGTCAAGAAAATATGGATTCGTATATATTTCAATGGTATTTGCACTTAATAGAATAAAACGAAATTAATTGTTATTTGAACTCTGATCTCCGACTTCACATTCAGAATGTTGATGTATTACACCGCCAGCATATAACTTCGTATCTCATCTTTCGTACTGTGACATATTAGTCTTTTGGAAGAATACTTGAGCTACTGGATGTGCATTGTTGTGCAATAGATATCAGTTTGGAACGTGAAATCGGAGAACTGAGTTCGCATTCCAGTTGATTTCAATGCATTCACTTACGCGCAAATACACTCGGGGAAAGGATTCATTCATCACTTCTCTCTCTATTGCTATTTTATTAAAGCAAATATCATGATAAATTTCCTCATTCGCCTTCATGAATTTTATCATAGGACTGAATGCGTCGGCTCAGATAACTTTTCCTTTTGAATTATATATATATATATATATATATATATATATATATATAAAAGAAAACGCAACACGTCATATAAAGTCGTTATACATTTATTATTTATTTCGAAGGGCCATCTTTTCAGACCACGATTTCGTTTGGTTCGTCTTGCTCTAGACAATATGTATTAAGCTCTCTATAGAGATCTATCGCGTAATATTTTATATTAATTATATCTTTTTGAGTTGTCCTCTCTGTTTCCAGACTCGCTATCATTGTCTATATATCTATATCATAACCCTCCACCTTCATCAATTCTAATATTAATATAATTAATATTAATTACGATCGGGATTTTTGGATTTACCTACTAGCTTTTCCTTTTGGATAAAGTTATTTATATATATATATATATATATATATATATATATATATATGAAGTTCAATATATGGATCGGAATCCGACAAAATGAATAGAATAAATAAAGAATATGTAAGAAAGAGTTTCTTTAATTTCATGTTTCATATGTTTCACAAGCTTCTTTACAGATTTATAAGGATTTAATTTGTCCTTATTAAATCTCCGAAGAAGCTTGTTATAAGTCAAACATGTTAGATTAAAGACACTTTTTCTTATTTGTCATTTATGTATTCTATATATATATATATATATATAAGCTTTCCCTAACTACTCGTTTAGGTGAAACTTAGGTAGGTCTGCTTGGCTCACTAGGTATTCTTTATTTATTCCGCTCTACCTAAGTATTGATCGCTTTTTGTTTGTTGATTACTCGTATCAGGGGTTTTTTTGGGGGCTACGTGCTGACTCGTTCCGAAACCTTTTGACTGATGTTCATGTGCTTAGATCTTTCTTTTTTAAAACCATTTTTCCCTTCTTCGTAGATTCATGGAAGGTTTTTCAGCACAATTATAGTTATAATCTCTTATATATATATATATATATATATATATATATATATATATATATATATATATATATGAGTTTTCTTAAAATCGACTGACAAGATCTGTCTTCTTAATTGATTATCGTTTTCCGTTAGCCGAATAAGATACTACAGACTGGAATCAAAATTCTGGATAACTGTCCAAAGTTCATGATTCTGATCTGTTTTTCTTGTATAAATTTCGATCTACTTTATTATCAGCTAGTCAATGATGCCAGTGTTGTGGTCACAAGTTTTGTAGGTGTATCCTGTCAGTTTTTTTTTTGTTTTTTTTTTTGCTATATTTCAAATATAAATATATATATATATCGTATAACTATTGTCATGAGCAAAATAAAAACAGTGCTTGTTATGTCCACGGACGATGGGATTTGGAAATGTGTATGAAATATTTAATATACGTCCAAAATATCAAAAACACGTATACATATTGCACACATTTTTACTAGTGTGTGATAGGTTCTTGTGGGTGACATAAAGATGACGTCACCTTGGATTAATTTGAAAACCAGTGTTCTAAAATGGCTAGGATATATCGAACAAAGTCTTATCTCGCAAGCACCCAATTCTCGTTAATGAATGATTTTCTTGAATGTTTTCTTTTTATTATTCTTGTTCTTTCAGAACGTGTAGCACACTCCACCCACGTCTATTGAACAGGTGAAGAGGCTCATACCTTGTTCCCTGTCTAGGATGTGGTTTCCAGCTTTCTCTTTTCCAATCTTTTCACTCTTACATAGCCCCCTGCACATCAGTGGCGTTACCGCCTTGCTAGGGGTGATATGATTAAAAAAAAAAAGATCATTAATCTCTACAACTTCCTGTTCATTGAAGCTCTTAGTAATTGTTTTTATCTGTCTCTCTTAATAGCTATTCACCCAATCAGTTGCATAAATTCATTATATAAGTTATTAACAGCTTTTCTCTCTTGCACCAAGTTATTATTATTACATTATTGTTAAATACTCCAAACCTTCATTCCACTTTATCATCATTAAAACGTTCATCTTTCCCTAAATCTTTCTCGTTATTCAGGTGCTCGGTCCACGAGAATCTCAGAATCTTACTGCGGAACCAAAATTTCTGTTGGCTCGAGTCTCTTCATCTGTGAGAAAACTGGCCTGGATTCAATGCCATATAGAAGGACCGATATTATATAATATTTCCATTTTTTTTTTGTTTCTAGCGAAGGTTTTTTGTTTCTTAAGACTTCTTAACGTTTGGAAGGCTTCATTCGTCATTCCAAAGTACCTTCGGGTTTCGCTATCGCATTTTCAGCAGTTCTTTCTGCAAGATATTTAATATTTTGCATTCGCGTGATTTTTGTATCTGCTATTTGTAGGTCACTACTTGGGCTGCTACTTTCGCTAACAACCACACATTCTGTCTACTAATAATTGGCATTTAATCCATTTTTCTCGATTTCTTTTAATTGCTTTCTGTAGATTTTATGTAGTTTATCTGTCTGCTATAGACATTGCGTCATTTACATATATTATAGTGTTATAATTTTGACCGCCAATATTGAATCCTAGTCGAACTTATTTTAACAAAAGCAGATCGGATCATGAACAGTTTATGCACGATTTCAATCTTGATGTACTTTTTTTATCATTTCGCCAAAATCAAGGCGATAAAACTACTACGGCGCAATAGGGTTCTGAGAGTAAACGAAAATGGAAAACTTTAAGGAGAAAAAAGAACATTACAAGTACAGGATTGAAAACGCTAGAAGAAGGGTCATTGGTGTTATGTTTGTAATTTTTAAAGATCGTTACTGACAGGAAAGATGAAAGAGAATACCGCTAATGAGAGAAGTAGCTATTAAAATAAACGTTGTGGTTATATTTACCTATTTCATCACGAAAATGTTGATATAAATTTGCCAATCTCATTGTGAGCTTAAAATCATGAAGACGTGATTCCCATATAGTTCATCAGATCAATTGCCAGGAAAGCTGCGTTACGATGGTAGGAAAATGACCAACACTGAGGCGCTAGGCCAGGACAGATAACAATGCAGATTCTTCTTTTAATTTTTTTCAAGACTGATTTTATTACACGATTTGTTAAGAAGGATAGAACCAAATCAAGATTTCGATCAACAACATTAAAACACTTCCCCTTGTGAACAAGAGGTAGCATGGCAAACCCTGTCACACGCCTTAGATATCTAAAGCCGATGTTTACATCCCCACAAAGGCGGGATGTGACGATTTTTAAGTAGAAACACCGTGCCCGTTAAATCCGGCAAAATTTTTTGTAGACCTTGCAAAAAGCAAGGTTGGCCTCTTTGTCCGTTTTTCCTCAAACAAGACTCTGCCCTTCGTCACAGCCTCGTCTGGGTTTCTCTTCGCCAAAAGTCTAGACATCTTTAGTCGAGGCACGATCTTTGCTGGTCTTATGTACATCCTGACATATTATTTCCGTAATAACTGATACCACATCAGTGATTGACAAAGAGAAGCGAAAGCTACATTTTTTTTTCTAAAAAGAAAGCTGCGATGTGTAATACTTAACCAATTCAGAATTGAAAATTAGCTTAAGTCCTTCGAGTGTCATACGCGATACAAGCTAGGTGATCATATCTCAACAAATACATGACAGTTTATTCGCAGTATTTTCTGCGGTAGACTAGTTAACAACCAAGGCTAAAGAACACAATCTCTCCTGTTATGTGTGCGTGCGAGTGTGTGTGAGCGTGCGCACGTGAGTGTCTGTACAATTTTAGATATAACTCAAAACATAACTGTGAAAAGACAGCATGAATAAAAACAAAAGTTAAACTTTCCTTAGCCTTCCTAGGAGATATACTTTAGCGGATTGATTTATTCACACGCTCCACTTCTATATCTACAGATAAATCTGTAATATCTCAAATTTTCATGGAAACTTCATATGTATTTTTTGTACAAATGATGAAAAATGCTTTTTAGTCTTTCGTGCCAACGTCCAAAGCGTCTGAGCTCCAGGACTAGAGTTTTATTGGATTAGTTTTAAAGCTTTCATTACACCAGCGCAACGCTGGGCTATACTGCTAGTATATGAGTAATTTAATGTCGATATAGAAATATTTTGTGCGCATTTGTTTTTTCTTTTAAATAATTTTAGTGAGGCAAGCTTTACTAATTAAACCATAACTTATGGGGTCAAGAAAATATGGATTCGTATATATTTCAATGGTATTTGCACATAATAGAATATAACGAAATTAATTGTTATTTGAACTCTGATCTCCGACTTCACATTCAGAATATTGATGTATTACACCGCCAGCATATAACTTCGTATCTCATCTTTCGTACTGTGACATATTAGTCTTTTGGAAGAATACTTGAGCTACTGGATGTGCATTGTTGTGCAATAGATATCAGTTTGGAACGTGAAATCGGAGAACTGAGTTCGCATTCCAGTTGATTTCAATGCATTCACTTACGCGCAAATACACTCGGGGAAAGGATTCATTCATCACTTCTCTCTCTATTGCTATTTTATTAAAGCAAATATCATGATAAATTTCCTCATTCGCCTTCATGAATTTTATCATAGGACTGAATGCGTCGGCTCAGATAACTTTTCCTTTTGAATTATATATATATATATATATATATAATTCAATTATTATCATCAGTGATGCCCACACATCTCATATTAATATCAAAAATATAATCCAAACAGACAAAAAATAATATTTAATACAAGATAAAATCATTGACGCTGTTGCCTCAATAATCAATTCTGTAACCTTTATTCTTGATTATTAGCTTTGAACCTTTTTGATAATTACGTACAAGATCACTATACACAGGTATTTCCTTCCATACTTTCTTGGCAATTTCTTCTAGTTCTTCCAAATTCAAAATACATCTTGCTTTTACCTTTTTTGTTTTTTCAAATTTGCACATGGTAAGCCAATACTTGCATTTTGATGTCATCTAATTATATTGTAACAAATTATGCCGTATACATCTGGTCATTTTCATGTCGGAACGCCTAGTGAGAGCTTTCGTGCAATTTGCTTTATATTATTTTTAAGAATAAGCAATTACTTATCTTTATCCAGGATACCTTGTAATCTCATTAGTAGTCCAGTCTCGAAGCAGAAAAACATCTCCAGAGCAGAATGCGCCCACCACCATGCTTAACTGTAGTAAGGGAATTTTATTTTATTTTATTTTAGCTTGTGAGATTTATTCGCATTCTTTCAGAAATAACTGGGGTTCATGTGAATAAATAATTCTAGTTTGGTCTCATCTGTCAATAAAACAGATTTCCAATATTTACGTCCATATTCTTGATACATTCCAACATAAGCTAATGTGCTTTTAGATATTTACACATAAGCAAAAGAGATTTCATTGAGAGACTGCTTTAAAGCCTTGATCAATTAAAGCATCTAATGACTCTTTTCGTCCATAAATTCAACATTGATGTATTTACAAGTTTGACAATGTTCATTATCATTACGTAAGGCTTGTTCGAGAGATCTCTAACAGTTTCCCTTTCCATTCCCTTGGAAATTATTTTCTACCAGTCCTTAACTTATTCTCGACACAATGAGTTTCGTTGTATTAGAAACTTGAATAAGCTTCCGTTGAATGTTCATTAAAAGTATTATTTTATTTACAAGAATATTAAGAAAAATGTCACTGAAATAATATCATCGCTAGCCACTATTCTTCCCGTCTTTCTGGCAGCATTTTGATTCCACGTTGAAAAATATCATTTGATGTCAGCCACGACTCATTCCTTTTGTTCGCATCTTTATAAGAATGAAAGTGTTGCTCAGCCAGGCCATGTACATCGATCGGAACAATTTTTAATCGGATGAGGCAATGTCTAGTTTATACGGTGAGTCGAATAGGACTTCCAATTTAAGCGTTTCCAACTAGGTTTTTATCTCTTTTGCCACATGTAGACTAGCGTTGTCATGTCGCAAAATCCCTTTGGTTTTTCTCTGCGATTAACGACCGTTTTCTTTTCAATACTCTGCTTAAACACACCAAATGTAGTCGAAAGCAATCTTCCGTAATGGTTTCTGTCGGTTTGAGCAACTCATAAAAAAACTAAACTTAGTTTATCCCACCAAGCGCAGACCAGATGCTTTGAACCATGGATATTTGACTTTGCCGCAGATGGTAATGCATGGCTGGCATTAATCAACGATCTACTATGTTTACAGTTATCGTTAAGCAACGATGAGTTGTTGGAAAGAATGACAACGAAAAGGGAATTAATACTGATCATCAGGAAGAGACAACTGAAGTTCCTGGGACATGCAATGAGGAAGGAGGGCTTGAAGAATCTGATACTGACTGACCAGATAGAAGGAAAAAGAGACAGAGGAAAGCAGCGGACAACATATTTACAGGGCCTGATCAGGTCTATGACGGAACGGGGGTTGTGAGGTATAACAAGAGAAAACATACTAAGAACCACCAGGGACAGGGAGATGTGGAGAACCATGATCCCTTACGTCCTGAAGGGACAGGGCACATAGAAGAAGAAGTGTATTTACTTTTCATCGCCGATCACGGTACGATTCAAAAGTCTATTTCTTTTTTGCTGTTGAAACAGCTGTTCACACGTGAGAAGACGCTGTTCGACGTGTTTCGGCTTCAAATTGTGCGCCACACAATGTCTTTGCATTTAATTCCTAATGCCTTCAAACGTTTAGGAGCTGTTGTCTCATAAACTCAATGATTCTACAAATTCATTTTGCGCATGACATGAGTCTTCATAAAATAAAACCTCCAATTTTTCGTCTTCAAATATTTTTGGTGAGCCAAAGATTAACATCAAAATCATTATTTTTTAAGTGTCTAAACTAATGTCTGCATGTAGTTTGTTTCAGAAAATAGTCGCCGTAACTATCAACAAGAATTCTGTGTGCTTCAGCTATATTCTAATTTTGAATAAAGTAGTGTAATAGAATTCCCCACAAATACACTTTCTTTGGCACAAAATCCGACAGTATGAAAAATAAAGCTATTTCCACTTCGGTGAAATGACATACACTGAATTTTAAGTTTCGGCATAGTTACTTTACAAACACACACGCATTTTGTGAAGGCCATCTGCTGTAGAAGAACGAAAACTTATTCAATGTGTTAATACTTCTTGATAATTCTAAAAATTGTCGATGTAAGAACATTTAACAGCCGGGAAAGTGTTGTATATTCATCACCTTGTTTGTACGCATAAACTATCTTTATTCAGAGATTCTTGCCAAGTTCCGCCGTCTTCTCCATGGTTGCAGAACGAATGAGTTACGAATACGGAATCAACTAGTTATGGTAAATTCAGCAAACAGGTGTTCCCGATAAATATAATATATACATTTTATGTATACATAAGCGTATATATATATATATATATATATATATATATATATATGTGTGTGTGTGTGTGTGTGTGTGTGTGTGTGTGTGTGTGCGCGCGTTTGTATTCGCTTGTACAGTAAGCATTCATAGTCATGTATGTTTTCTTGTACAGTTGCAGACAGAATTATTCACCACACACACACACACAGATATATATATATATATACGCCAATTCGGTCGGGTTTCAATCCTGGGTTAAAAGTCTAACCGTACTGATGAGCTGTGATACAGCGAAACAGAGCTGTCTGCAGATGACGATAGATAGATAGATAGATAGATAGATAGATAGATAGATAGATAGATGTTTGTGGTTAGGGGTGTATCTATATTCGCGTGTACAGTAGAGATTCATAATCACATATGTTTTCTTGCACAATTGTGGCAAAAATTTTCACCACACACAGAGATACACACAACCACGCGCACACATACACGTATATATATATATATATATATATATATATATATATATATATCTAGTGACAGAGAGAGAGAGAGAGAGAGAGAGAGAATGATATAGATAGCGAGGAAATATAAGTTTAAAAGATAAATAAATTTTTGCACCAAATGATAACGGAAAAAATTAAAAGAGGCCTTTTGTTTTTTTGTTTTTTTTTTGTTTTTTTGTGGGGGTTGTCCCACCTGTCTTACCGAATGGCTCAGCAGGTCTCTCTAAACATTCAAACGCTTTTGTCTTGAAATATCGCACTATTGAACTACAGGTGTTTTGTTAAGAATGGCGAAAATGTTTTAAAAAGGTGAACGTATATTTAGTGTGGATGTTTCTTAAATTTCATACACTTTCTACATATATTTCCCTTAGAAAATTACTTTCATTCTTATCCTTCACAGATAGATAGATAGATTCATTTATTTAGACACAAGAATGCATGCAAAAATATTGTTATAATTAAAATTTACTTTTTTAGGACTTCAAAATTAATTGAAGATCCTATGAAAAGACAAACCCTTAAAAGTGATAAAATGTATGTGGAAGTTGTGGAAAACTACAATCGCCAAAGTCCTGAAAATACATGATACATATAAGTATAAGATGCTCTTCATGAGAAATAATGTTTTGGGCGTCTTCCAATTCAAGTATTTTTTATTATGAAATGCGTTTTATGTTTTATTCTCCGATATGGTACAACAAAATTTATTTACACACACACTTGCTCAGAAACACACAAACGCATAAACACACACAAACACAGAAACATAAAATTAATGGATTATTCGTTTTCCTTTTGAACTTTATTTTTATATGGTACAGATGTTTGAGCAGACAACCCCGTTTTTGTTAAAAAATAATATTAATATCTAGTGCCTGAAGCATTGAAAGTTTCAATAAAGAAAACGGCTCACCTGTACATTTTCTGAAGGTTACAAAAAGAATACAGGTAGGATTCCTTTCGGTGACGCATTTTTTATAAAGATGTTCGATATGTAAGAATATTTGAAGAAACGTATATTTCCCCAGGTATGTATTCTCAATATCTTCTTTCTTAAAATAATATACTATTTTCCCAAGCCAACTTAAATGAACATATTTTTCTAATTTAAAACAAAAACTAGGAGACTGTTCAGAAAAGTTGCAGGAAATTCCAAAGTCATGTGGAAGCCATGGTTGAAGATAATGGCAATTGTATTGAATGAATATACTCTTTAGTATGTCATGATGTTTTCAAGTAATTTTCGTAAATATATGTCAGTGTTATTTATTTTTTGTCTAATTTAGACATTAATTTATGCATCACACGCTTTATATATAGTGTTCTTTTATAAAAAAATATAATGTATTTTATATTTTATATTTGATATTCTGATACAGGTGTTTCTGGTCTCGTGGCCTTCATCAGGAAGAGAGTGGTTGTCAGTCATTGTCTTTCATGTGTAAGCGGTCCGACTAGTGTGGCTGGTCATTCTGTGCGTGATTCTGGTCTCGTGACCTTCATCAGGAAAAGAGTGGTTGTCGGTCATCGTCTTGGATGTGTAAGCGGTCCTACTAGTGTAGCTGGTCATTCTGTGCGTGTTTCTGGTCTCGTGACCTTCATCAGGAAGAGAGTGGTTTTCAGTCATCGTCTTGCATGTGTGAGCGGTGCAACTAGTGTAGCTGGTCATTCTGTGCGTGGGTTGTGTGTCCTTGAGTGAGTGAGGGGTTATGATCTATTAAGTGCTGGCTTAAATTCCTCTATGAAATTTGTCCTAGTATTTATTGTTAAGAATAATTGTCTGATATAATAGCATAATTTTAAATTTATCTTAAGTGAATTAGAAGATATGTTGTGATACAATGCATTTTTTTACTGATAAATTGATGTTGCTTTTATGAAGGTAAACTCTGTTGTTTAGTGCTTGGCTGATCACTATATAAGATTTATTAGATTTTGTGCACTTGAGTGGATATATCACATTTTAGAGTTATAGTTCAAACTTTTATTTATAGAGAATGTTTTTGTGAGATTTTCAGAAGTGTATGTGTTTCCTTCTGTAATGATATCACAAACCCCATATCTATTTTCGTTATATTGTGTAACCCGCTGTATCGTATATTTGGATGGAGTTAATATGTGTTTCAGGTTTTTTAGTTGGCGTTTGCTCTTAATTATTTTGGTCGTTTTTAATATGTTTTCATTTTATCAGTTTTGTTACGTAGTTTAAATCATTTCAATTACTGTAAATAATTCTGGGTTGTTCCTGTTTTATGTTGAGACATATGCTAAGCAGCAATTATTAGATCAGAAACACCCACGCAAACATGGACATACAACAAGCGCACTGAATGAACAGATACTCTAGACGGACCGTTGTTTCTAATAATAATAACTCCATCGAAATTAAACTATCATTACCTAATATAAGGTATGAATTTCAATACCCTGTAAAAGATTCTGTTTATTGTCATCAATCAATTACCTCTGTTGACCATACTACAACTTCTCTGAGTAGACGCCTTACATACCACCTATCTAGTAATAATAGTGCATTAAAAACATTTAACACATAACTTACAAGAACCCTTAAGAAAAACTTTGCTTTATAATAAAAAAATACTGTTTAAATCACAATATCAAAAACACCCAGCTATAAGTGAGGCACTATATATCAAAAAATATTCTCTTACCATCAACCTTACATTAGTTAACAATGGAAACGGAGTTTTAACAGCCTTTTTAAAAAATAGATAGAAGGTCACACTACGCCCAGCAACGCGTATCACGTGACAGCTTTAAAGAAATCTCCTTTTAAATAAAATCACTAAAACACAAAAAATTACATTTCAGTCAAACATGAGTACATAAAAGCACCTGAGAAATAACATCCTTCAAATTGACCTGTGACGAGCTTGGAAAGTCGAAGATTAAGGAACTTTTTCATGTTAATTTTCTCCAGAATAAAAAGGAAACATCCACGAACACCTAAAAATTTAAATGAAAAATTAAACTATTCCTTGTCGTTCATTTTTGGCGAAACATGTTTGAATGAAAAATTACTGCCCATAAACACACACACACACATATATATATATGTGTGTGTGTGTGTGTGTGTGTGTGTGTGTGTGTGTGTGTGTGTATGCATATATATTATAAAAACAAAAATTAAAAACAAAAATATTCCTCCGCCTGATATTTGACCCATCCTAAATTATTTTATTAACCCGAAAATCTGAATGAGTTTCCCTCATTAGTATAAAATGATGTGAAAGACCAACATAAACAAACAAGACAATGACTGACAACCACTTTCTGCCTGATGAAGATCGCAAAACCAGAAACACGTGTAGCATAAAAAATAAAATAAAATATATTTTTGAAAAGAGTACTTGCAGTTTCTCTTTATTTACACTTTTCTGTCGCTGGAACTACGATTAAAATACCCATTATATATATATAACCTTAGAAAATAGAGTTTTATGTTTACGTAATCTAATTGTTCGATACATTCCTACATATATAGCAAGTTACATTCCTACATATATGGCTTGGGCTGTACGTAACGCACTTTCTCGGTTGTACAATTTTCCTTAGGTATTTATTCTTGTGACTACATGTAGTCATTAATAAAATAAGTAAATTAATGGCTAATGAGCAAATAATCAGAATATTTTTTTTCATAAGAACATGCACACAGATATATATATGCATAAAAACAGATGTAAAAAGACTTCAAGTTTCCCCAAACCTATTATATGTATTAAAAATTATAGTTAAAAAAATAGTCATAAATATTGGCTCTGTAGATATATAGATGTACTTACATTGAGTTCTCTGGCTGGATCAGATATGATATAATGTTATAACGTGTATTATTTTTCCCCTGTTGATTCATTCACATCATTTGCGACAGAATTTCTTCTCATAATTTGTTTCTCCGTTTACAGTTATGACGAGAGGGAACGAAACCAGTCGACTGGTGTTTTTTGTTTTAAAATTTATCATGGCCTATAGTAAAACATTTCTTGTCTTACTTTCGAAATTACACTAAATGGATTACATACAAAATATTTGTAATTTATTTTGCTCAAACATTTTTTATTAGATAATCATATTTGAGTAGATGTGCTAGTAGAAATTATTAAACAGTATATTCATGTACACCTACTTACACTTTCACATAGAGTTGAGTTCAAAGGACGCATTTTTTTCTAAAATGATTTCTCAGTTACTCTGGTCAGTTGATGTAAATAAATATTCTAATTAATAAAAGTAAAACAAAAAAACAGATCTACATAAAATATGCATTTTCAATAAAAATATTTCAAACAAAATAAATTAATATATATATATGTGTGTGTAAGGGTGTGTGAGTATATATATATATATATATATATATATATATATATAGAGAGAGAGAGAGAGAGGGAGGTCAATGCAAAGAATTTCCTCTTTTACTGAGTAGATACATGTTGACTTTGAAGTTCCGTGAGGACACCATCATGAGGTCTTCATTCATCAGAACTGCTTTTATATTTTATACATATAATTTTCCTCCTTGCAGACTTGTTTGTAAAGAAATTTAGGTGTTATAGTGAATGTTGGATCACAGAAGAGAATCTTGACATGACGCAAAAAAAAAACAACAATGCCAAGATATGAGACAGAATACAGAAAACTACACAAACATATAAAGAGCAAATGCAAACATTCTTAAGAAAGATGACTCAACGACAAATGCACCGAAATTGATATATTGAGCACGACAAATATGGGATATATATATATGGTATATATATTTGTCGTGCTCAATATATCAGTATATCGGTCGGGTTTCGAGCCTGGGTCGTGTAGCAATCGGAGTCTAACCGTACTGATGAGCTGTGATACAGCAAAACAGATCTGTCTGCGGATGACAATAATATATATATATATATATATATATATAATCATCCGTACTGATGAGCTGTGATACAGCTGTAAGATATATAGTCATCCGTACCGATGAGCTGTGATACAGCGAAACAGATATGTCTGCGGATGACAATAATATAGATCTATTCCGCTGTATCACAGCTCATCAGTACGGTTAGACTCCGATTACATTTTAACCTGGATTAAAACCCGACCGAATTGGCGTCAGTAGGCGATTTCACCTCTGAGCTACGGGCGCTCGTTAGAATGCGGCAGACGTTTCAGCGTGTATATTATCATTATACACGCCCAATAGCTGAGAGTGCTCTAATTCATTGCTGAATGAACGATGCGTAGCTGCCAGAGTAGCTATTTTTCTTCAAAGTCTAACATTCTTCCAGAGTGCTCAATCACAGTGAGAGTATATATATATATAGGAACTAACAGAACAAAGACCTACTCAGCAACAGGATGTACAATAGCAAAGGATAGAATACTCATACTAGAAATAAGAAAAATAATTTAAAGATGGGTCGAATAGATCAGAGATCACTTCCACAACAAGTAAGAGCAACCAACAATACACAGAAATACGGACAGACCAGAAATATTGAAAACGAAAGTTGAATCAGCACTGTACAGAAACAAAGCAGCCGGACCCGAGGATATTGCAATAAATGGCTTTGGCGTATACAGGATCACAGAAATAATAAACAAAATCTACAAGAGTGGAAATACACCAGAAGACCTGAGCAGATCAGTTTTCATAGCAGTAACTAAGAAACCACGAGGAAAGGATTGTGAACTCCACCGAAAAATCAGTTTAATGAGCCACATAACAAAACTTATCGTCCGGATTCTGAGGATCAGAGCGCGCATCAGAATCGGCTCAGAGATAGAACATGAACACTGTGGCTTCGTTAAGTATACCTGAACAAGAAATGTAATATTCATGGTCAGAATACAATCTGAAAGAGCAGAAGTTCTGTCATCTGTACTTTATAGACTACGCAAAGGTATTTGACAAGTTGCGACACAGAGTTGTACGTAATGCTCGATAAAGACATTCGGATAATCAAGAATCGAAACTTGAAGTAAACCGCTTGCGTACGGATAAAAACAGGATTCAGCAAATTTACAAAAATAGAAAGGAGCAGAAAAGAAGGATGTTTTCTCACCAGATCTTCAACTTATACAGCGAAACAATTCTGAGAGAAATAAAATCCTTGCCAGGATTCGTCATTGGCTTCAAAATCTCAACAATAAGGATCCCGATAGTAGAAACGGAAAAGAAAATACAGGATATCCAATAGAAGTTAACAAGAGAAAGCGAGAAGAATGGTATGGGCATAAACTTTAAGAAAATTGCAAATATCAGCAAAAAGAAGAAATCAAAATGCTAACTACAAGTTGGAAAAACTAAAATATAACTAGTAAATAAATTTTAATACCTGGGAAGTGTTCTGACAGAGGATGGAAAGTGCGACACTGAGATCCAAAGACGCATTGGCATGGCCAAGGACGCATTTCAAAAGCTAACCAGAGTGCTGAGAAACAGGAAAATCTCATTGAAACTAAAGAAAAGAGTGCGAGTCTGCTATTGGATTTCTGTCCTTTTTGATGGCACTGACTGCTGAACAATCGTCTCAAAGATGAAGGAGATGCTTGAGGCAACAGAAATGCAGATCTACTGAAGGATACTGAGCATACCATTGACTGAGTACATGAGCAATGATAAGGTTTTGGAGAGGATGCAAACGAAAAGAAAACTCATAATTAAGATCAGGAAGAAACAGCCGAGGTTGCTATGAGACATAATGAGGAAAGAAAACCTAGAAAATCTAATACTCACAGAACGGATAGAGAGAAAGAGAGACAGGAGACAGTGCGAATCATAATTGATAGTTTTGAAAAAAAGGATGGCGGAATGGGATTTATGAGAGATATCAAGGAAAAAATTATTGAGAGCAGCCAAAGACAGAGCCAAGTGGAAATCCATGATCGTCGTTGTCCATAAAGAATAAAACTCATGAAGAATATATATATATATATATATATATATATATATATATATAATTGTTTAGTAATACATTTCCTTTCTTTGTTTATTCACATATCATTTCGAGATGCCTTCTGCAACATTTCTTCACAGATGTCTCTTCGGTTTTATTGAATTGCCATAGTTTCTTGCAAATCATAATGAAATGATTTTAAATGTGCCCTTCTACATAACTAACAGCCAACCTAATGCTACAGTGTAAAGTCTACCATATCATTTTTCAAATAGATCTCCAAACATTGTATTCTTTATTAACTGTGATTTGCCATGCCATCTTGTAAAAAATGATTAATTCACTCGTACCCGCTTTGCTTTTTCTGTTGTTGTAATTTCTTCAGAAATATTTGCCGTCGAAGGCTAGAGATCCCATTTTAATCTGTTAAATAACACATAGCCGGGGTTTGGTGAGAAAAAATGGATTCATACCTTTCCCAAAAAGTTCTGTGTGTATATGATCGTAATCGACACTGTTGGAATTTGAACACGGTTCGCCGATTTCAAATTCACACATCAGTTACATTTTAGCGTGTTATATACAAAATGTAAACAAATGACAGCAGATAAGAGTTTTCAATTCACTGCTGAAAAACGATGCGTAAATAGCTATATATATATATATATATATATATATATATATATATATATATATATATGTGTGTGTGTGTGTGTCTGTCTGTCTGTCTGTTTAGAAGGGGTCCAAGAATTTATACCCACTATGTTTTATCTGAATTTACAGATAAAAAAGATATATATATATATATATATATATATATTCAAATGATTAAGGAACGAATAAAATACTTACAACGTTTAAAAATATAAATTTATAACATTGCTCAATATAGAAATAGAGCAATGAATATTTATTGTAAATTATACTTCAGTACATGTACAAACTACAATATACTACAAAGGTGTACATTTTGTTTCGACATTGAAAAACAATATCTCATCAGGTAGTTAGTAATGAAGGTAATAAACGATATTTTTAAAAGAAAATTGATGAAAATTCACTTACTTTTATTGGCAAAATTTTTCGTACGATTTAAAGAGGATAGAAAAGGCTAGAAAACAAAAAGCGAAATCAAAAAAGGGGAAATAAAAGGACACAGATAAAATAAAAACTAAGAGGAAAACAAGAGAGAAAGAAATAAAAAAAAACATGAGAAAAGAGCCAAGGAGAAATAGACCCCACATTTAGATAGTAAGTAAAATATAAGCAAATACATACATCCTTCACATGACGTCTGGGTTTAACAAAGAGGAAAAAGTGAGAAAATGTACACAGGCGGAAGAAAGTAAGAAAAAGTGAGAAAATGCACGAGGAGAAGAAAGTAGTAAGAGAGACAAGAGCTGCAAAGAAATAGAAATTTCATACTTCGGCTGGAAATGAATTGTAGATCGATACATTTGTTAATAACATTGTAAAAATGGTGAAACCACATACACAGATATAAATTGGAAAAAAAATATAAATAAATATTATTAAACTTAAAAAAAAATTAAATTCAAATACATCACAATTTGTTGTTTATTTCTTTTTTATGGTATATCAACCTCGGCGGTTCATTTAATGCCAACTAAATGTTTATTTATTTATTGCTGGTAATACATTTTTTTTTCAACAATTTATTGTTGTTTTATATAGGTCTTGTGTCTAGTAATACTTCCTTTTTCGTGTATCAAGATTCATTGGGATTTGTTTTAAGGGCAGGGTCCCCAACTCCTACGCTGTTATTTAACCCATAGCTGGAGGGAAGGGACGGATTAATACCTTTCCCAAGGGTACCAGTGCTTAAGCGAACGCAGGGCATTCAACTGTAATTTGAACTCGGCTCACCGATTTTTCTTTCCAAGCCGATATCCACTGCACCACTATGCACATCCGTCACTAAACGCTCACAGCACCTGGTATTCCCAAGCGGTCACCTATCTAATTACTGACCAGACTCAATGTTGTTTAACTTCGGTGA
>JBBBDQ010029075.1:0-105000 GCA_037127315.1 Ascarosepion bandense | reverse complement strand
GAAAAATTCTCTAAGCACTATCATCTTATACCAAGATAAGAAACTGTGAAAGAAGCTGACCCAGAAGAAAGTTCCTGTACGTCGCGGATCGCAGTTCCTTGTGTCTTTTTCATCCCACTCCTAGACGGAGGATACTATACCAAGCTAAGCAGAGAAAAGAGACTATACCAAGCTACACTGTAGCAGCAAAATTCAGCATATTTTTGCAAGACAAATAAATTGTTTTTTCTATACCAGGTATGTCTTGTTATGTTTGATAATTTCCTTTCACTGCTTAAGCGCTAAGCTATGTGAATATATTTCTCACATTATTTAGTTTGTTAGAGATACATTCTCAAAAGGGGCATTTGAATTTATACACTACATTGTTTTTTTGCAAATCGCTAACGGTGGGGGAGGAGTTGCTGCGGACGATTGAGTTGGATGTTGTGGATCTAGCGTAATATATGATAAATGTAATTCTTTTGTTGGGGTCTGTCGGAGAGATATTAGTGTTTATGAGTTTTTTTAGGATATTTTCGTCTACTTGCATTTGGCTACGATATAAGAGAGTGGTATGTTTGGGATTGATTGGGCTATTACCATGTGTTCTTTTTCTGTGTTAAGGTTTTTAAGGAAATGTCGTATTTGTTCATCAACTATGTAATTAGGAAAATTATTGTTGATGAGTGTCTGTTTTATGTTTTTTAGTTCACTGTGGAAGATGTGTTTTGCAGACGAAGTGGTTTTTGCACGATGTAGTAGATTTTTTATGATTGCTAATTTCAATAGTTAAACATCTTTTAGATACAATTACAAAATTTTCGCTAAAACAAAATTTATAAGTATTATTAAAGACAGATTTACGTTTACAAATATTTAAAACAATCTGTCGCTTTCTGCGTAACGTGATGTAAACAATCTCTCGGACGAACGCTCTTGCAAAAACGTTTCTAATTTAAATTTTAAAATCATTTGGTTCTGATGAAAGGCTGAGGACGGTCTGAAGTATCATATATAATAATAGAAATGAATAAATACTGTCAGAAAAATACATTTTTAAACTTACACCTTTTTAGTAGTTTTATATATATATATATATATATATATATAGTGTAAAAAAGGTGATAACAGGATAACTGTATTTAACTCGCCTACTAGTTCCGTCCTGTGATGGACTTTATCAAGGCAAAAAGACGAAATTTTACTTCCTGAAAAAAGCAACGAATCAAAACATATTATTTTACCCACTAACTCTATTACAACTACAACAGGAAAGAACTAAACTGAACATAAAATTTGTCACAACTACATCTAAAATGATAACAAGCTTAGTCTATACAAAACAAAACAAGACAAAACATGGAGGGATTTACTCAATTAACTGAAAAGTTTGACAAAATCTTTACGAGAAACTTCAAGAAGCTTAAACAAAAGAGTATATGAACACAAAAGAGACTTTTTAAAACCAACTTACAAATAAAAAACGCATTGGTCGATCATTGTAACAAACCTGACCACAATGTTGACCCATAAAGTGGTACCATAATTGAAATGAATAATTAAATTTAAAAAATAATTCACTAAGATGAAAATTTCTCGACATTTTTTAATCACTACATCAGTTACAGTAAATACCAGGCACTCGACAGGAATGGCGAAGCTCGAACCGTTGCATTGGATATATCTAAGGCGTTCGATAGAGTTTGGCATGCTGGCCTTCTATTTAAACTGCGGAGCTATGGTATAACTGGACATTTGTTTGAACTAATCCAGTCATTCCTCTCTAACCGCACAATGAAAGTGGTATTAAACGGACATGCCTCTCAGAACTACCATACAAACGCAGTTGTCCACCAAGGCTCCATCTTAGGTCCTACACTCTTCCTGATATATATTAATGATCTCCCTGATTCCATAAGAACCCAAATAGGTTTGTACGCCGATGACACCACAGTTTACTCTCGCCTCCAACAAAAATCTGGTGTAGGCGTCAAAGCTAAACTCGCAGCCGAGATTGAAAAAGACCTCCAATCCATATTGGACTGGGGTAAGAAATGGCTAGTAAATTTTAATGCTTCTAAAACGAAGCTACTGTCAATTAACCATCATCGACAATCTCACCTACCTCCCATTAGCATGGACCAGGCTTGCCTCCCAGAGAGTAAAACACTACGCCTCCTTGGTCTCACACTTTCAGCGGACCTCAAATGGAATGACTATATCGAATCCATTGCTAAATCCGCTGCTATGAAAGTCGGTTCTCTGTGTAGGGCCCGGAAGTTTTTTCCGTCTAAATCTATCCTGCACATTTACAAATCTACCATCCGCCCGTGCATTGAATACTGCTGCCGTATCTGGTCGGGTGCCCCTGCTGTTCTCCTCGGGCTTCTCGATAAGGTTCAGAGGAGGGTCTGTAATGTGATAGATACCAACTTGGCAGACCGCCTGCAGTCTCTCTCCCACCGGCGAGACGTGGCTTCCCTGTGTCTCTTCTATAAATACTTTCACGGCTTCTGCTCCGATGAACTTAGATCACTGGTGGCCCCTAAATACGAATTTGCACGAGATACTAGATTAGCAACTAGATCCCACCCTTTTACAGTGAAACCGATAAAATGCAGCCGTAACTTCTACTCCAACAGTTTCTTTCCTCGCACTTCTCGACTGTGGAATTCTTTTCCAAACGATTGCTTCCCCGACGGCTACAATCTCCAGGAGTTTAAATGTAAGGTCAATACACAGCTCCTAACACACTAACCTGCTCCCATTCTATCAAGCACTCTTCCCATCTGCCCGACCCTCATCCTCGCTATCCTTACTCATCTGTCACCTTTCTCCTGACATTCCCTATGTCTATCCACTCCTTCTCTTTACCTTCCCCTATGTAGCCCCATGCGCAATAGTGGCATTGGAATGCCTTGCTTGGGGTGAGATGATTAAAAAAAAAAATTTACATACAGGTTCTTACGCTTAACTATTCTAGGCAGACTTTCGGTAATAACGTAGTACGATTAAAAAACAAAGATGATGAAATGAAAAAGAATATACATGAAATTGGATAAATTGCAAAAAAAAAACTTAAGTTTTTTTAAAAATATATTTTTAAAAATTTGAAACTTCCAGGGTTTCTCGTTCATACCTTAGCGTAGTTGTAACAATGTCAACAAATCCAGCCTGATTAAATCTTAACGAAGTAAACGCGACCGCGATACAAGTAAACATTTTCCTCAATACTGGTCTTGATATATAAAAAAATATATCGTTATCACACACACACACACATCTATCTATCTATCTATCTATATATATATATATATATATATATATATATATATATATATATATATAAAATAAATTTCGAATCACCCCATATAAGGAATATAGGAGATGATTTTAAATTTATTGTTTGATAAATATTTGTTTTGTAATTAGGTACATAGAGCTCTTTTCTGTGGATCACTTACCATTTTATAATTTTATTTTTATATTACTAAGATTCGCTTGGATTACTTTCCAAGGAAAATTTTCTCACCACTAATTGTTTACCGTTACTGCATATTTTATATATATATATATATATATATATATATATTTGAACAGTCGGTTTTTAATCTACTTGTTCTTTCACTTTTTTGTAATAGATATATATATATATATATATATATATGTGTGTGTGTGTGTGTGTGTGTGTTGAAAGGCAGTTAGAATTATTTTGAAAAACATCTGACTATTACTAAGTTTGCTTTTAATGTATTTTGTCTTACTTTTGTTTACTTACTAATTCAAATCAATAATGTCAGTATATTTCTTCAAAAAATGAAACGGTTACAGTGATTGCTTTCTTTTATATGGTAGATCAAATATGCTGCTGAATCGGAAAGTTGTTTGTGATTTGCCTATAAAGGTGAGAAGAGACGCAGTGTATTAGGTATACTATGAGAATAGTTGAAGCTGATGTTTGTTGCTCAAGTCAATATCTGGTTAGTTTGGACTGTGCCATCGTGAAGAAAAAGTATGAGAGAGTAAGACCCGAAACCCCTAATGTTAAAGCCGTCATTGTTGATGCGTACGAAAGAATCATTCATATGTATTTCAAGTCATATCAAATGATCAAATATCAATGTAGAAATAAAAAGAAAGCTTATTATTTTTTAAGTTATTT
The DNA here is from genome assembly GCA_037127315.1 of Ascarosepion bandense. Classification (NCBI taxonomy): domain Eukaryota; kingdom Metazoa; phylum Mollusca; class Cephalopoda; order Sepiida; family Sepiidae; genus Ascarosepion; species Ascarosepion bandense. The sequence continues at coordinate 100,856 of JBBBDQ010029075.1, read as the reverse complement.
TAATTACTCTAAAGTTATTTTGAAATTTACGCAAAACCAGAGAATAGCTTTTAATCCAAAAACAAGCTAGCAAAAACTACAATTGCTCAATATCTATATTAACAGACCGATGTAAATTTTTTTGCGGTTTATCCATCTTTTGCAGGTTACCAGAAGCCAGAATATATTTTTAGATTGTAAATAATTTCTGGAGTTATAATGACTTATTGTTATACTCCCTACTAACTGATCCATTGCTAGACGAAGAAGATGTATATTCATATCTTTCCCAGAGGTAGGTTCACGCACACTACCAGCCATTATTAGGCTACCCCAGTTTTTTTTTAAAGAAATGATATATTTCATTCTATTTTTAATATTTATTGCTAAATGAAAATAGAATGTTTCTTTTGAAATTATTACTTTGCCTAATTTTACAAAGCAAGGAAGTAAAATGAACTCGTGCGATTCACCCTAAATTATCTTCATACTTTTATTGATGAAACTTCAATATAGGTAATTAATAAATATTCATGAATTCTTTGATGCACATGTTATTGTGTCGTATTAACAAAAGAATCATTCTATTTTTTTCCAATAATTCATTTGGCAATAAATACTAAAAATATTATGAAATACTTCATTTTTTTAACCACTGGGGTGGCCTAATAATTATGACCGTTAATGTAAGTAAAAATAAGGAACTCGACTCGAAATAGAAATCAACTCTCCGATTTTCCATTCCAAGCCGTTGCTCATTACGCCACCCGAACATTCAGATTTTCAGCACCTGTTATTCCCCAGAGCTCAATCATCAAGGTTTTTAACAGGTGCAACATTCCATAACTTCGAGGATCTTACGAGAACCGATGTTTCAATATAATATTGCTGTAAGCCATATCACACGCACATTCAAACTTACTATATTTAGTATTCCCAAGAGCTAACTTATCTAAGTTCCGACAAGTCTCGACGTTACTGAACTTAGCTGATTGTATGAGAACCGATGTTTCACCTTGATATAGCTATAAGACATTACCCCAGAACATACAACCTTTCAACATTTGTTATTCCTAACAGCTAACTTATCTACGTACTGACAAGATTCGACATTGCATAACTATGGTGATCGTACAAGAACGTAAAAAATTATAATTCATACGCCCAACACATCGAAGCTTTCAACACCTGCTATTCCAAAGCTGTGACCCTTATAGATACTGACCAGGCTCGATTTTGCTTAACTTTTGTGGTTTTAAGAAGACTGTTCTGGTGCATTGGATATCAGCTCGGAACGAGAAATCGGGGAGCCGAGTTCGAATTCCAGCTGAATTCATTGCCTTCACTTACGCGCAAATATACTTGGGAAAGGTTTTAATCCGTCTATTCCTTCCAGTTATGGGTTAAATAGCAACACAGATTAGGTTCTATAGTCTACCGCAGAAAGCAATGGCAACCTACTACTGGATAATCTTCTGCCCAGTCAGTCATGTCTCGAAAGAGACATGACTGACTGGGCAGAAAATTATCCCGCAGAAGTCATGATCGCCCAAGCGTGTATCATGCATGGCACTTAACTGACTGACTGTTGTTTTAACGTGTAATGGACGCAATTCATATCATCCGAACATCAAAACTTATGTAACCTGCTATTCCCAAACGGTCACCCCTCTAGATACTAACCAGATTAGACGTTGCTTAAGTTAACGATATATGAGTGCCAGCCACATCATCCGCTCACCCGAATTGACAGAAACTGCTCTTCAAAAGCTGTCACCCATCATTGTGCTGAGCAAGTTCGTCTTTGCTTTACTTCGGTGTTCATATGAGAAATGTTTTTTCAACGTGATAACATAAATCTTATTGGGACATTGACATTAATATTGGGACCCTTCTTCTCAGTCATCAATGCATTATCGACTGACTTTGTTAATGACATGAACTCAGCAAGCTCACTTTCCCACATTCTGGTTTTAATTTCTTGCCAGAAGCCAACTTTACTGTCGTATTTTTTGCCACCGTCACATTTTCTTTTTCAGAATTGACTATACATTTTCCATCGGATTCAGAAAGCGATTTGATGGTGACCATTCTATTTTCTTGTCTCCCGTAAATAGTTTTTTTTTATCGTTTCACTCCGAGCAAGGCAGTAACGCCACTGATGTGCAGGGGGCTACATAAGAATAAAAATATTAGATAGACGAGAGTGAAGAAAAGGACGAATCAGTTAGAAAGGAGCAAGAGAAGAAAGAGAATACAGGTATGATGACAGTTGCAGAGGTGGAGAGAAAGGAAAGGATATACAAGGTGGTGAAGAAAGAACTAGGGTCACCTGGTTAAGAGATGAGTATTGACATTGCATTTATATTCCTGGAGGTTGTAGCCGTCAGAAAAGCAAGAATAAGGAAGCGAGTTCCACCGGCGGGAAGTGCGAGAAAAGAAGCTGCAGGAGTAGAATTGTTGTCTGCATTTGGTTGATCTAAGTATAAATTGGTGAGACCCAGTTGCCAGTCTGGTTGCACGAGTAAACACCTGTTGCAGGGGCACCAGTGACTTAAGTTCGTAAAGTCACAGGTTATATGGTAGCGAATGCTGGAAATCTCCTCAAAGATAAAATAAAGACTCGAAGCAACAGAAATGTGGTTCTACAGAAGGATGTTGAGGATAACATGAACCGAGCATGTGATCAAAGACAAGAATTTGGAGAGGATGCAAACGAAAAGGAAACCTATACTTACCATCATGAAGAGACAACTGAAGTTTCTAGGACACGTAACAAATAAGGAAGGAGGGCTTCGAGAATGTAATACTCGGAGAGAGGAAAAGAGATACAGGGAAAGCAACGCGAGATTTACTTGATGGGCTTGTGTATGTGGATAGCAGAGTAGGGTTTGTTAGAGATATCAAGAGAAAAAATATTAAGAGTATCAAGGGATAGAGGTAAGTGGAGGTTCATGATCTTCAACGTCCTGAAAGGACACTGCACACAGAGAAGAAAGATCTCACAGGTAACTTTAGATACAGGAGAAGGAGTATTAAGCATAAACATTTCGATTTGAAACTTCTAGTTTGGAACTCATACTATTGAAAATACGTTTTGTCTATCAAATCGCATTACTCAAGACTCTTTTCTTTCTCCTCATCATCGATTTTGAAGGAACTTGTATTTGTTTCCATATTATATTGATAATTTAATTGTCTTCCAAAGTATAGTTCTCTTTTTTTAACTGAGTGTCTTTTTCACCTACATCTGCATTTTATAATGTTTATTAATTTCATCTGTTTTGGTTTGGTTTCTTTATTTAACGACATTTTAATTCTGTATGTGTAATTTAATGCTGAAAATATATTTTTTTTGTAATTTGTAATTTTCTGGTAAAATTTTGTAATTAATTTTTATATTTTCATGCTTTGGTCGCATTTTTAGGTTTTACACTATGCCCATGGCTATGACGCTAGGCGTTACTAGACTGTGTCAATGTGAACTTGGGAATGACGGCAATTAAGAGGCAATCCCATGCTACACACAACTTCCGATCAGATGCCTTACTGATGAACATAATTTATTTTATATATAAGACGGAATTTAATTTTGCCGTGCTTAGAAACACTAGGCTCTATCCAAGTACGATTGATCTCATCAATATAGTTATGGTCTGTTGAAACAACTTTAATGATCTCTCAGGAATAAATATTTAATCCAGAGATTTGCTTACAGGTTGTGACATTTACCATTTCAAGCAACAACCGGGAAATTTTTAAAGGGATATTTTAATTCTACTCTTAGGATTATAATCTGTTGGTGGCTGGGTTCATTTCGAGATATGATCGCCTAAAGCGTGTATTACGTATGGCACTCAACTGACTGACTCTGTAGCAACATCTGCTATAAAGTGTGAGGTATACAAGGAATATTTCGGCAAATCAATTGAACATCAACGCGAACCATGTGCACCTCATTTCAGCGACGAACTCTGCAAAAAAAATCTATAGAGTCTAAACTTATTTATAAATGGAACTTTGTGTGTGTGTGTGTGTGTGTGTGTGTTACTTATAGACTCCGAAATGGCTGAACCGATTTTCTTAAAAAGTTAAACACAGTTGTACTAAAAGCATTTGCGAGTGTTCTTAGCTATGTTTTGTGTCGAGGTACCCCCGATAAATATCGAAAATCGAAAACATCGTGTTATAGAAGGAGTGGTCCGATTTTAATCAAATTTGATACACTCATAGACAAAGACATAAGTAACTATATTCAGAAGTTTCAAGGTTGCAGTTCTTATAACAGTGCAGAAAATCGATAATATATATATATAAAAGGCAAGATGTTTGTGTGCCTATATATCTGTATTTTTTCAGCCCTTTTATTTTAGTTTTTGCTTCGGATTTGGATCTAAGTAGGTATAATTGTAGTTCTTAGTCTCAGCCATGATACAATTTACTCAGAGGACTTATTTAGCCTTTAAAATTCAGTATACGACGAAAAAAACTTATTTGATATCGATACTAGGAAATCAAAATTTGACTTACATTCATTCATTCTACATTTTCGCTTGAACTGGAAATAACTATTGCTTTTTAGTCTTTCGTACCAACGCCCAAAGAGTCTGAGCTCCAGAACCATGGATTAGTTTTAAAGCTTTCATTACACCCGAGCAACGCCGGGCTATACTGATAGTGTAGGATAAAAAGATTTGCTTGTTTGCATAGAATTTTTAATTGTAAAAGATTCGATTTTTTTATTTAAATATTTTTTTAAAATTTTAACCGCTATTTTTGAGAAATAAATATTAAATAAGTTTCAACAATCACATTTTGGAATAAATTAACAAGCTATATGCGATTGTTTCTGTAATTTCAAAACGCTTACCTTAGAAACGTCCTCCGAAACATGAGGGCAAATGGCTTTGCTTTTATATCAACAGCCTAAAATTCATTGTTTGCGACAATCGAATTACGTGATACGAAAACCTTGAAATGAAAATTGACAGAGCCGTGCATCGAACGCCTTTTCCACGATTTACATCAACTTGGAATTTCTATTCCATTACTTGAATTCATATTACCAGGGGGAGTTCAGTTTAGTAAACTTATTTGTGTACCTGATTAAAATTATTAATAGTCTAGACTATGCTGATCACATATTTTTACGCTTATTCTAAGAGATACCAAAAGAAAACAAAATGCCAGTTTTGCGATGACTGTCACGTAAACTATGTTAAAGCAACAAGTTTTATAATCTTATTAGGTAAGCGTGTACGACCAGCAGTATATTGCACCAAACATTGTTGCGAAAATACTGTCCGAGACTTGAAATGTCCCAACACTCCTTCTTATCAGTATTTACTTCAAAACTTCTGCTATTCAAACAAGTGTAAGGAATGCTTGAATATTCATCATTATTTATCGATTTTTTCCTTCGACCAATATTTTGTTGATGTTTTACATGTGCAGTTATATTTAAGTCATTTTTTTCTTGGTGACATAGATACTATCTGTCATAACAGTAATAAAATATACGAAATAGTATCGGAAGCTTTTGGTGTACTAGCCCAGAGAATTCCACCAGAACAAATAGTACTTGACGTTGTGCTAGACAAGGATGTTTTGTAAAAGGTTAGGCTAGTTTAGTTTTTGTCTGCGGGTATAAAATCTGCTACAAGAAAATATACGCACCAAACCAAAAAAATCCATCTTTTCCTATTTGTTGTATTAATAGACATTGCACTAATGTTTTAGATCAAAGATGCCGGGTGTACCTAGAGGTTGACTTGGTGTTATTTTAATTCACCGAATGCAGGTATACGTAATATCATTACTCCATTTAGTAATACAAGCGTGGGAATGCGAATTTCAGTTAGACACATATGTAAATAAGAGTCCCAGCGCCCTCATAAACATATAGACAGATATGTATAGACGTCGTTTGGTTGAAGGCTATACGAGAACTGCACATTCACAGTAGCTGATGATAATTGACGAAATACTGGCACGAAAAATTACTAAGTAATGATGAGTAAAGTCTTGTATCACCTTTTCGTTGACAGCTCCACGTCCTAGGTAGCTCCACTAATTCGCGGGAAAAACAGCATAGCGTAATGCAAAAGACCACAAACTTAACGAAAATAAAGTTTTATCGTCAAACAAAGAATTTTTAAATTATTTTTTGAATTTTTTAATCCTTTCTAACACGCTCGAAATTTTGGTGAGAATGCTTGTTTTGTTTACGTCATCATCTTCTACAAAGATTAACATTGATTTTTTCGCTTTTTTCTGTTGAAAACACATTCATTTGAATTTTTTTTTTTTTGTAATCATATCACACCGAGCAAGGCGGTAACGCCACTGATGTGCAGGGGGCTACATAGGATTGAAAAGATTGGAAAAGAGAAAACCGGAAACCGCATCCAAAACAGGAAGCAAGGGATGAGCCTCTTCACCTGTTCAATAGACATGGGTGGAGTGTGAACCGGGCGATAGTTTAGTCTATCTACTCCAATTGAAAAAAAAGTGAGAAGATTGGAAAAGAGAAAACCGAAAACCGCATGCTAAACAGGAAACAAGGGATGGGCCTCTTCACCTGTTCAATAGGCGTGGGTGGAGTGTGAACCGGGCGATAGTTTAGTCTATCTACTCCAATTGAAAGAGAAAAAAGTGAGCAGATTGGAAAAGAGAAAACCGAAAACCGCATGCTAAACAGGAAACAAGGGATGAGCCTCTTCACCTGTTCAACAGACGTGGGTGGAGTGTGAACCGGGCGATTGTTTAGTCTACTCCAATTGAAAAAAAAAGTGCTTGTACAAATCAAGTAATTGTCCTATTTTAATGAAATTTTCAGAACTTATTCCCAAATGAATGAAATTATTTCTGAAACGTTTTTTTTAGAAAAACAATTTTTTTCTTTAAATGTGTTACACACCACTTAATTAATTTCATTAAATTTTGCACGTAACCTTCGTATTTCATGAAATTATTTTTTTGTTAAAAGTAGGAGTCATTGGAGATTGTAAATCACCTTTTTTATTTTCAAATTTGTACCATTTAACTGAAAATCTGCTCTGAATTGAAAAATAATGAATCCAATAAAACTATGACATTACTTAATTGGAAAACCTTGTAATTGTTTTTGTAAATAAGTAATATTAAGGACATTATTGTCTGAAGAAATAACATTTTTCTGATGAATAATGAACTTTTACCAGAATCTTTTCATTTTGTTTTTTACATATTAATTATTTTAATTTATAATAGTTTAAAAGCGTGTAAAATTTAGTATTGGGGCATTTATTGGATGTGATATAGCAGTTAAGTGGAAACGAAATTTACGAGTCCAAAATTGCAAAGATTAATAAACGTAGTTGCGCTTCGTTATTTTTAAAATAGTTTTTACTTTATTATATTTTACTTTATTTTCATGTATGATAAACTGAGATAACCATTAATATGAAAAAGTTAATTAATTTAAGAGTTTTGTCCCTTCACTTAGATTTATGAAAATTGTCGTTTATGGGCATGCGTACAACCTGTCATCGCCTAATCAGTCAAGAATCCGTGAAACCTTCCATCAGATGAACACGAACAATCGTTAATAATTTGTTGTACATTACTTTTTTATGCTATTAATAATATTTTTTACAATCAACTTAATTTAACTTTCAATGTTATAATTTTACTAAAAAATATATTTTGAAATATTCTAAAATCGATGAATTTTTGTTTGTTTACAAATTTCTTAAAATTAAGAAAATGGCCATTTTAAAGAAAATTTAATAAATCGAAATTAAATGTGATATTCAAATCTATATAATTTCTGTTTGAAATACACCAGAATTTTTTACTTAATGGAAAAAATAAAGTTAATCATTACGCTTTTACATAAATCTAAAATGAAATCTTCAAGAATGTTTTTTCATTTTAAAAATTTCATTTTAAAATTAGGTATCGAAAATTTATGCTGAAAAGTAGAGGCACCTACATTATACATATATTAAAAAGTACATGGGCACCTCGAGATTGTGTCACGGTTAGCCGATTTGTCTCGCTGGAATCATTACAACTGATTAGTAAGTTTGATAATCACTGGGTGTCTTTTAGTCTCGGCCTGGTACCACATCTATGCTACGCTTAGAAAATCACCATATATTAAGAAGTGCATTGCATTATTCATAGATAATCCAAGGACACGGGTAATTATGCAGTGGCGCACGTCTATCATCATATAACCATCTCGGGGTTCACGTTAATGGAAACAATCTTCTTTTATGTGCCCTGTCCATTCAGGACGTAGGCGATCATGGTTCTCCACGTCTCCCTATCCCTGGTGGCTCTTAGTATGTTTTCTCCTGTTACAACTAGCAACTCCCGTTCTGTCATCCACCTGATCAGGCCCTGCAAATATATTATCCGCTGCCTTCCTCTGTTTCTTTTCCCTTCTATCTGGCCAGTCAGTATCAGATTCTCCAACCCCTCCTTCCTCATTGTATGTCCCAGGAACTTCAGTTGTCACTTCCTGATGCTCAGTATTAATTTCCTTTTCGTTGCCATTCTTTCCAACACCTCTTCGTTGCTTACATTCTCAGTCCACGATAACCCCAGCATCCTTCTGTAGAACTACATTTCCGTTGCTTCAAATTTTGTCCTCATTTTCGATGATATTGTCCAGCATTCACTGCCGTATGGAAGAACTGACATCAGCACTCTTTTCTTTGTTTCTAGTGAAATTTTCCTGTGTTTTACTCAGCTTCTGGAAAGCATCCTTCGCCATGCCAATTCGCCTTCGGATCTTTGTGTTGCAATTTCCATCTCCTGTTAGAACACTTCCTAAAAAAATTTAAATGGAAACAATAGTTTGAAATAATAAAATATATTGAAAACTACTAATCTGACTATATTTAATCGGTCGAGTTAGCGTGGACTTTAATAAGTCTACCACCCCATCCAGTATCAAGGTCTGAAAGTCATTAGCTGGTGAATGTATGTAGTTACTGGGTGAGCAACTCGTCTCGCTCCGAGGCTAGATTTCTAGAATAGGAGATATCCCATGTGTTTTTGTTTTGCTCGTCGTCATTGTCCTGCAAAGCATTTCGGCGTCAGTGTAAGAATGTAGAAATATCAGGGATTAGTCCATAGAGCTGTGATTTAGTTCTTTCTAGGAAATGTGAAGTATAGCTCTCGGCATCCGAATATAAGTTCCATCAAGCTTTGATTCAAATGTTTAAGATTGTAGAAATGTAGGCGATGTGTCCGTAAAGCTGTGATTTAGGAGGTTGTTGTCTCCAGGAGATGCTATGTCTAGCTCTCATCATCCCGGTGTAGGTTCCATGAGGCTCTAGGGTGTCAGTTAATGTTCAAGCAGTAAAAGCACCGCCTTAAGAGAAGCTCTAAAGAATCATCGCTTGTGGTTGTGTGGAAAATCAGATTTCCAGAATAAATCCATTTTAGTCAGAGTTAAAACTAAAATTTTAATTACTGAGTATATATATATATATATATATATATATATATATATATATTGTATATTCATAATTTCACCCCAACCAACTTGGAGTAGGGTAGCTGTATCGATAATACAAATATCCTACACCAAGAAAACAACAAAAGCAAACTAGGATTCTCGAGGCAATATTCATTAAAACACTTAAGCCGTCAATTAATAGAATCAGCTATGAATACTGTAGTAATGTTCTAAAATGTTTATAAAAAGAACAGTTTTTTCATGATTTAACACGTGCATGACCATGACATTACAACATATAAAGAAATTCTATTTTGGATAATTTTTACTTTCTAATGAAAACTACAATTTATCAACCGTTATATTTGAAGCAGAAAACATGTACAGTAATTTTAACAAGAAGGTTTTCCGGTAACATTTGTTACCATAATTCCCACGCATAATAAAGTTAAACATGAAGCTTTGAAATAAATCAGTAATTAAAATTTCCGTTTCAGCCGTGAGTTATCCTCAAACACAAGGTAAAAATTCAAAACACAACTCCACATTAGAACTTGGTGTTCAAACTTAATTATTGAGCATATATTTTTGATATGCTTTCTTATTATTGAATATTATATACTGCACTTTTTCTTTATTTTCATTATATCATACCTTTGTGAGCTTTTGTTTATTCCTTCTTTTGTATTATTGTTATAAACACACATCGTATATATATATTTATGTAAATTTGGGGATTATTCATTTCGCTTCCAAGGGTCGTAAAAGATACAACAGATTTTATGAGATACTGAATTAGTAAGAAATAGAAATATATTAAAGTATACGATATATTCTTCACTACACTGTCCCCTACAAACTCCAACAATGCAACGTCAGTTCCCATATTCACCTTGCATGCATATTCTTATTTTTTAATGTCATTTATCTTCAATAAATGATTCACATTCTCTTCCTCTCTCAGTAAACCCTAGCGTCTTAGTGACAGTATCTCCTTGCTTTGTTTTGGGTGAAATTATGAAAATACAATATATATATATATATATACTTTAGGTTTTTGAATATGTCCAGCGAATATATAAGTTAGGTTTTGAATATGCCCAGCGAATATATAAGTTAGGTTTTTGAATATGTCCAGCGTCTGTAATATATAATTTTTTTTTCTTTTCTTTTCTTTTTCCCTCCCTTCTTTCCTTTATCTCTCTTATCTCCCAACTTTTTTCCGTGTTGCTTAACCTTACATCAATTCACCACGGCCGTCTGTTAATTTTTAAGTTACAATTCTCTTTCCTTTTTTTGCGAACCCAGACGATGTCAATTTTTTCTTTTCTTGGTTGTTTGTTTTTATTTTGTTTTATCTTTTTCTTTTTTCTTTTTCTTTTTTCTTTTTTTTTATTTCTTTGCAAATCTATTTAAAAAGGAAAATTAGATTGATTTTTCTCCAGTTTCTGAAAGGATTTTTCTGTTGTTGAGGAGATGTGTTATCCCCCGTGGGGATTTTCATATCGAAATGGTCATTCAACATCATTGAATTAATCCTTTTTTAATTTATATATATATATATATATATATATATATATATATATATATATTGATTTTGAAAAATTACATCATTTGTAGGCGGTTAGGATACATCATTAGTGATGTTAACCCGGTTCATTGACGGTTTCGGTCCTTTAAAAACATCATAACTTCTCCCCAGGTTGACCCAGCCAAGGTTGATCAGGCCCCGGCCTGTGTCATCATCTCTGCTTGCTACGTTGTTAGAATGGAAGATGTTTTGTTTTGTTTTTGGTTGCACAGAAGAAGTAGAAACATTTCTTGAACAAAGTCGTCCACAAATAAAAAAAAACAAACAAACTGAATGTTCTGAAAGTTCCGTGATGATAATGTGTATATAAATGCTTCAAATAAATATCGGAAAAAAACTGTCTACATATATTTAAACTAAATATATAAACTCATAAAAAAAATGATTCTCCGTAATAATAATGTGAAGATGAATGGTTAAAACAGCTAAAGGACCAGATAGAGAAAGAAATTGATTGATATATTTATATTCGTGTATTTATGCAGCGAATTTTCTTTTAAACATGTCAGATTAAATAAACTGCAAACATTATGTTTGGTTATTTTTAATGAAATTCGTTCAAATTCACGGATAATCTTTCACGTATGACGATCAAAAGATGTCAGGAAATGAGCTGTAACGTTGACAGATGTTATTTTCATTTATTTCGCACGGTGCCAAAGTACTTCCATCCTCTTTCTGAGATCATTTTCATGGGTGGGAATTATGGTAACGAATGTAACCTGAACAGCTTCTTGCTTAAATTACTGTAGATTTTTTTCTGCTTCAAATATAACGGTTGATAAATTGTAGTTTTCATTAGGACGTGAAAATTATCCAAAATAGAATTTCTTTATATGTTGTAATATCATGGTCATGCACGTGTTAAATCATGAAAAACTGTTCTTTTTACAAGCATTTTAGAATATTACTGTCTTCTTAGCTGATTCTATTAATTAAGTGTTTTAATGAATATTGCCTCGAGAATCCTAGTTTGCTTTTGTTGTTTTCTTGGTGTAGAATAGTTGTATTATTGATAATGATCCATAATACAACTACCCTACACCAAGTTGTTTGGGATGAAATTATGAATATATATACATATATATATATATATATATATATATATATATATGTAACCAGTAATTAAAGTTTTAGTTTCAACCGTGAGTTATCCTCAAACACAAGGTAAAAATTCAAAACACAAATCCACATTAGAACTTGGTGTTAAATCTTAATTATTGAGCATATATTTTTGATCTGCTTTCTTATTATTGAATATTATATTCTGCAATTTTTCATTATTTCATACCTTTGGGAGCGTTTGTTTATTCCTTCTTTTGTAATATTGTTATAAACACATACCGCATATGTATATATATATATATATATATATATATATATATATATATATATATATATATATATATTGATGAGCTGTGAAACAGATCTGTCTGCGGATGACTATTTATGCTCTCACACCCTGATTGAGCAATCTGGAAGAATGGTAGACTTCGAAAAACAGTAGCTACTCTAGCATCTACGCATCGTTCATTCTGCAATGAATTAGAACAGTCGCAGCTTTTGGGCATGTGTATAATAATAAGGTACACGTTAAAAGTATGCCTCCATCTACTGAGCGCTCATAGCTCTGTGATAGAATCGCCGACTGACGCCAATTCGGTCGGGTTTCAATCGTTTGTAAAAATCAATCGGATGTCTAACTGTACTGATGAGCTGTGATACAGCGAAACAGATATGTCTTCGGATGACTATATATATAAAATATTTAGCTTTACCACCTTGTGTGGTACTGAGCATTTTTAATTATTTTGGTGTACTTTCAGTAATTTATAACTAAAAGTCCCCTGTGTAGATAGATAGATAGATAGATAGATAGATAGATAGAAGATAGATAGATAGATAGATAGATAGATAGATAGATAGATAGATAGATAGATAGATAGATAGATAGACAGATAGATAGATAGACAGATAGACAGATAGATAGATAGATAGACAGATAGATAGATAGACAGATAGACAGATAGATAGATAGATAGATAGATAGATAGATAGATAGATAGATAGATAGATAGATAGATAGATAGATAGATAGATAGAAGATAGATAGATAGATAGACAGATAGATAGATAGATAGACAGATAGATAGATAGATAGATAGACAGATAGATAGATAGACAGATAGATAGACAGATAGACAGATAGATAGATAGATCTCTTGCTTACTGTATAATATTACCGCTGAATGGGCCCATATAATCTATTATTAATGGTTTGCAGACTAGAGACACCCCATCTCAAGTACAGTTTTTCGTACTAATGGTGTATAAACTGTTCTATATGGGCATAGGATAGAGAATACTATTTTATATCCTGGGTATAATGTAGTCCCACCCATATCCTCGTGTTTGCTCCATTCACTTATATGCAAACATTACTAGGGAACTAATAAATCTAAATCCGAGTTATATTGTAGGTCTTGTAGCTAGAATAATAATTGTTATCCCCTAAAATGTGTAAACAAAATATTCAAACACACAAAAAAAAAGAATATTATTCTTGAAATCCAAAATATATTTTGCAGATTACTGATAAGTGGGAAGTAACAGGCCAGGCAATCAAAGATCAATTATAACCTGGGAACTAACATAAAGTAGAAAATAATCCTGTTTAATCTGGTTGTGTGGTTTCTTTTTCATGTTTGCCGTCAAAGGATTCTCATATGGGGATCTATGTTAAGATTGCATCAACCTATTGTAAATCATATAGGATTTCCAGCGTATCTTAAGGGCACATAGAAGAAGACTTTTGTCATTATATCATTTGTATGATGATCTGATCTAAATCATTTGCACGGTTATGATTTGGATTTTTCTCCTATTTTACTCTTTCAGAGTTCTGTATATATACATTTTTCTCTGATATATCAGGTCGGTGCAAAAGTTTTTGCCGATTTAAAATTTCATCTTGAAAATTTCATCTTGAAAATGAAAAACTCTGTGTTTTGGATAATCTTTTTCAGATCAATAACGACCTTTGCTCTCTATAACTTGATTTAATCTGCTCAACATGTTTTTTGGGGATGGAGTCCTGTTCTTGGTTGCTAAACTGATCTTTCTCCTCGATTTATCCAGAATCGCCGACGTTTAACGTTATTGTAGATAATTCACTTCTCGTCACCTGTGACAAGCCTACCAAAAATGGTGCCTGAAGCTCTCATGAAAGCCAAGATTTGCAACAAGAAACACGTTGCATTTGAATTGGAACCTCTGTAAAACTTATAATTTAGAGTATGCCTAATGCGTTTTTAAATTGAAAGAACGTGGGTGAGAATATTGCAGAAAAATTTGAATAATCATAGTGATATGTTTAAGTAATAACAATAAGCATAAAATAAATTACAATGTGTAGAAGTCAAATAACTTACCTTTCAACATGGTGGTCTTTTTTGTCACCCTGCAGGAAGGTGGTCATTCAAGATTGTGAGACTCACCTTTCTGATGTGTCCAACTAGCGTCCAGTTGGCAGACAAAAATAAACAGGGTTGTAACTGAATACATGTTCCTATGTGGCCCAAAGACAAATGGTGGATATTGTGCTCAATATTTATGGAGCTCAATGTACACACTGAAATTATCAGCCAATCACTGCTTACAGAATAGACATCCCTGTAACAGAATGGAATCTCCCAGGTTATTATTTAAACCACCTACCAATTTTCCCTGGTGGTTTTTGGTAAGTTGAACTCAACTTCTAATCTAGTTGATTACTGGCTGGTTGTTCTATAAGATTCCTACACAATGATTTAAAATGCCCCTTTTACAAACTGGCAAAAATCTTTGCACCGACCTAACATTTTCTCTTTGCAACTAACAGTTGTATTTTATTTTGATTTAGCTCTCTCTATTCCTGCATAAGTTGATTTGATAAGGGCTTGTCAATTTCAATGCGACTAAGGCCAAGCTGTTGTCAATCATCCTGCCTCCCATAAGCTTCCTTATTATTGCTTTCCTGACGGCTACAACCTCTAGGAATTTAAATGCATTGTCAATACTCATCTATTAACCACTTCAGTCTAGTTCTTTCACCACCCCGTATATCCTTTCCTTTTTCTCCACCTTTGCGACTGTCATCACACCTGTATTCCCATCCTTCACTTGCTCCTTTAAAACTGGTTCGTCTTCCTCTTCACTCTCTTCTACTTAATCTTTTTACTCTCATGTAGCCCCCTGCACATCCGTGGCATTACCGCCTTGCTCGGGGTGATACGATTAAAACAAAATATATCTCCAATGTTGTTATTCTATATTGGCCACTCGTCCTTGACCGAAAAAAGATCTAAAGTATAATTAATTATTGATAAGTATTTAATTAATTCAAATTCAATTGCTTTTTATCACACTTGCATATATCAGATTCTCTTATCTTGATGTGGGCTGAATGTACAGTTTGTGAATTAACTTAACTGGAAGTTAAACACATGGGTGACCGCTTGGGAATACCAGGCGCTGTAAGCATTCAGTGACGGATGTGCGTTGTGATGCGGTGGATATTGGCTTGGAAAGAGAAATCGGTGATCCGAGTTCGAATTCCAGTCAAGTACCCTGCATTCACTTCAGCACTGGTACCCTTGGGAAAGGTATTAGTTCGTCACTTCCCTTAAGTTATGGGTTAAATAACAGGATGGGGCCTGGAGAATGCTCAACCGGTCCTCCAGGTTTGGGGGTTGGGTGGAACCCTGCCCCTTAAAAACAGTTTGTTACAGAAACAGCAACAAAACGTTGTTGCTCTATGCGCCATCTGGATTTGATGGATAAATGATGATGATGATGATTTAATTAATTCAAATTCAGTTGCTTTTTATCACACCTATATATACCAGACTCTCTTATCTTGATGTAGGCTGAATATACAGTCTGTGAATTAACTTAACTGGAAAGTCAAACACAGGACTGTTTTGAAAGAGCTTACAGAGTTAGCTTCCATTTTTAATTCTTTGTTGAATATTTTATAATTATCTCAACTTTAACTACGTTAAAAACTTAGTATCAGTCTTTTTTTCATTTATTTATGCTGATGGCAATATTGTCTCAATAGCTAATCCGTTAAAGCTGACAAAATAAATCTGTCTGTTGCCCTTGAAAATAACTCCCAATCAGTAGTTAACTGGAGTAGGAAATACCTTGTAAATTTTAACGCCTTCAAATTAAAACTGCTCTCATTTAGCCACCATAAAGAAACTTTTCTGTCTGACATTATTATAGTTGACGCTGGATGCCTGAAGAGCATCACACTTTGCCTTCTTGGCAACACGTTTACAACAGACTTGAACTGGAGTGGCTACATCGAATCAAAAGCTGCATTTACTGCAAAGAAAACTGAGTAAAATAATTTTTTCTTGACAGAATCCATCTTGCCCATTTACAAATCAATCATTTACTGTGTTTTGAGTACTGCTGCCACATCTGGTCTGGTGCTCCTGCTATTCATTTTGAGGTTCTTGACAAAATCCAAAGAAGGATCTGCAATATAATCGATCTTGAATTGGTATCTTGATTTCAGTCACTTTCATTCCCTCGTACAAGTGGCATTCCCGGCTTGCCTGGGCTGAAACAAAAAACAAAAAACAAAAAAAAAAAACAAGCAAACAAACAATAAAAACATCACGTTTTCTCTACTATTTAACCTATCGAAGCGACTTATCACAGCATCTGACAATCTAAATTTTACGTCTAAGATTCACAGTTGGAATTGCTATATATAACGGTATATTCAAAGCATAAAACTTTCTTCTCTCCCTTCTTGTGGAACTCTCTTCTGGCTTCTTGCTTTCCAGTCAAAATTGATCTTCAGAAATGTAAATGCATCATCAACTGATAGTGTCTGTTTTCTTAATTCCTGTTTTTTTATGGTTCTTTCTTCTTATAATGTGTTTTTCTCATATATAAATTCACAGTCAGTAACCTTGTTTGTCTTAATAACTTGCCTTAAGTGTAACTATTATAAAATCGTTATGTTTTACTCGACAGCTTAACGTTATGTTTGATTTCATAGAACAGAAACTACGGTCAGTCAGTTAAGTGCCATACGTGATACATGCTTGGGCGATCATGTCTCGGAAGAGACATGACTGACTGGGCAGAAGATTATCCCGAAATAGGTTGCCATTGCTTTCTGCAGTAGACTGCTTGCCGACCAAGGCTATAGAACCCAATCTGTCCTGTTATTTAACCCATAACTGGAAGGAATAGGCGGATTAATACCTTTGCGCGTAAGTGAATGTAATGATTTCGGCTGGAATTCGAACACGGCTCCCCGATTTCTCGTCCCGAGCCGATATCCAATGCACCACAACGTACATCCGAAACTACGGTATGTAATCTATTAATAGGAAAACCGTTCCTGCTTTCCGTTCTGAGACCTGTTTAGTAATGATGAACAGTCTAAGCTGATAACATAGGTATTCGTAGTTGTGATTAATCTAATCGAGAATATAATATAAATTTCTCTATCAAGGGTTTCAAGAAAAAGGACTCAAGATAAAACTTTCAGAAACAAAAATCCATGAGCTGAAGTTGGAATGCAAGTAGCAATGGCACATATTCTGAATCCCTCATAAAACTCACAATGAAGAATAAATAGGAAACAACATAAATAACACTATAAACTGGTCATCAACAACACTCTTTATATTGATGATAAGATAACTCAATATAGAATAAACGGTGCTTCGTGTAGTGTCACCCAACACCACAAATTCCTACAAAACAAAATATGAAACTTAAAGTGAAAATAAAAACTTAATCAAGTTGTTACTTTTCCACGTTATTTAAAATAAAAAGTTAAGAAGGAATCTCTCACAAATACTAGAAAGAGCGATAACAGCTATAGTACTTAAGAAACCTATTTTTCTGAAAAATTAATTTAAGATCTTATATATTTCAGGCAAAAGTACCGCTGGCTTCTCAATCAATAAATGCTAAATGTTTCCTCATATAGAAACATCTAATATTAGCATTACAACTTTAAAAGTGACTATATATGAAACAAAAATTAGATATATATCTACCAAATTGTTTTTATGTGCGTTGTGGTACAGTGGATATCGGCTCGGAACGAGAAATCGGGGAGCCGAGTTCGAATTCCAGCTGAATCCATTGTATTCACTTACGCGCAAATACCCTTGGGAAAGGTGTTAATCCGTCTCTTCCTTCCAGTTATGGGTTAAATAGCAGGACAGATTGGGTTCTATAGCCTTGGTCGGCAGCCAGTCTACCGCAAAAAGCAATGGCAAACTACTGCGGGATAATCTTCTGCCCAGTCAGTCATGTCTCTTTCGAGACATGATCGCCCAAGCGTGTATCATGTATGACACTTAACTGACTGACTGATCGTTAACCATTATGATCTTTTAGCATAATCTTATTTAATTTACTTACTTCTCATACACTTAAAGAGAGCGTCACTTACTGTCATTTTTTATTAAAACAGCAAAACATTTGCTTAACTAAAAAAAAACTTTTCTCAAATGAAAAATAAAATATTTTAATTTGAATTGTTTGGATGATCTCTTTATGAACTTTAATACAGTAATAGAATGGCAATAATGTCTCATCAATTTACAGTAGAATTGAGAAGATATAACCAATGTTATATAACCAATGTTAATTAATATAGAGCATTTGCTCTATATTAATTATTTTCATTCCATGACGTTTATGTTATGTTAGTTTCTTTTTTTGCAATTTTCGCTCGTAGAAATCTGTTCTTGTTCTAGCCAATCTTAATCTGCAATGTCAATCGTTATCTCCTTGCTTCTAGATTACTATACTATTGTTCTTGTTATTTCATAATCTTTTTTTGCTAATTCTTTCTGTCATAGTGACATCACCCACTACAACGGATTTAACTCTTCCTACAACTACATATGCTTCCCCTCACAAGAGGTGGAAGCAGCAGATCAGATCTCAAAGAGACAGAGAGATCAGCAAATCAGCAAATTAGCAGAAGGAGTGATAAGCAGAGATATCCAAGACTGCTACCGTATTACCATTGCGAGTCCCAGTTCTAGTATTATTTCCTAACCCGTATTTATTGTTCTACTAATCAAGTATTTGTATTTCGCTGTGTTTAATATATATATCGTTATTTCCTATTTTGGTTGTTGTTGTATTATTTCTTGCTGGACTTAAACAGGTTCACGACACTTTCACACCCTGTAACCCCTTGTATTTTAGTGTTTTTACTCTGTTGCGTTAGGCAAATTTGATTAAATAAATATACGAATTCAGTTATCGATTACAACGGTTTCCGTAGATGATTAAGGAGTATATGTTTACAATTCAATGCAGCTTTCCATGGGTTACTTAGCTGATAAATAGTCGCAGCCTATAAACAGAACTTAGAGAATGTCAAATAAACTCTCATTTACTGTGACATTTATAAAATCTGATCAGACTTCAAGGGGATGAAAAGCCCCAAAACAGCATGTTGAATGAAGTTAATTAAGATAGAATAACATTGGATAATGGAATATTATTAAAGAAGTCAGTGCTGATATTTTTAATGAGTAGGCCCAGCATAGAAATGAACACTGCACAGTAGTTTTTGATAAGAAAACAACTTACATTAAATTTTGGGACGAGTAACGCTAATGACTGATTGTTCTTAATAAAATGCCATTGATTCTTACCTGCAGATATCTACAAAACAAGAATATAATGCATCTTAGATGATTCTTGGGTATTTAATCATTGAAGAAAGCAGTAAATGTCTGGTACATTGCGAAAATAGAAAAACGTTTATACAAGGAAGAATTATCATAGAAAGAATATTACTGATATAATATACGCTACCGGCATAATCATTAGGCCACCCACCTTTTTTAATAGAAATTAGGTATTTCATATTGTTTTTAGTATTTATTGCCAAATGAAAATAGAATGATTCTTTTATTATTAACTTGCAAAATTTTACAAGGCATACAAGCTAAGATGAACTAGTCCGAATCATCCTTAATTTTCTTCACTCTTTAATTGATGAACCTAAATTAAAGTTAATTATTAAATATATTATAAATTCATTTGATGCAAATGTTATTGTGCAGTATTAACAAAAGAACCATTCTATTTTCATTTACAAATATTCACTTGGCAATAACTACGAAAACATATGAAATACATCATTTTTTTAAAAACACTGGAATAGCCTAAAAATTATGGCCGGTAATGTAAATACAAGCAAAGAAACGGGAGGGCCATAAATTATAAGTAGGTCGAATATTAAGATTATCAAAATATTTGGATTATGACAACGAAGATATGAACAGAGTTCTGAGTAGATTAAATGTTAATAAAATATTTTTTTAGCCAATTTTGTCGACTTATCAAATCTTTGGTCTTTCTGGCATTCATTCTTATCACGATTATTCTGTAATGACTCTTTCCTGTACAACACTTGAGCTCTCTGAAAGGTCAGTAATTATAATTTTACTTACTGTTATTGATATTAAAATAGGGAACATTACTTCCTGTATATTGCATTACGGTAAAATTCTTCAAAGACTTCGACATGAAACATTTAATAAAATCTGAACGAATACATAATTATTCTTACCTATTGTTTTTCTTTAATAAAAGAGAAGAAAATCTTTTGGTCTAACCGAGAAAAGTTCGCCATATTCCATCGTATAAAAACACGTATAATTTTTTATCCAATATTTTAAAAAATGTAATATTCCGAACATGATCTTCACATGTTGATTTCATTCAAGTTTGATTGCGGATTTTTAATACTATTTGAGCAAGTCTTGAAAATCCAGAACTTAAAGAAAAGGAAGCTTGTGAAAGACATGATTCCGCAAGAAAAATTGTTTCAAAGACATTGTAAAGATAAACAAGGAAAAACATCGTGTAACATACATGAGGGGCCTGAACAAGTAAATGGCAGAGCGGGTTTTGGATGGGGTAACAGGAGAAAGCGTGTTAAGATCCACTTAAGATTAGGATTCGTGGAAGGCCACAATCACCTACGTCCTGAAAGGACACTGCACATAGAAATAGAAAAAGACAGGGGTATAGGATGACATGCCTAGATCGAAAATCATCGTGATATCAAAGGGTATCTCTGCCAGTGTTTTACTCAAGAACCCATAAAAATTACCAGTCGGTGAAAAGGGAAGGTGGGTAGAATGATGACCAAAAAACATCGGTAATGAAGATGGGATAAAGCAAAGTATTATGGCATATAAGATATTCTATTTCATATTATATTCTTTTTCGTTTAATATTGGCGACCAACGCTTATCACAATTTCTTGTCTTTTGAACGTCTTGATAAATTTTGTCTTTCTGTTGTTTCGAATAAATTCTTTTCTGCCACGCATTCATTCGGTATGATTAAGCACCTTGACGCAGTGTAATGATTAACAAGTTTTTATCACTAGAATCATTACAATTTAGTAGTGAGTTAGATCCTAACTGGGTGCTCCATACTTACAATTTTGTGCAACATCAAATTCAGTTTGGGCACTCGACGTATTGTAATGGTTAGCAAGTTTGTCTCGCTAGAATCATTAAAATTAAGTAGTTAGTTCGATCCTCACTGGGTACACTATACTTTTGGCATTGTACCATATATAAGCTGCGCATCAGCAGATAACATATTTGAAGGACCTAATCAGATGGATGATGGAACGACGGTTGCCTGGTGTAAAAGGAGAAGGCGAGCTAAGAGCCACCAGGAATGGGGAGACGTGGAAAGCCATGATCGCCTACGTCTTCAAAGGACAAGGTACATAGAAGAAGAAATAGATTATGCGTTGTTTTCTTTTCTCTTTTTTTTTTCTTTTTTTGTTTTTCCTTAATCTCTTCTTTGGATATCAATATTTTAACCACACTTAACTTATTATATGTCTTTCTGATGTTATTTTTGTTGCCTTTTTCTATCAAACTTGGTGTCGTTAATTGTTTACTATGGTATTCTCAGCGTTTTTCTATAGAACCACATATATATATATATATATTGTTTTAAATAACTTATTCATCTGTTATGTGATTACCGAGCATTCGATGCCATACAGGAGAGATATCACCTGACTGTCCACAACTATTGTCTTTATTTCTAACAAAAGTTTCCTTTTTCTTCATACTTTGCTTGGTTTTGGACGGTATCTTTCGCTATCCCAATGCATCTTCAGATTTCAGTTTTTTATTTTGTTAATACAAGTCCTGGATATTTAAATTGTTGTACTTTTTTTATTTTAATAACTCCAATTTGTAATTTGCGTGTTGGATTGTTCCTATTGCTGAAACGTATGCACTTTGTTCTCTTGGAATCAATACTTAGTCTTTTCTTCTCGTTTTCCTTCACTCTGTTCTGTGGGAGTTTTTCCTATTTTACTCTAATGTATCCTCTACCAACAATGTGTTATCTACATATCTTATATTGTTAAGATTATGACAGTCAATAACAAATCCTGGAAGAATTCCTAATTCTCTCAAAACTGCCTCAGTTTATTGGCTGAATAAGTCCGACGAGAAGACACTTCATAATTCTACACCATTTTCTTTTGTTTTATATTTACATAAATAATTTTCTATCCGTATGCAAGCGATTTACTTAAAGTATAAGTTTTGGATTATTATAGTAATAATCTTCCTTGATATGTCATGGAGTATGCAATACATCATTATTAGAAATAATTTCCCGTAACACTGGCGAAGAAAGGAATGACTATAACAACTAGTTTACAAGTCAGTTGACTTTATGATAAACCTGAGTCTATAACTAAAGTCTTAAATCTAATCTGAGTGCTAATCTATTGCTGCTAAAACAGTAAGTAAAAGTAAGTAAAATTAAAAGCAATATTTCTGAAACTTGATGACATTGTAATTGCAAGTTCAATCTTTGGCCATGTACGGCAGGTGTAGAATCAGTGGAAACGGGGTTGGCAATAGCTGAGCTTTAGTAGATTATAGTGGATATCTTATCTATTCCCTTTTTAGTTGTAGTGGGAGTCCGTTTTAGTGAAGAGTAATTGTATACTGTTGCAGGTTAACGGAATTTGGCCTTGTGGTAGATAAGTCATGACATGATTATAAAATATAAATTATAAAAATAAGTCATGACATGATTATAAAATCAAGAAAGGCAATTTGAGCGTGTAAATGAGGAATGTCATTGATGATATCGCTTCTTCAGTCAGTAAGATGATTTGAGACAGGAGAGAAGGAAAAAGGCAAGGGTAGTAGCCACTTGACTTAGGCCAAGGGGATATTGATTAAACCCTTTTCCTTGAGGTCTGCCTGCCTGCTGGGGTCTGTCTGTATCCGCTGTTTATATCTGCTTTTTGGATCACAGCAGCTCGTTTGGAATTTCACACTTGTATTTGATTCTGGGCTTCCCATTGGCTAATAAATAAAATTCGCGTAGGCTTGCGAAATTTTCAACAGGAACATCTGCGCGGATCTACCTGCGCACAGACGACTTTTGATCATTTTCCTTTTTGTCGTGAGAGAGCAAACATCCGGTCCATCCCTTTTGCTCGGTCGGTATCACCACAAGATAAGGCACTGAGAGAGGAAAAAGAGCAATCTACCTCCTGATATTAAATACAGTGTTCAGATTAAAATTCTCTGATGGTTTATTAGATCGACCCTCATCTGAAGAAGGCCGGGGACAAAAACATATATTATGTTGATATAATTTTAACAAACATGACACCATTAGAATGAATGAAATTAATATAAATAATGATGTATTTAACTCAGAAAATATGAACACACAAGCATTGCTGTTGAGCGTTATCAACCTATTTGTTATAAATTGTGGCAACCAATCTTTTTCAGTCTATGAAAGCATCGAGAATTCGATTTTAACAGTGGTTTCCGAATAGCTCTGAATTCGCACACCAAATGAAAGCGTTCAATATCGATTTATTTCCTTTCTCAATTTTCCGCAATTTACCGAAATGACTACTGTGCATTTGGATTTAATCTATTAGACGGCAGCGAACACATATTTATCTATTTATTTTATATTGAAGAAATACATAGTTACAAAAACATGTATGCAGAAGGTGGATATGCGTGTGAGTGTGCATAGATAGTACATGTTGGCAAGTATTTATACATACTGATATATATATATATATATATATATATATATATATATATATCATGTGCACACACAAACACATTCTCTCATATACACGCACACACACACACACACATACACACACACATATATATATATATATATATATACATATATATATATATATATATATATATATATATAATGAATATTTGGGCAGCAACCTTTCTTTTAACTATCATACAAGGAAGCTTTAATTCATTTTTATCAAGTGTATCTAGCATCCATACGTTTTTAATTTTTTAGCAAAAAAGAAGTATCAAACATTTCTATAGTTTATACTGTCCCAAGCACTTTTGGTAACTTCTATAGCTATTTTTAAAGGTGTTCTGTCTCTGGTGTTAGTACTTTTCCTTTTGCTTTGACTGTCACGTTGTAATTTATTTTTTGTGTTGTTTGAACAGGGCTGTTCATTCAGCGCCTTCAATTGTTGCATACGTCTGGAATTCAAGTGAGTATATTTCCATTAAAAATAAAATTAACACACTATTTCCAGTGTTAAATAATGTGAGGTTAGTAGCAGGCGATAATTGTTTGATATACATGGCCGCCATAAGAAAGAGATGTTTCTGATGATGAGATTTTCATAGAATTATAGTGTTTTCGAACAAATTCCTTAGGGTTATTGTAAATTATGGTTTCATAGATGTCTCTTTGCAACACTTTGGCCTGGTATATATATATATATATATATATATATATATATATATATATCTCGCGACACAAATACCATTATGGACACTTAATGTATTATACAAGCAATTAATAATAATAATAATAATAATAATAATAATAATAATAATAATAATAATAATAAAATTAAACTTAAAAAATATTCACGCCTTCTCACCCTTTTTTTATATATATACCAATTTTTCTCGTTGGAACAACTATTTCTGTTTTCAATACATACATATATATATATATATATATATATATATATATATATATATATATATATATTTATCTCGCGACACAAATACCCTTATGGACACTTAAAGTATTATACAAGCAATTAATAATAATAATAATAATAATAATAATAATAATAATAATAAATCTAAACTTACAGAAAATATTCACGTCTTCTCACCCTTTTTTTTTTTATATATATACCAATTTTTCTCGTTGGAATAACTATTTCTATTTTCAATAAATAAATAAATATATATATATATATATATATATATATATATATGAACATAGATAGATAGATAGATAGATAGATAGATAGATAGATAGATAGATAGATAGATAAGTGTCTGTGTTTAAGTGTGTATGTGTGTATATGAACATATTATATGCACCTTCCTCTATTTCTTCATTGTTTGATCTTACAGTAAAATTTTCTTTCGCAATGTGAGTGTTATTTGTCCAAATGTGACTCTTATCTCTTTCGTAATAGTTCAGCCCCATGCGTTCACCGTCTGAAATTGATGAGATCTACAGACATTTTATTTCACTTTTGCTTAGCGAAGCCGGCAGTACACTTTTGAAAGTCAGTGTTCATGACAAACAAAATGAACGAGAAATTCAACTAACCTACTGAACTTGCATGAGGCAAATTTTCTACTAGCGGACTGACATGAGAAATAAGAAGCTCACAAAACTCACAAACGAGTAAGCATTGAGATTACACACACAGACACACTTATATATATATATATATATATATATATATATATATATATATATATAATGTGGTGCATTTATAGAAAAAGAGCACACGATATTGGAGATAAAACATTTATAGATACAGACAGTAAGTTTATCAGAATCAACCCTGTAGGATAACTCTCAGTTTCACGCCTGAATGCAATCTTCAAACCAAGCATGAAAATCAAATTTCTGGATGAAAAATGAATATATATATATATATATATATATATATATATATATATATATATATAGATTTAAATCTGACAAGATGATAAAATAAATAAAGAACAGGGAAAAAAGTGCTTTTACTCGAACATGTTTCACTTTATTAAGTTTCTTCAGAGATTTGTTTACAAGAAAGAAACTTTGAAAAAAAAGAGACAGTATATTGGAATGTTGATTGCAGCTTGATTTCATTCGTCAGATAGTGTCACGTGCAAGGGATGTTCACTCTAAATGTAAGTAGAAGGAACGTTTGCCTGTTTATATGTATATCTTCTACGTTTAATAAAACAATACGTATGAGTGTATATTTGCCATATCTATATCTTATTATATATATATATATATATATATATATATATATTACATGATATTATGTAATGTATGTAATTACTTTTATTATATATGATATATACTTTTATTATCATTTTATATATATATATAGTATATATATAAAATATTAATATATATTTATTATATAATAATATTAGTATATATATATATATATATATATATATATATATATATATGTATATATATATATATATATATGTATATATATATAATATACATATATTATGTATATATTGATTGTTTCATACTTCGTTTTTGGTCCTAATAGGGTTAGAACAGTACACATTTGTATTAAAAAGTGTTCTATGCAATTATATTGGAAAACTTTTAAATATTTTTCATTTATGAACGAGTTATTTCGCTACCTTGGTTTCCACCACGAGTGGTTTCTTCAGGCAATTTTTAATAACTTTTTTTGTTAAAAATCGCCTGAAGAAACCACTCGTAGTGGAAACCAAGGTAGCGAAATAACTCGTTTATGAATGAAAAATATATTATATATATATATATATATATATATATACATATATAATGATGTATTATAAATGGATTTCACTCTATAATATTTCATATAATATTTTGCATTTACGTATATATAATTAAATGCTGTGTGCGTGGGTGTGCGTGTGCGTGTGATATTCTTCTTTATATTTTCACACGTGGGCGATCATGGCTATCTATAATTTCTTCCTAGACCTTAGTAAAATTCGTCTTTTTTTATCCACCGTGTTCCGCGTCAGTGAACCGTTTGCACAAGCTCGTTAAGTAGGTTTTACCCTGCCTTCATCTGTCACTATTTCAAGTTATATATTCCCTGTTAGTATTAATTTTTCCAAACCCTCTTTCCTCGTTATATGCACTAGAATTTTCAGCTGCCTCTGATGCTAAATACAAGTGCAATTTTTATTTCCATTTTCTTTAAAGCTTCGTTGTTGTTTATTTGTTTCCTCCATGGTATTCTCAGCTTTCTTCTGTAAAACCACATTTTATCACATTTGAACCTGGGGAATATCGATGGACAGGTATTGCAGTTTAGAAATATTTGATATTCTTTGATCTGCGATTTAACGTGTACATTGGGAAATTCAGATGGAAGACATTACTATTTGATGTAATCAATATGCATACGCCTTGGTTCCTCCTCACAGTAATGTGATTAGCTTGTGTCAGTCATATATACCGACTAAGACGAGGACGCATAGCGGTCTACGTCCATACGTCTATACGACTAGAGGTCTACAGGTTTTCGACAAGAGGTCTACCTCTATAGATCTACTACTATTGGTCTACGTCTATTGACTACACCTACTTCTCAGGATATTGCATACGATGAATACCGTTGATTACGTCTACTTACTAGATTTTCTTAAACCGCTTAACTACCTCGAATTATATATATATATATACATATATATATATATATATATATATATATATATATATATATATATATATATATACCTTTCCAGGACATATCACTATTCACCGTAGAAAATGAATTGACCGTACGTTTGGCTACATTGCATCTGCAGTTAAAAACAATCAGTTGCTGGTTAAATCACATTCATGATTATTACAGGATGTACTTACTGATGTGCGTTTTTAACTTTTATGGCTTATAGGACCGTAAAACTGGCAAAAGTGCCTCCGTTAATAATTGAGCTCTGAAGGATTGGCAATGTGTGATATGGCTGCCATGCGCCTTAGTACCAGACTTTTAATGAAGAAGAAACACTTGGGGAACCTGATGCTCACGGGACAGATAGAGGAAAAGATAGACAAGGGAAAACAACGTATAACTTACCTGAGTGACTTGATCTTATGGATGGCGGAGCGGAAATTGAGTGGAATAGCATGAGAAAAGTTATTAAGAGAAACAGGAGATTAGAAGATGTCATCGACTACGTCCTGAATGGACACGGTACATAGAAAATGAAGCTTAGGGTAGGATTTGGGTATATCGCAGAATATAGTTATGATCAATAGTATGATTACATAAGATCCTGGTCATGAACTCTATGTACCCTGATAACCGTAGGGTAATGCACATTGTCATACTGCTAAAATTGCCCCAACTTGTTTTGATTTGTATTCTGAAGACATTTTGACAGGTGGAAAATTATGATAATATAATAATTGCATTTAAAAATATATAATATACTATAATATTGCATGTGGAAAAATATGATACTATTTTAGTGCGACGGAGCGAAAAAATTATTACTAGTGGCATTATTAATTGTGCAGATTACCGTCGCAATACGAGTGGAGGAGAAAAAAAGATATATATTCATTAAAAATTAAGTAATCGATCAGGCGAGGTCATTATTGGCAGCTATTATATGACAAATCGGAAACAAATAACTAAGTAACCTTGGGTTTACGGCTGGTGGAAATGAAAAATAACGATAATTCCCGAATTCGCTGGGACAGGATTTGACATAGGAAACAAACGAAGTATTTACTCGAATCAGAACACGACGAAAAGAAACAATGTTAACAATAAATTTGCTATTTCATTGGTTAAAACAAGGGGTGCAATAACCCCACCTTAAAATGTGTAGGCGGAAATAATTTAATTACTTAAAGGCATGGACACCCGTGTCCGTCATGCACCCCATTTGGGACAGGTATAAAAACTAGTCGAGATGTGACGACTGAGGAGGGAGTGTTCCCAACCGTGGACCACGATCAAAAAGAGTGGTCGCTTCCCATAGAGTTCCTGACTAAAGATGTCCAGAGTCGGAGATAACTGCCACGCAGTTGGGTGCCAGCCGTAGAGACAGTGACAGTTGCCAACTGTAGTGACAAAGAGCGGTCGCTTCAGATAGAGTCTTGGCTGAAGATGTAAAGAAAGAGAAAGAGCCGAGAAAGAGTTAAAGTCAAAGAAGGAGTTGTTGCTGCGACGAATTTAACAGTCAAGACGAATTTAACGCCGCCGTCACAAAGACCCCACTTCGGGTGTTTCCGTAAGGCTTCGGTGAAAATCCCTAATAAGACTTTTTGAACAGTCAAACCTTGAAAGAAAAAGCTCCGATTGGAGTGAACAAACATTACTCTCAAACTAAAACTTTCGCTCCGTTGTAAGAATAAGAATTCGACGACTGTTATATTCTATTTCTGTTGTATTTTTTTTTTATATATATAAAAAATTTTCCGCAACTTATTCACGTGTCATTGAATTTATTTTTTTTTTAATTTTATTATTTTGTGCCGTTCTTTTTTTTTTTTTATTAACCCAAGTGTGCACGCGTGTCCGATCTGGTTCAACGTGGTAAAGATACGGCTAGCGGGATTTCAACGTGTCTTCCTTGAGATCAAAATTCACAGTGTGAACAAGGCGGAACACCGTTGTAATAGACGACTCGAAGACCAGCTACTGTGTAGAAGCCATTACAACAAGCGACCCGAGAGCAGCGTCATAGACATCTGAGACATCAGATTCCGGCCGAGTTTGTTAAATTTACTCATGTGCATTTTTGTTTCGGAATTAATGAACCCATCTCTTCTCCCTCAAATTATGGTTAAATAGCAGGACAGACCGGATGATGTAGCCTTGGTTAGCAATCATTCTAGTAAAAATAGAACTCAGAACACAGCTCACCACTGAGAAGTTTTCCAAAGGTTGAATGAGTTTTTACAGAAGCCAGCGGTCAGCATATGGCCAGAAGATGAAAAACACCTGTCCACAAAATTTGCAATTATAAAAATCACTTAATATGTTACACAATGTGCATCAGTGTATTATAATTGATTGATTGTTTTGTTTCAGACTGCTTATTAACTCTTTGCATGTCATTTAAAACAGAAAATATTTATAAATTATAATAATTTCTTTTCATGATAATCATAGGTTAATCAGGAAATTCTTACTAATTAGCCCGTAGCTAGAGGGAATGAAAATGTAGATTCATACGTTTCCCATACCTTTGCGTATAATTGAATAGAACGAACATAACGGGAATTGGAAGTTGGCTCTTCAATTAAAACCGTAAAACCATCTGCCCATCCAAGCTGAGAGTACAAGGGATACCCAACCGTCACCCGTCGATGTACTGGCCAGGTTCAACGTTGCTTAACATCAATGATACGTGCTTGGGCGGTGATGTGTCTCGAAAGTCACATGACTAACAGGGCAGAAACTTTTACCGCATTAGATTGCCAGTATTTTTCTACATTAGACTGGTTTCCAACGAAAGCTATAGAACCCGATCTAGCTTGATATATCCCAATCTATCCTGATATTCAACCCATACATTGAGGGAGTATAATACCTTTCCCAAGGGTATTCGAGCGGAAGTGAATGCAACGAATTCAATTGAAATTCGAACTCGGCTCTCCGATTTCTCAAGCCGAGCCGATATCCACTGCTCCTGATTGTTACAATCTCTAAATGTTTAAATGCAAAGGTAATTGCCATCTTCTATTTCCTTGAACCCCATCCACCATTTATCCTTTTTTCGACGCAACCTGTACCCTGTATTTTCTCTCACTGTAACACCCCTGTGCACTTGTGGGGTTACGCTTTGGCTTGGATGAAATGTTTAAAAAAAATGACGACTTTAAAAGAAATTACTTTGTGCGGGCTGTTCAGTAAATAACAAATATAATTTCTTGAACCTTTATCTGTCGTTCTCAAAGGGAGGAAACACACACACACACACACACACACACACACACACACACTTACATATATATATATATATATATATATATATATATATATATATATATGCGCATCGTTCATTCAGCTATGAATTAGAACACTCTCCGATATTGGGCGTGTATAATGATAATATACGCACTGAAAAGTCTGCCCATAGCTCAGAGGTAGAATCGCCGACTGACGCCAATTCGGTCGGGTTTCAATCCTGGGTTAAAAGCAATCGGAGTCTAGCCGTACTGATGAGCTGTGATACAGCGAAACAGATGTGTCTGCGGATGACTATATATATATATATATATATATATATATATATATATATATTATACACATACACACACGCATATATATATGTATATAGGGTTGTCTCTGAGTGTGTGTCTGTGAGTGAGAAAACGATATATATATATATATCCATGTGACACGTGTCATATATATATATATATATATATATATATATATATATATATATATGTGAGTTTGTGTGTACAATATTATGCCTGGATGCTTAAATATGACAGTAAAATATATGCCACTTTTATCTACATTTCGAACTCGCTTAAAGATTATTAATAATTTCTTTATATTCCCGCCTAATGTTAAGTATGTGACCTCACGATTGTAAATTCAAATCAATCAATAACGTAGGAAATAATTCTAACAATTGTATTGATCGAATTTCAGACAGAGAACATTATCGCGTCGGCGAATTTTGCTTTCAAGATGAAAGTAGTCAAATAAGAAAGGCAATAATTATAGTGAAGAATCCGACTTCAAGTTTAAAATTTATGCGGATTTTAAAATTTTCGCAAAAGTACAGTTTATTTATTTTTATAATTTAAAAGCATTTTCTTTGATCGTTTATTAATAACGTTTGTGTTTCTAGTTTGCTCTCTTAAAGGCCATAAATGGTGACCGTTAAACAAGATGGGAAAGCCATCGGGCATGTAGGAGTTTTATAATCATTTAAAAGGTTTATAATCATTGAAAACTAAAAACAACATAAGGGGGATTACTCTGTAATAAGCAGTTACATTTTCTTTCTATGACATTTATATAAAACACATTTTCTTAGTAAAGAAATCTATTATGAGAAAGTTATTGATCAATATACTCTTTTTTCATAAAACATATGATGCACAAAAACAATCATCACGATAAGAGTGAGTACTATCTCAATAAGAATTACCTATCACCTAAAAACAAATTTTTAATTGTTTGCCTAACTCTCACAGTCAGTCAGTTAAATGCTATTCGTGATACACACGTGGGCGATCATGTATCTTTCGAGACATGACTGACCGGACAGAAGATTATCACAAAGTAGGTTGCCAGTACTTTCTGCGGTAGACTGGTTGCCGATCAAGTCTATAGAATCTAATTTTCTTAGTATTTAACCCATAACTAGAGGGAAGAGACGGATTAATACCTATCCCAAGGGTATTTGCACGTAAATGAATAGGGGAATTCAACTGGAATTCGAAATCGGCTCCGCGATTTCGAGTTCCGCGTCGATATCCACTGCGCCACAACGCACATCCAACTCTCACAGATATACAGAAATAGGAAAAATGGAACAAATATTAAAAAGAAACCGAAATTCTTTTTCAAACAATCCTTGGGATACAAACAGATTAGCACATAAAATCATACTCTAAATTACATATCGTTAAAAAACCTGAAGGTAATATATATATATACAAAAACCGTACTGATTAGCTGCGAAACAGGAATATCTTGGGATGACTCTCTCTCTGTATATATATATATATATATATATATATATATATACACTATAGTCATCCGCAGACAGATCTGTTTCGCTGTCTTACAGCTCATCAGTACGGCTTATACTCCGTTCGCTTCCTAACCCAATATTGAAACCCGACCAAAGCGGCATCAGTCGGCGATTCTACCCCTAGGCCACGAGCGTGGCGTCTCATCAGGTATTTAATGATGATGGTAGTCATTATTAAATATTTAATTATTTTAAATATTTAATTATTTAATAATGATGGTAGTCATTATTAAATACCTGATGAGACATTATTATTTCGATGTCGAAACAAAATGTACACTTTTGTAGTAAATTGTTATTTTACATGTTCTAAACTATAATTTATAATATATATGTTCTAAACTATAATTTATATATATATATATATATATATATATATATATATATTTGGAAATGAGTTATTTCCGCAGCCTTTTTCCTGAGCAAAAAAGTACTAAATACATGACGATATGGATAAACGCCGAGATATTTTTATTTATGTGTATAAACATTATTTTTAAGGGATACTTATATTTTTGTAGATGCACTGTTTTTTACGTATATTTTTTTATATTTTTTATCTTCTATCTATAGAATTAAACTATAGTATTTATTTACATCTACTAACATGAATAATCGAGAAATCATGTAAGGGAAAATTTGTCGGAGGTCACATATTTTCTTCACAAGATTTCGCGAATATTCAGGT
Organism: Ascarosepion bandense; assembly: GCA_037127315.1. Lineage (NCBI taxonomy): Eukaryota > Metazoa > Mollusca > Cephalopoda > Sepiida > Sepiidae > Ascarosepion > Ascarosepion bandense. Next base: position 67,290 of record JBBBDQ010029075.1, on the reverse strand, counting down.
CGGCAAATACAAATAAATATGATGTTAAATTACAAAAAATAGTGTATATAGTAAAATATGAATATCCATTAAAAATGTTTAAATAAATAAATAAAATATAGATATAAATACATATATATATATATATATATATATATATATATATATATACAGAGACATAAATAAAAAGACTAACAGAGGGAGACATAGAGATATAGAGTGAGTGAGAGATAGAGAGAGAGAGAAAAATTTACCGTGACTTTCATTCTTGCAGTCTTATATATTCATTGAAATGCTTTCTTTCTGAAAGGATCTCATACAGGATTAAACATATTGATGTCATTCTTTTTATTATTTTTCTCATCACTTCCTACCGCTTTGCTGTTTTCATTTTTTCCGATTTTAAATGAATTGTTATCTGTATTCTAATCTGGAACGAGAAAAAAACTTAATCATTATTCTGGTGTCAAATGCCGAATTTCAGGCTCCAGTACCTCTTGTACTTTTACAAGTTGTATGCAAATTAGTTTCATACTTTTTGTTTTAGGAAAGCATTCCGAAAAACGCAGTCTATTTGCTGCGTATTCATCTCACGTGCACAAGGGCTACTTCCTCTATTTGCAGATTTATTTGCCGTCACATGTTGGATGACGGGTTACACAGAAATTGCATGCAGAAAAGGATCTGAAACAGCGATTTTACATCTTGATTTACCGGAATTGTTATTGTATTTACTCGTTGAAGAAAGAGAATCTGAAAACGCAAAATAGGCTTGAAGCAAAGGTCAAAGCCTAAAACATTTTTGACTGCATTTAAAGTAATGCGTCGATTACGAATAAGTTTGCCGTCATGACATTTTAGAAAAATATCATGGATCCGTTTTGCTGGAAGATGATATTTGACAGAATATAATATAGTTATTCCGTCTTCTATTAAAATCGTCTCAATTTTACTGTTCATAGAATATAACAAACAATAATAATAATAATAATAATTAATGGTAAGTAACAAGAATATCAATTGTCCACAAAGTCTTACCGTGTTATAATAATAATAATAATAATAATAATAATAATAATAATAATAATAATAATAATAAATCTCTTGCTTTTAGTTGTAATCCTTCTTAGGATTACAACTAAAAGCAAGAGATTTATTATTATTATTATTATTATTATTATTATTATTATTATTATTATTATTATTATTATGTCATTTTTCATTAAAATTCAATTTCTGCTATGGTCGCACTACGTACCAAGTCTGCAGAAAGACTTAAGGCAGGTTGTGGTGTGTTGTTATGGCGTGTTGTTATGGCGCCATTTCATGTTTTTTTTATATTTCCCTAACATCCCTAGCGTTACATAGACAAAGTTCTCCTTAGTGTGTAGGCTGTACTTAACAAGACAATATTTTGTATATCTCTTAAACTGGGGTTTCCAAGGATTCTTTAAGTGTGTTTATTATTATTATTATTATTATTATTATTATTATTATTATTATTCAATTTCTGCTATGGTCACACTACCTACCAAATCTGACGGAAGATTTAAGGGATAAATTGGGGTGTTCTTATGTCTACGTTTCAGGCTTTGTTTTACCAACTCCCATAACAAAACAAGCGTTACGTGGACATAATTTTTCTTAGTGTGTGGCCTGTATTTATCAAGAAAAACTTTCTGTTTCTTTTAAGCTGGGATTTCCAGGGAGTGTTTTTAATGTTATTTTGTTCCATTTTGTATAATTTCAAGCGCATACTCTATTAATGGTACTCTTCTTTTTTTCATTTTCCACATTTTTTATTTCGATTTCCAGGTTTTTATACATTGATAGTTTTTTTTCAAATTCCTTTTAGTCTGCTGGTCAAGCCATATAAATTAGTGGGTAAGTTTGTTTTTTTCTTTTTCGGTGTTTGACATTTATGTCGGGTCTATTTGCTTCAAACTTCCTGTTTGTAAACTTGTGAAATCCAATAAAATCGGGATATATTCTATTTCTATAAGCGGTATTGGGTTCATGCCAGTGTTTTTTAACATCGTCCAGTATAAATATTGCCCCACTCTATCTTAACGATTTTTATATTCCTATGGAGCAATGACAGAACATCCTGAGATGGTCTATGGTTTACTGATATTTATTACAGAACCTGCATTTCAGATCCTTATTATATTGTATATTATTCGGCTGAAAGTTCTTGAGGAAATGCTTCTGGTTTTGCGCTGCAAGAATGAAACCTTCCGTTTCAGTTTTTAATCCAGATACTCGTGATCATCAAAAATTATTAACTTATCAACATCTAACTTATATGCATATTCTTTATATTGGCCATGTTGTGCTTTGCTTTGTCAGCGTTGTTTTATCTGTTAAAAAGCTTTATTCTTTGGTGAAAGTTTTCATATTTTTGCTGCAACTCTTAGTTCTTAGGTTTTATTTGGTTTTCTACAGTATATACTAAATGTAAATCTTGTTTGTATTTACAACTTTCTGTAATGTTTGAATATTTTTCCTTTAAGTTTTCCTATTGTTTAACTTACTGTCAGCCTTATTACTATGCATGTTATTTGACTAGTGTCTCCCAGTCCTTTGTCTTTCCATGTATGTTATTAAGCCAATAGTTGTTGTCTTGTATGACAGCCATAGCTGAATAAGACATCTTCCAACTTTTTAAAGAGTATATATAGCAAGTCTGCATCAGGGTTTGAAAGATGTATCTTATGGTTACAAGCTTTAGAAGCTTATGTTTAGATGCGTTCTTGTCTTAGAATTAATTTGCAAGATATAATCTAGATTCCAGTTCAAGATGTTGAAACTGGGATCGTAATTGTCAGGGGGCAGATGTGCGATGAAGTGCAGTGAATATCGGCTCAGGGCGTCGAGTTCGAATTCCAGTTGAATTCCTTGATTGCGCACAAATACTCTTGGGAAAGATATTAATCCGTCTCTTCCCTCCAGTTATGGGTTAAATAATAGGAGAGATTGGATGCTATAGCCTCGGCTGGCAATCAGTCTATCCCAGAAAACAATGGCAACCTACTGCTGGATAATCTTATACCCAGTCAGGAATGTCTCTTTCGAGACATGATTGCCCAAAGCGCGTATCACGTATGGCACTTAACTGACTGACTGAATTGTCAGGGACGCAAATGTCTTTTACGCAACTGTCCGTCCACTGCAAACAATATATGCAAGATAAATCAAGAGTAATAATGGAGAATGTTCGTGAAATGAGAATGACATCGACACACAAATGCAAGTTCGGACGATCGAATGTAGAACTCTGACTTCAAGACAAGACAGACCGGGACTGAGACATATGAAGCTGCGAAACGGCCTATCATACTGGCTAAGAAAAATTCCAGTATGCATTTATATGCATCATTTAAAGGGGACGTGTTTTGCAATCATTCCTACATATTTTGAAGCCAAGAGAAATAAAAAGAACAATGAGAATTAAAAAGGGAAAGCCGAACTTTATAGGATACAGAATGTATAACTTGGTGCAGTAGATATCGCTTTAGAACGAGAAATCAGAGAGCCTAGTTCAAATTCTAGTTGAATTAATTGAATTCATATACGAGCAAATACCTTTGAAAAAGGTATGAATCCTCTTATTCTCCCTTCTGCTACGGATTAAATAGCAGGGTAGATTCATTTCTATAGCCTTGGTTGGCAAGAAATAATGTAGTATATAACTATAACTGTTGCTAAATAAACTGTCGGTTCTCTATATATACAACTTTTGTTTTTATTGCCTATTTCGTTTTCTTGTGTCTGATTTTGCTGTAACAGCCTGTGTATATCAGGACCGGGAATTGTTGAGTATTATTATGTATCATTTGTCTTAAATTATTTCACGCCCGCCTTGAGATGGTCGTTGCGGTGGTTACACTCTGACTTCAAGACAAGGCAGACCGGGACTGAGTCATATGAAGCTGCGAACTGGCCTATCTTATTGGCTAAGAATAAAATCCATTATGCATTATGCATCTTCCTGCAACAGTTAAAGAGGAGATCTTTTGTCATCATTCCTACATATTTTGAAACCAAGAGATATAGGAAGAACAATGAGAATTATAAAGGATTCCGGAATATAACAACAAAAAAAAGTAACATGAAACACATATTGCTAACTCTAGTAATTGTGTCTTCACAGGCATGTATATGCACGGGAGTTGAGTGTAATTTGCCATCTATTCAAATGTGAAAGGAGAATAACATCATATTTTTGTTTTTGCATCAAGGCACCCAAGAGGATTAAATTTTTGATGTTGAATGGGCCATGAGGAGTTGATGAGCTATTAACCAAATCAAGCTTCGTCAGCAGCAGAAGTTTGAGTTTTATACATAACACAATCATTTGGTATTGATTAAAAATTGACAGTTGCATAATTTGAATATTGGTGTGTTGCGTATATATATATATATATATATATAGAGAGAGAGAGAGAGAGAGAGAGTTATTGAACAGGTGTAGAGGCTCATCCCTTGTTCCCTGTTTAGGATGTGGTTTCCGGCTTTTTCTTTTCCAATCTTTTCACTCTTTTCAATTGGAGTAGATAGACTAAACTATCGCCCGGTTCACACTCCACCCACGTCTATTGAACAGGTATAGAGGCTCATCCCTTGTTCCCTGCTTAGGATGTGGTTTCCGGCTTTCTCTCTTCTAATCTTTTCACTCTTACGTAGCCCCCTGCACATCAGTGGAGTTACCGACTTGCTCGGGGTGATATAATTAAAAAAAAAAGAATCCGAACATTTTAGAATACAGAATGTATAACGTGGTACAGTGGATATCGCTTTAGAACGAGAAATCGGAGAGCCTAGTTCAAATTCCAGTTCAATAAGTTAAATTCATATATACGCAAATAACCGATGAAAAGATATGAATCCTCTTATTCTCCCTCCTGCTACGGGTTAAATAGCAAGACAGATTGATTTCTATAGCCTTGATTGGCAAGAACTCTACCGCAGCAATAAATAGCAACATACTGAGGAAAAACTCAGTCATGGATAAAAGAGACATGATCGTCAAAGCACGTATCAAAAATTTATAGACTGAATGAGGAAAATGGGCTTACTGAATTTTACAGTAGCCATGCATAGTGAAGGCTAGAGTGTTAGAGGTAACATCAAGTAACTTAATTAAAAAGATTGTGTAATGGTATGGCAGAACATGAAGAGAGAGAGATAGTAAAAAGATTAATCCAACTGGTACGAATCCTATGTAAATGCTGTGGGATCGCTGATATCCTCAAGGGATACGAAATAGAATAATTATCGGCAGAAACACAACAACAATAATGAACTTTAATGTGCTTCATGTAAGAGTAATAGTATTTGCATATATACCCGCACACAACTGTTTTAATCTGTGTCGCTATTATCATAAGGTTTCTAACGTTGTGTCCTCTAACCTTCATCAGTTCTTTGACGATCATGTTAACCATTTGAAATATCAAAAATAACCCTTTATCTATCGAATCAGATTGGTCTCATCCTGCTGACACTATCTAGCGAAACCTCATCTAGTTCTTATTCAGCACTGGTCCGTTTCCAGTGAGTCAAATTTTCCACTACCCGAAACAAGGATTGAACTAACAAATACGACATCATCAAATATAAAAATCAAAAATTTCATCGACAAGACAAAAATTCAATAATTTGATTGTTTTACTGAATAAAAAGAAAAATAATGCTTTCTATTTTAATAAGGACTGTTCACTTAAGGACAGTCCACTTCTTATGATATATATATATATATATATATATATATATATATATATCTCCCTCCAGTTACAATAGTGAGGCACCATTGTCTCAGTTAATTATCTTTACTACCAGTTATTAAACATTTTCTCGCGGGTTTACTCTTTTACATTGCCTTAAGTTATTTTTTTGCATTATTTATGTCGTTAAGTAGTAAAGAATATATATATATATATATATATATATATATATATATATATATGTGTGTGTGTGTGTGTGTGTGTGTGTGTGTGTGTGTATGTGTGTGTGTGTGTGTGTGTATCCTCTTTATTATAATAAAGAGCATTGTGGATATATATATATATATATATATATATATATAATTGTTTCACCCTATGCAAGGCGGTAACGCCACTAATGTGCAGGTGCTACATAAGAGTCAATTCCCTCCTCTGAATGCTCGATTTCTGGCTATCTTCTCCTCTTAGGGAAGGATTCCACCGTCTATATGCATGGGCTGGGGGTCTACGTCGGTAAATACCTCATAGGTTGGGTGACATCTCTCGAATCCCCTAACCACCCATATATATTTTTCCGCCTGTCACTTCTCAGTTCAGTTAGCTACCGTTCCTCGTCCTCACCTGACTGTTCCCTGCTAGATAGCATTTCTGTTATTATAGACAAGGCTACTTCCTCCCACCCATTCGTTCACATATATGTGTTCGGAGATCTTAACGCTCATCATGCTGAGTGGCTAAAAAACTCCGTTACTGTTTCAGCTGGCATCCCCGCCATGAACTTTGCCATTTCCCAGTCCCTTACGCAAGTGTTGGATTTCTCCACACGCTTTCCTAGCATCCCCTCAGGACACGCCTCTCTACTAGGTCTATGCTTCTACTCTGTACCTGACTCCTGCCAATTCTCGCCGCTTTGCTCTCTCGGAAATGCTGTTGTCTCTCTCAAATATTTCTCACCACTCTCACTCCCCCAGGAGCATCCTACCTACAGGATCTCCTACTGCTACCAAATAGCTGACTGAGACGCGTTTCATGATTACCTATGCGAAATCCTTTGGGGAAAAGTGTTCGATCTCTCAGTTGATGACTGCGCCTCTGAGATTTCTTCGTGAGTGAAAACTGGCATTGATGCCTTCATCCCAACTAGGACGTTTCTTCTTAAATATCATTCCTCCCGTTGGTTTTCTCCTGTTTGGCCGCCACTGTCTACAGGAACCACTGCTTCCGATTATTTCGGAGACATGCATCCGACCACAATAGGCGCTTATTTACCCTTGCAAGAGAATCCTGAATGACGCCGAGCGGTTTTTTGCTGAGAGGATGAGAGCCAGTTCGTCTCCAAAAACAATTGGCAGCTATGCAAACGTGTGCTGAACAAAAGCAAATCATCTATCCCTCACTTAATCAATGAATTTGAGGGCCTCACAGCATCAGTGGAAAAAGCCGAGTGCTTTGCTCGAGGAGTCCCATACAACTCCACATTTGATTCGTCTGGAGTACTCGCCCCCTATTTCCCTTTTAGAACTGAATGATGTATACATTACCCCGTCACTGATATCTAAGGTAATATAAAAATTTGAACCCCATAAGGTGAGTGGAGGTGATGGAATCCCTGTCATTGTTCTTAAAAAATGTGCCCCTGAACTCTCCTATGTCCTCTCTAAACTCTATAATTACTGCTTTTCTGCTTTCTGTTTTCCTGCATGCTGGAAGTCCTCTTCTGTGGTTCCTGTATTTAAGAATTCGGGAGAATCCTCGGACCCATCCAACTATCGCCCTATCAACCTCCTACCGATTTTCGGGAAAGTGTTCGAGGCCTTTATTAACACTGAAATAGTTCAGCATCTCACTGCCTATAAACTGTTCTCAGACAAGCAGTACGGCTTCCGCTTTGCTAGGTCCACGGCTAATATGCTGAACATCATCACGGAGTACATATACCAGGCCCTTGATAAATCCGGCGAGGCTTGTGCGAGGTTTTGGCACGCTGGCCTTCTACAAAAGCTACTGGGTTATGGTACCCCTGGATGCTTATTTGATCTGATTAAATATTTCCTCTTTAACCGCATAATGAAGGTCGTATTGAATGCCTCCACATCTTACTGTACAAACTCTGGTATCCCTCAGGGCTCTATCCTAGGTCCGTCTCTATTCCTTATTTTTATAAATGAACTACCAGACGTGATCAAGTCCAAAGTAGCCCTCTACGCAGGTGACACCACAATTTACTCCGTCGTCATTAAGAAATATGGCGAATCGAACAAGCATAACCTCATTGCTGATCTCGAGAGAGATCTACAATCAGTGGTGGAATGCGGAACGAAGTGGCTTGTTAATTTCAATGCGTCTAAGATGAAGCTGCTGTCTGTCAATCATCACAGGTAACCTCTCCTGCCTCCCATAAGCAGGTCTCTCTGAGATCAATATATTTCGCCTCCTCGGCATTACACTCTCTTCCGATCTTAAGTGGAACCATTACATTGAGTCAATAGCTAAATCCACTGCTAGGAATGTTGGGTCACTGTATCGTGCCAGGATTTTTTTTCCGCCTGAATCTATCCTGCACATATACAAATCAACCATCCATATGTATATATATATATATATATTTTTCATTTGTAAACGAATTATTACGCGACTTAGGTTTCTACCATATGTTGTCTTCGGGCGATTTGCAATATCGTCTGAAGACTCTACATTGTAGAAACCTAGGTCACGGAATAACTCGTTTACAAATGAAAAATATTCAGGAGTTCTACAACATAATTTTATTAAACACTTTTTAATACAAATGTGCACTGGTCTAATTTTATTATTACCAAAAACTAAGTAATTAAGCAATTAATATATACATATAATATTTCCTTCCTCTCACGCTCAGGGGTTTGGATTATTTTGTACTTTTTCTTCTGTCTTTATGTAATATACTCAATAATAGGAATATATATATATATATATATATATATATATATATTGTCGTTATTTTAGACGGCACGGGCTCACTCAGATTAATACTAATATAGAAACTATCATTGGCATTCACAAGAAAGAAACGAATCAAGTCTAAAATGAATAATGGTTGGTAATGTTTCATCAGATATAAATATCTGATATTTATGATAATTATCATGTTAGAGAAATATTTAAATGCTTTATATACCTCAATTTATTTTAGTTTTCATTTTGAAAGATGCGCACTGATTAAATGATTGGTACTCCATGTGATATACAACGGAAAGTAGAACCTTCCAAAGGGTTACAGATATTACCCAGAAAATAATCGCCTGATCACTTTCCTCCTTGTAGGACATTTCTAATTCCCGTTGTTGTAACAGAAGAGAAAACATAAGGAAAGTAATACTTTCCCCGCGTATTGTTCTTTATAATGTTCATCACGGAGCGATGTTTTAGTTCTAATAGTTCTGGGACAAAGCGTTTGGTATCCTTAGGCCCTACTTAAAGTGAACGCTCCCACATGCTAAAAAAAGTATTTTAAAACTTATGACTTTTTTTGGTGTGGGGATAGTTATTTTGATTGTTTTGTGTATTTTTGCACTATGTATTTGTGCGCCTGGAGACTACTGTCTAATATCATTGTGCATTGTACAGTGACAAAACTAAATTAAACATCTTTGTTGCAATTTGTTTGCTGCAGTCTACATTTTTTCTAATAAACAAAATAGAATTTTTTTAAAAATCGCCACTGAAAATATTGCAAGGGTTTTCGATTATCACTGAATCTAGCCTCCAATAGCTACATTTTAGCAGTTGCGTTCTCTGTCATTTAAATATAAAACCATTTTTATTTGAAAAACACATGTTAGTACGACACAAGGTCATGAGATATAAAAATTAGAGAAACAATATTTTGGTACTCTAATATTTAACAAGAAGCTTCTTGTTTTAAAAAACATTGTAAGAGTTTTTGATTATCACTGAAACTACTTTTTAACAGCCACATATTAGCAGTTGCATTCTCTGTCATTTAAATATAAAACCATCTATATTTGAAAAACACATGTTAGATCGACACAATGTCATGGGTGAAAGCCATGACATAGGGAAACAATATTGTGCTACTCTAATATTTGAGAAGAAGTGAGAGAAGAGGTTCTTGTTTTAATGCCATCAGTTAGAAACGCACTAAAAGGCCACCAACTCTATTAGAAATATATGCGCTTACCTTAGTCCTTGGTATAACGATAAACGATATCCGACAGCATGGCGGCTGATCGGGAGTTTGGGGGTTTTGAAGAGCATGAAACCATCTCTTATTTGCTGTTTTTCGCAATTCCACCATTAACAGCGTGGTAGCGCTGGTTAGTGTGCCATCTATGAGCAAATAGTGAACACCAAATAAAATACAAAGAATATATAGAAATATATTTTATAGTAAGAACACCGGCAATACATTTTTGTATAAAAACGACTAAAAATACTTTATATTTTTGAATTATATAATTTACTTTTATATCCTTATTTTTCTTTGATAAAATCTTCTATGGAGCTTTAAAATAAAAAGTTATTTCATATTTAGATTTTTTCTTAAAATCATTCTGATCTTTATGCTCGCTACTGTGTATATGTAGTGAAATTACCAACAATACATTTTGTTGCAAAATGACCAACAATACAATTTAGTTGAATTCATAATATTGGGTTCAAAATATTTTGAATTCGCTATTAAATAACACATAGTGATTGATATGCCACAAAACAAATTCAATGAATCTGCTACCAACCAACCTAAGAAGTCCGAATTTATGTGGTTGTAACAAACTATATCGTCTCTTTAAAGAAAAAAAATTTCGCTAGCACTAAAAGCGACAGATTTCAGCTACTCTGAATCTTTCTGAAAAACAGGCTGCTTGTAAGGAAAAATATGTGCTCGCATTGATCTATACCTTGTGTCTAAGGTTCCCTCATGATTGTTGATTAAATAAAAAGATTAACAGTTTTATCCATGCTATAAACGATTGCTGCTGTACTTTTCTTAATATACGGAAGTTGGTAAAATCAGGTGGGATTACTTCCGGTAATAATGACTCTATTTTAATTGTGAATGACGGAGTTTCCACTTAACCCTATAATGTCTCGCTCTGAATATTTTTTGTTAAATTTTCTCCAAAAGCCTGCTCTGCCTTCCACTTGCTCAAGCCTATCAAGTATGACTCGCGTTACTTTCTCCTGTCTCACTTTATCTTTATCAGTCAGTCAGTTAAGTGCCATACGTGATACACGCTTGGGCGATCATGTCTGGAAAGAGACATGACTGACTGGGCAGAAGATTATCCCGCAGTAGGTTGCCATTGCTTTCTGCGGTAGATTGGTTGCCAGCCAAGGCTATAGAACCCAATCTATCCTGGAAGGAAGAGACGGATTAATACCTTTCCCAAGGGCATTTGCGCGTAAGTGAATGCATTGAATACAAATAGAATTCGAACTCGTCTCCCCGATTTCTCGTTCCGAGCCGATATCCACTGCACCACAACGCACATCCGCATCTGTATCAGTACTGTGAGTATTAAATTCTCCTTCTCCTTCCTTACATATCCTAGAAATTTCAGCTGTCTCTTCCTGATTTTAATGTAAGTTTACTTTTTGTTCGCATCCTCTTCAAATCCTTGTCGTTGATCTCATGATATCCTCGGGATTCTACTGTGGAACGATATTTCTGCTATTTCGAGACTCTCCGACATCTCTGAGGAGATCATTCAGCTTTCGCGGCCATATAGGAGTAGAGATGTCACATAACAGTCCAGTACCCACTCCTTTGTTTCCAACGAAATATTCGACTCTGCTTCACTCTTGTATCTCTTATCGGCTGAGCCGACGCTGCCTCGCTATTGACTCTCTCTCCCTCTCCCTCTCTTTCTCTCTCTCTCTCTCTCTCTCTCTCTCTCTCTCTCTCTCTCTCCCTCAAATGGAACTTTGTTTAGGTGTGTGTGTGTGTGTGTGTGTGTCCGTTACCTATAGACTCCGAAACGGCTGAACCTATTTTCTTGAAAATTTACACAGTTGTACTATAAGCGTCTGTGAGTGTTCTTAGCTAGGTTTTGTGTCGAGGTACACCCGATAAATATCGAAAACCGATAATCGAAAAAATGGGGTTATAGAAGGAGTGGTCCGATTTTAAACAAATTTCATACACTCATAGACAAAGACATAAGAAACGATATTCAGAAATATCAAGGTTGCAGTTCTTACAATAGTGCAGAAAATCGATAATATATATATATATAAAAGGCAAGATGTTTGTGTGTGTGTGTTTATCTGTCTGTATGTCCCTTATACATGTCCACAATTTTTATCCGATTCTCACCAAACTTCACACAAATATTCTTTAGGTTTCTGGTCAGGTCATGAGTGAATTATGTTTTCCAATTTCTCCCCGATATTAGAACTCGATACCCCAATATCCAATCAGGTCTGATCAAGATCAGGATTTCAGCCATTTTATCGTGGTTCTTGCTGCAGAATCTACTCTAACGTGGTAAAATTATAGTTTTTAGTCTTAAACATTAGTAGATCTTCTCAGATGACTCATTTGCCCTGATATCGGAAATCGATACCCCCGATATTCCATTGTATCTAATCAAAAACCGATATTCAGCCATCAATATGGCTCATTTTCTCCAATTTTAATCCCGATGAGTACGATACGTTTTCATGGACTTACTTAGGTTAGTTTATCCATGGATGACTGATTTGACTCCGATATTGGAAATCGATACCCCGATATCCTACTGGGTCTGATCAAAATCAGTTTTTCAGCCCTTTTATTTTAGTTTTGCTTCGGGTTTGGCTCTAAGTAGGTATAATTGTGGTTCTTAGTCTCAGACATGATACCATTTAGTCAGAGGACCTATTTAGCCTTCAAAATTCAGTTTACGACGAAAAAGACTTATTTGATATCGATACCAGGAAATCAAAATTTGACTGACATCCATTCATTTCTCTTTCAGTCTACGGATTCGCTTTAACTGGAAACAAATATTGCTTTTTAGTCTTTCGTGCCAACGTCCAAAGGGTCTAAGCTCCAGGACCCTGGATTAGTTTTAAAGCTTTCATTACACCCGAGTAACGCCGGGCTATACTGCTAGTATATATATATATATATATATATATATATATATATATATATATATATATATATATTAAATGGAAGTGAAATAACAGATAAATTAAAAATTACTATTCGTTCATTTTACTTTCTAAAAGTTGCCGTCATTTTTTATGTTCGCTATAGGTTATCACATAGAGTTTTGTGTAAATGACTGATGTAAATGACTGTTTATCAAATACCTTCCACATATATATATATATATATATATATATATATATATATGTATGTATGTATGTATGTATGTATATATGTATGTGTTTGTGTGCGTGTATTTAGGCAGCAAATTTTCTTTTAAACATGTGAAATAAAATAAATTGCAAACACTATGTTTGCTCATTTTTAATAAAATACGTTCGTACTCACGGATAATCTTTTGCGTATTACAATCAAAAGATGTAACAGAAATGAGCTAGCAAGTTGTCCCCCGTTATATTTGAACCAGAAAAAATTGTACCGTAGTTTTTAGAAACACAGTTTTCCGGTTACATTTGTTACCATTACTCACATCCCTGACGATGATCTCAGAAAGAAGTTGAAAGTACTTGGGTACCTTAAGAAATGAATGAAAAAAATATCTGTCTACGTTACAGCTCATTTCTGATGTCTTTTGATTGTAATACGGAAAAGATTATTTGTGAGTATAAACGAATTTTATTAAAAATAAGCATAGTGTTTGCAATTCATTTAATCTGAAATATATGCGTGACTCTTCAGAAATGAACTGAGTCATTTCGGTGACAGGCGTGAGTTTACACTGCTTATATACATACAAAATGTTAAAATTTCCTTTTTCTGATTCGATGCGCCTATGGCTTAGCGGGTAGCGACTCTGACTCATACCAAATCGGTCACGTTTCGATCCTGACCAAAAGCAAATGTATGTGTCCAGCCACACTGATGAGCTGTGATACAACAAAACAGGCTTGTATATGGATGATTAATATATATATATAATTAATACAGAGACCTTTGTCACTTAACTGAGCCAGTTCCTGCCGACTTCGTATTTTTCTGAGGACACATTTATGATGTCGTCATTTGTGAGGGCTGGGTTTTCGATGAAAAACCTAGCCCTGATGAGTGATAACATCATAACAAAGTTCTCAGGAAATTTTGAAGTCGGGATGAACCTGCTCGGTTCGTGTAAATCTTTTCTGCATTCACCTTATTAGCACTTTAAGTCTTTCCCGATATCGAGCACTTTACAACAATAAAACACGTCTAGTCAAAATACCTTTTATTAGTAAAGTTACTGAAAAAAAACAATTTTGGCGCCAAACATTATCACAAATCCGTAATATATATATATATATATATATATGTGTGTGTGTGTGTGTGTGTGTGTGTGTGTGTGTATTTAGGCAGCAAATTTTCTCTTAAGCATGTCAAATGAAATAAATTGCAAACACTATGTTTGCTCATTTTTAATAAATTACGTTCATACTCACGTATAATCTTTTGCGTATTACAATCAAAAGATGTAACAGAAATGAGCTTGCAAGTTGTCCCCCGTTATATTTGAACCAGGAAAAAATGCACAGTAATTTTTAGAAACACAGTTTTCCGATTACATTAGTTATCATTAGTCACATCCCTGACGATGATCTCAGAAAGAGGTTGAAAGTACTTGTGTACCTTAAGAAATGAATGAAAATAATATCTGTCAACGTTACAGCTCATTTCTGATATCTTTTGATTGTAATACGGAAAAGATTATTTGTGAGTATAAACGAATTTTATTAAAAATAAGCATAGTGTTTGCATTTCCTTTAATCTGAAATATATATATATATATATATATATATATATATATATATGCGTGATTCTTCAGAAATGAATTGAGTTATTTCGGTGACTGGCGTGAGTATACGCTGCTTATATACAGCACGTTAAAATGTCCTTTTTCTGGTTCTATGTGCCTATGACTTAGCGGGAAGCGACTCTGACTGATACCAAATCGGTCACGTTTCGATCCTGGTCAGAAGCAAATGGATGTGTCCAACCACACTGATGAGCTGTGGTACAACAAAACAGGCTTGTATATGGATGATTAATATATATATATATATATATATATATATATATATATATATATATATAATTAATACAGAAACGTTTATCACTTAACTGAACCAGTTTCTGCCGACTTTGTATTTTTGTGAGGACACATTAATGATTTCGTCATTCGTGAGGGGTGGATTTTCGATGAAAAACCTAGCCCTGATGAGTGATGACATCATAACCATGTTCTCAGGAAATTTTGAAGTCGGCATGAACCTGCTCGGTTCGTGTAAATCTTTTCTGCATTCATTCTATTAGCACGCTATATCTTTCCCGATATCGAGCACTTTACAACAATAAAAAACTAATAATACCTTGTATTAGTAAAATTACTGAAAACAAAAACCATCTTGGCACCAAACATTATCACAAATCCGCAATATATATATATATATATATATATATATATATATATATATATATATGGGGGAGTGATGTTTATAAAAATGATTTGATAACAGGATATCCGACGTTGGGTTTCAGCGTTTCACCTTTCATAACATTTCCCCAACGATGTGGCTTCCCTTTGTCTGTTCTATAAATACTTTCATGGCTTCTGCTCAAACGAACTTAAGTCACTGGTGCCTCGGCAACAGGTGTTTACTCGTGAAACCAGACTGACAACTGGGTCCCACCCATTCACAGGTAGATCAACCAAATGCAGACAACAATTCTACTCCTGCAGCTTCTTTTCTTGCACTTCCCGCCTGTGGAAGTCACTTCCATATTCTTGCTGTCCTGACGCCTACAACCTCCAGGAATTTAAATGCAATGTCAATACTCATCTCTTAACCACTTGACTGTAGTTCTTTCTTCACCACCCTGTATATACTTTCCTTTCTCTCCACCTTTGCAACTGTTATCACACCTGTATTCCCATCCATCTGTTGCTCCTTTCTATCTGGTTTGTCTTTCTCTTCACTTACTTCTATCTAATCTTTTTACTCTTATATAGCCCCCTGCACATCAGTGGCGTTATTGCGTTGCGCGGAGTGATACGATTTAAAAAAAATAAAAAATAAAAAATAAATCTTCTATTAACAAAATGAAGGATATTTAATAAGAAAATTGATAGTACCAAATTAAAAAAATCTCTAAAAGAATCGGTTAGATTATATATATACATATATAATATATACAACAAATATAAAAAGAAATCAATAACTTATTTGAAAATCCAGAGTCTCTCGTTCATAAGCATGCGTTGTAGCATCAAAGTAAAGTTATTTCGTGCACATGCGTAGTCATATCAAAGTAAACAAACATAGTTTGATGAAGTTCTAAAGACGAATTTCATCACACAAAAACTTTGTCATACATATTTCCAAATAATTATTCTTGTTTTATATATATATATATATATATATATATATATATACATATATGGGGGGATGTTTGTGTCGCACTTTTATATTTATTGATCATTAACACTAACGTTCTCTGCAATAGAAGGCTCGAGTGCCACTCCTGGGAAAAGGGTTAAGTTTAAAACGGTAATGCTGAATAGTGTGCGACGTGAATGAAAGTTAAAGAAGAGAAGATAATGAAGATAAACGAATCACGATTAACGGTTGCCGTGAAAGTCTCCAAATTTCTATAGAAAAGAAATTCTTAAGAAAAAGGCTACCACATGGAGATTTTCTGTAAAAATGTCGAAGAAAGGTGTTATGACGGTGAGTAAATTGATTAAAAAAATATGGCATATCAAAGTAGTAAATGCTTGAACTAGTGAAACTAGAGAACAGAGACAATGTGAACATTTAACGCTACGAGAAAAAAAAATGGATATCTCTGCTACGTCCCGCAAATCTGCATAAACTATTTTGAGATTGATCGAGGCAGAAGAATGTAGACTGAAGGGCGTCAGCCTAGTTATGGCAGAAATTTTCGCTCTGTTCTGATATTTGCAAATTTTTTGATTAACTTTCCGCTTTGGTATCTAGACTTTATGAATTTAATCGCAATACTATATTGGTAACAAGGCATTACAGATAAAATTTCCGAGATACAACCGTATGTTTTACGCTAACAGCACACTCTGGACGTGGTATAATGGTTAGTAAGCTTGTCTTGCTAGAACCTATTACAACTGAGTAGTGAGTTTGGTCCTCACTGGATGCCCCATACTTTCAGCCTCGTGCCACCTAAGCGGCACTTAGAAAACCAACTCTAAATTCTCTCTTGTAGGCCTACCATACTTTTCAAGTAACTTTGATCTTCAAATATTTAAATGTAATGTTAAATGTTATCTATTGTTTTTTTTTTTATTTCTTCAGTTTATTGTTCTTGCTCCTTAATAATGTGACTTACGGCCATATCACGTCGAATATACCGGTTCTCGCTCGAAAACCGAAGTTAAGCAACATTGAGCCTGGTCAGTACTCAGATGGGTGACCGCTTGGGAATACCATGTGCTGTAAGCGTTTAGTGACGGATGTGCGTTGTGGTACAGTAGATATCGACTCGGGAAAAGAAATCGGTGAGCCGAGTTCGAATTCCAGTTGAATACACTGCATTCACTTAAGCACTGGTACCCTTGGGAAAGGTATTAATCCGTCGCTTCCCTCCAGTTATGGGTTAAATAACAAGGGTAGGACTTGGGGACCCTCCATTAAAAAAAAATCCCAATGAATCTTGATACGCGAAAAGAAAAAAGTATTACTAAACACAAAACTTATATAAAAAACAACAATAAATTGTTGAAAGAAAAAGGTATTACCAGTAATAAATAAATAAAATTTAGTTGGCAATAAATGACCCGCTGAGGTTGATATTTTTTTTTTTTATAAGCGTTTCACCCCGAGCAAGGCATGCCAGTGCCACTACTGCGCAGGGGGCTACGTAGAGTGGAGAAAGGATGATTAAATATAGGAAATGTCAGAGGGTGGGTGATAGGCGGGTAAGGATACCGAGAATGAGATTTGGGTAGATGAGAGTGTTCTGAGAATAGTTGGGAGTTAGTGTGATAGGAGGTGTCTATTGACCCTACATTTAAACACCTGGAGATTGTAACTGTCGGGAAAGCAGACTTGTGAAAGGGAGTTCCACAGGCGGGAAGCGCGAGAAAAGAAGCTGTTGGAGTAGAATTTACGGTTACATCTTATTTGTTTAACTGTAAAAGGGTGGGACCTAGTTGCTAATCTAGTATCTCGTGTAAATTCGTGCTTAGGCGGCACCAGTGATCTAAGCTCATCGGAGCAGAAGCCATGAAAGTACTTGTAGAAGAGGCACAGGGAAGCCACATCACGCCGGTGAGAGAGCGGCTACCATAAATACAAAACAACCAACCAACCAACCTTAATAATGTTTCTATTTTCTCTTATTCTTTCAAAATCAGTAACTTCTAGTGCCTTACTGGCTTTATTCCCTTACTTGGAGTGAAATGATTTAAAAAAATCCAGAGCTACGTGAAAAATTTTGAAATGGAATTTAAACTTGAACAGCGAGTAATCTAGAATCACACGAAGGTATTCAATTCGTCCTTATAATCTTTTCTCTTCTCCCCCAGTTATGAGTTACGGGCTTTTCAGTTCTGGCTAACAAAAAACAACTCTGAATTAAAACCTTTTTTTAAAAAAAGTCTGTTGAAATCATTCTATCGTTCTAAGAAGAAGAAAACAGTTGAACACATATAAGCCGTAAAGATATATAAATATGTTTTCTAGAGATATAGCTAATAAGGAAAATATAAAACTTGCACTCAGAAATGGACGAGAGACCTTAATTTTTAAGTGTGCGTTTATGTTTCCACTGCTGTTTATTTTTCTCACTATTTGGTTGTACTTCATTGGACTGATTAATTCTTCGTGCATTAACTGATTCGTATTTCCCAGTGGTGTGCGTTTGTACGCGGATAAAATCTAAAGATTTCGAAGGCTGAATTTCAAATCAGCCAAGCTATTTCCACGTGGAATTCTGTCACGGCACAACGACCCTCTCTCGGAAATCTGAAAGATTCCCGTCTAAGATATAATACTGCGTGCGGATTTTATACCTGAGTTAGTGCTCAATATATATGTTCCAAAAGAGATAACGTGAAAGTAGTGTTGCCTGTAAGAGGAAAATATTACCTATTTTGTTGGAAATAAAATCCTGTCTCCATTTTGTCATGAATATTTTGAGGAAACTTTTGCAATATTTTTGGTAAAATGAGTATTACTTTTACGTTTTGATATCGTTTTTATTCTTGTTGCTGGTTGCATAATATCAATCTTGGAATTTATTTCTTATTTTAAACATATCAAACAATATATGCCTTAAGGATTAAAAAAGGCTCTTCATTACCGTATATGGTAAGATAGAATGGTATCCGGAAATGCTCTGGCTGTTTTGGTTAGATTCGATCGAGAAAAGTTTCTCTGGATGATCTCCTTCGATTAGGACAACCACTAAATGTCAATATATGGATATCTGTAGTTTACTTTGTGCTTCTTTTATCAAACTAGTTTCATCATTATGTCATATGTTCTTAAGAATGTTACCGCTAATAATCAATCTCACACGAAGTTCTACAGTTCTCAGACTCGCCTCACTGTCGTCATCATTGAATAAGTCCAGTTAGATGAAGCATCCATGGCTTATATACCATTTTAGTTTGCCGTATTTACTGAATTCATTATCTAACAATGTGCAGGTGGTTTGCTCCTAGCATGATTTGGATTATTTTATTATCATTTGCAAATACATCAAACTCTCTCAGCAGTTTGAGAATAAATCACTTTCGCACAACATGGACATATGCAGATAGATTACATAGGCGCATGCGCAGTCAAAGGCAGACAGTACACAGTACATGACAGAAAGAAATCGTTTCTTCTCTTATAATGAAAAAATATTTCCTAAATTCACTATTAATATATCAAATCCTAAAAATATTAATTAAAGATAGCTATACTGTATCAGTACTAAGATCGATAATTCCTGTGTTATAAACATTCAGAACCTCGGAGATCATAGCTCTTCACAACTTTCTTTTCTTTTAATACATCTTGATTTCTATGACTTCTTGGTTAAGGTGGTGGAGTCATTTCACATTTATGTTTGAATATAGATCTAATCTTTTTCTAGACTGCCCCCAACCAAGGATTAAAATGTCAGTCTAACATACCGTTTATATTGTAGCTGGAGGGTAATGTGAAGAAATATATGTCTGCTTGTTTTTAAATACATATAATGAAAAGTGAAAATACTCGACTAGATTGGTATTTGAAGTTAATTCTCCTATTCTGTTATCGGTTAAAATAACCGTTACGAACACAAGTAGGGTCTTGAGGGAACTGTTACCCAATTCTGCCAGTAAATGGAATCAATATCGATGAAATAATTAATTAGATAGCGTTGTAATTTATCATGTTTCGATCATCTGGCCTTGTGTCAGACCAAGAGAAGTTTCGTATCTGCTGCTCTTGATGACAGGGAATAGAAACCTAGAAAAATATAGATAAATATTACGGATATGAATTTCAGATTCAATGATATCAATCTTCTTTTTCTATGCCGCGTGTCCCATCAAAAAACGAATAGTGACGGCTTTCCACAATGTCCTACTCGTTATTTTATCCAACGTCAGGATGTTTCTTTTTAGCTCTCTCAATTCCTGCTCTGATAACAATGTACATTAGTTCATTGTTTTCCTTAATTCTATTTTCCTTCAATACACCCTATGAGTACCACATTCTGAAAGCCTAGTTTTCTCCTTATGTACCCGAGAAGTTCCAACTGTATATTTCTTATTGTAACACTTTTTTCAGTTATCCATAAAGCTCAGTAGTTGCTGCAGATCACGGTATATTCAGCACCTTTCTGTAGAACTATATATCTCTTGCCTCGAGACGCTTTTTCATCAGTGAAGAGTTTGTCCACGATTCACTGCAACATCGAAGAACTGATATTACATAGTATTGTGAATTCCGGATGACGGACCGCACAAAATAATGAACAAAACAGATATTGAGATAACAAAGTAGATTATATTGAACGTAATATACAAACTTGAACGCAGGTTAGTAAATCCACGAATACTATTTGTAAGAAACAAATATATACAAGTCTTGAAGTGAAGTCGTTGGAAATAGTATACCTGTGTATATTATTTTAGCTGAGTGGAGACCAGAGCTATTCTGACTTCTGATGCGGTAATCTCTGGGTAACTTCGGTATCTCTCGGTAACTTACGTACCAGTTCCGGTACTCCCCGATAACTCGCACGGATCTCTACTATAACTGACAACTCTCAACTGCTGTTCTCTCTATGGCAGGAATATATGTATAATCAGTCAAGTCCATTATCATATACAAAGGAGAGATCCCACAACACATAGCATCTCAGTTACATATAGGTTTCTAATAATTGTTCCCGTTTATTTTATAATTCTTTCACCCCAAACAAAGCTATACTGCCACTGGTGCACAGCGGGCTACATTCGAGGAGAACGTTGAGAAATAGGAACCAGCTACAGGGGCTGTGAGAAAATGGTTAAGAGAAGGATGGGAATACTGGTGTGGAGATAGTTGCGTGAGAGTGGCGTGAAAGAGAGAAAATAAAGATACAGGGATGTTGGGGAAAGTATAAGAGAAAGATGTGTATCATGGAGTAAGAGATGGCGACTGACGCTACATTTAAACTCTTGGAAATTGTAGCTATCAGGGAAGCAAGTATACGGAAGGAGTTCTACTGGTGGGTAGTGCGAGAAGAAATGTCTATAGACTAGAACTGTCGACTGAATTTAGCTGTTTTGACTTTAACAAGGTGGAATTTTGTTGCCAGTCTGGTTGCTCGATTAAATTCATGTGAAGAGGACAGCAGGGAGCTAAGCACGTCGGAGTAGAAGCCTTAAAGAAACTTGGAAAAGAAGCAGTGGAAAGCCATATTCCGTCGGTGAGAATGTGACTGGGGTTGAGCTGCCAGGTGGGGATCGATCTCATCGCAGATTCTCCTCTGGATTCTTTGGAGAACCTCGTGATTAATAGCAGAGGCGCCCGACCAGATATAAAAATGAAAACAGTCGCCAAAGTAGGAAGTAATTGAACAGGACATGGTTCACAATCAAGAGTAAATAGCAACTGTCAATGTTTGTAGAAATATGATCTCCTATCTCCTTAAAATCCGAAAAACAGGTTTCTAACAAAGATCTCAATTTTATAATTAATATCAAGTTTGCTGTCAAATAAAATCTTTGAATATATGATTATTTTAGATCAAATCTAAAATAAGACATTAATTCCCATTATCTTTATTTATCCTCTCCATTATAATAAAGATCGTTATATATATATATTAGTCATCCACATACAAGCCTGTTTTGCTGTATCACAGCTCATCAGTGTAACTAGACACATCTGGTTTATTTCTAGGCCGTGATCGAAACTCGACCGATTTGGTGTTAGTCGGAGACGCTACCCGCTAAGCCATAGGCGCATGGAACCAGACAGAGTAAATTTTAATGTGTTTTATATAAGCAGTGTATACACACGCCAGTCACCGACAGAACTCAATTCATTTGAAGTGTAACGAAGATATATATATATGTATGTGTGTGTGTGTGTGTGTGTGTGTGTGTGTGTGTGTCTTCTGTATTATAA
Source organism: Ascarosepion bandense (assembly GCA_037127315.1). Taxonomy (NCBI): domain Eukaryota; kingdom Metazoa; phylum Mollusca; class Cephalopoda; order Sepiida; family Sepiidae; genus Ascarosepion; species Ascarosepion bandense. The sequence goes on along the minus strand of JBBBDQ010029075.1, from coordinate 44,821 downwards.
TGTATACCACTATATATATATATATATATATATATATATATATACAGTGGTATACATTATAATACAGAACACACACACACACACACACACACACACACACACACACACACACACACACACACACACACATATATATATATATATATATATATATATATATATATAATGAATACTGCTGTCTGTCTTTCTGTCTTTCTCTCTCTGTCTCTGTCTATCTCTCTCTCTCTCTCTCTCTCTATATATATATATATATATATATATATATATATACCTCATGTCACCTACAGTGTTTTGAATTATTATCTTTTTTATATCTTAATGTAAGATACTCAATAGTAAGTACATCAATATATATGTTGTCGTCTTTTTAGAGGGCATATCTATATAAATATTTTGCCAATGTTTATCAAAATACCATTGATATTATACAGGTGGAATAGCCTGTTTCATTTTTTGATTTGATTTGTTTTTAACGGCATATAAACTTCTTATGTCTTAATGCCAAAATTTAATTTTCTTGAGAGATTTTAAGCAATATAAATATGATATATGTTATTATGCTTTTACAGTTGAATACATGGTAGATGATACTCAGCTTTTTTGCATATACATGTTTTTAGTGGATGTAATTACCCGAGGCTATGATGTGTGTTTTATATTGTAGTTTTGTTGATGTTATTTTTTCTAATACAATTTGATTTAAGTAATTGCTGAATATTGTAAGGCTTCATGTCATGAAAATATTTCGTCATGTTGATTGATATATATTTATATATATTTACTCTAAATAGGTATTGTTTGTATTTTTTCTTTGCATATAACAATGTATTTCTAATATTTTTATTATCAAAATGTATATTTATAATTACATAGTGTTTTGTTTTTGTTTGTCGGCTCACTATTTGCCCATAGCTGGGGCCGTAACACGCATTACCACTCTGGTTTAACAACAATGAAGAGGTGGTTCCAACCTTTTAAATACCTCCAATTTCCCGATCAGACACCTTGCTGTCGGATGAGGTTTATAGTCATACCCATGACTAGGTTTCAGTGAAATGAATTAAAAGATTCCAGTTGTTTGTGAGTATTCTATATATTCTGGCTTTATCAGGCGGTTCAAATACATTTAACATAATAACTGTATGTGTGTTCTTTTCCAACTCGTTTCTGTGCTGAAGTTAATTGAAAACCAGAGGCAATCCCAATGCAGCTCCTCCTTCTCAGCGCATAAAACATATAATGCTGTAATGCTTATGAACAGCCGGCTCACCGTCTTCAGAGAGCGGCATATGTGAAGCCATTATTTTGAGATGCCCAGAGGGGAAAACTTGGAAAAAATCGCTACAGGGTTGTTCACCTGATGCAACGCAAAATTATACTACAGAAAATAGTGCAATGCGATTATCTGATGGATCTATTCATGTTGCAGGTAATAGGTTTATAAAGGAGAGAGAAAACAAAATAAAAAGAGACTTGGGAGAAAATGAGAGGTAATTTCGGAGGCTGAAGTGAAAGTGAGTATGGAAATGGTTAGTAAAAAGATGCAGAAGTGGTAACGAAGAAAAGAATAAGAAAAAAGGGAAAGATTATATATATATATATATATATATAACTGATAAAAGAGAGATTAAAGTAAAGGATTATAGGAATGCGTAAAAGGAAGGGGAAATGAGGGGGAGAAGAGAAAATTGAGAGGGAAGAGGAAAAGAAGATCTGAAGGAAAATGAGATTAATAAAAGGAGAGAGACTGTTCTAAATTGTGATCAAATGGACTAAAGCTAAAATAAGGAAAAAGAAGTCTAGTGAAACAAAAACAAGCGCGAATTGTTGAAAATAACGATGTGAGAAGAGGAAGTGCAGAAGAAGAAAAGGTTTAATCTGTCGTCTATTCAATAGGAGGGCGCGGGAAGATGGTGGTTCAATACAGAAGATTGAGAAGAAAGAGAAACTATATAAGGTAAAGACAATGTAGGCAGAAAAGGGATTGAAAAAATTAAAAGTATTAATTAAATGGAATTAAACAGAAAGAAGTGGTAAAAGAAAGAAAATAAGAAAAAAGAAAGAAATAAAATTTGGGGAGATAATAAGAAAGAAAGTGTGAGCGATATTAAAAAGAGAGAAAAAGATTAAAAAGATATTAAAAGAGAAAGAAAGAAAGGCGTGTAGAGAGATATTAAAAAGAAAGAAAGAAAAAGGAAGAATGAAGGAAGAAAGAAAGAAAGAGTTATATTATGAAAGACAGAAACAAAAAAGAAAGTTATATATTACGAAAGAAAGAAAGAAGTATCAGAGAGATATTATGGAAGAAATAAAGAGTGGAGCAATATTAAGAAAGAAAGAAAGAAAGAAAGAAAGATTAGAGAGACATTAAGAACGAAAAAGAAAGAAAGAAAGAAAGAAAGAAAGAAGAGCAGATATTTAAAAAGAATGAAGGAACGACAAAGATAAGGAAAAATAATGAAGAGTTATTAAGAAAGAAAGAAAGAAAGAAAGAAAGAAAGAAAGAATGAGTAGAGAGACATTAAGAATGACAAAAGAAAGAAAAAAGAAGAGTAGATGTTTAGATGAAAGAAAGAACGACAAAGATAAAGAAAAATAATGAAGCGTTATTAAGAAAGAAAGAAAGAAAGAAAGAAAGAAAGAGTGGAGAGATATTAAAAACGACAGATAGTAATAAAGAATCTGGGTTGATGTATAAATATATTTGTGAAATCACCTTGCAGAGTTCAATTAAAAAAGTAGATACGAAAATTTACATATCGTATTTAAAAAAAGAAAACCGAAACTTCACTTGGGTTGGAAGCAGACGTCCATGCAAGTCGCCATGTAACAGCCAGAAGAACAATCGCCTATTTCATTAGTAATGCGGCGCGAAACTGTACCCTCAAATGAGAAATTTACTTTTTCACTCCACTCACTTTAATTTCAGATCTTATTCACTCATTCGATATTAATCCTCAGTAAGAATTCGAACATCAACTGTGCGTCACTGAGATCTACACAAATACGAAGCGCTGAATTTTGTTATGTCAAGTAACGCTTAACAGGCAGTCAGTCAGTTAGTTAAGTGCGATACGTGACACACGCTTGGGCGATCATGTCTCGAAAGGGACTGGGCAGAAGATTATCCCACAGTAGGTCGCCATTACATTCTGTAGTAGACTGGTTGTCGACTATAGCTATTGGTTATAGAACCCAATAACTGTCTTGATATTTAACCCATAACTGGAGGGAAATGACGGATTAATACATTTCCCAAGGTTTGCTCGTAACAAATTCCACTGGAATTCGAACTCGGCTACCTGATTTCTCGTTCCAAACCGATATCCGCTGCACCACAACGCACATCCTCTTAACACACATAAAAATTCATCATTTTCTAAACAAAACTTTGAACTCACTTTCAAGCATCTTATTTCAACACACTATTTTGTACTCTCTCTACATATAATTTCAACACCACATTTTGTATATTTTGTGTATATAATTTTTTCTGTTCTTTTGTTACCACTTACCTGGATTTTCATCATTCATTATTTGTCTGCATGTTCGTTGTTATTCGCCTAAGGTATAATATTTAAATTTATGGAATATAGGCCATATCCTCCTACTTTTCTTTTTTTTTTTTTTTTTGTTTACCGCCAAGCAACATTTTCCTCGTTATTTAAGCCAAAGCATTTTTCTGCATTGTATATATTCATTGGAGATATTAAGAATTTACTGTTACAGGCCCTACTAATTAAAATTAAGCTGGGATAAATAGGTAGAGGGATAAATAGGTAGAGGGATAACCTTTAAATAGGTAGAGGGATAACCTTTGCAAGGATATTTCTGCGGGAGGGAATATAATGAACCCGACCGAAATTGAAACTCGACTTTCCGATTTCCAATTCCGAGCAGTTATCAATTACACCAACCACACATCTAAACTTACAGCCCCTGATATTTCCAACTGGTCACACATCTGGGTACTGACCACACACGATCTTGGTTAACTTCGGTGATCATCCGAGAAGCAATATTTCAACGTGATATGGCCGTAAGCCATCATTAAAAAGAAGCGAAACGTGTAAGAAATAGATAAATAAGAGAGAAATGTGATACGAAAATAGATCAAAGAAATGAAAGAAAATCATGCAAAACAAGGAAATAATGGAATGAAGAAGACAAGAAAGAAAGAAAGAAAGAAAGAAAGAAAGAAGATTTAATAATAAACGAATGTATTGAGATGCAGTGTGTGAAAAGATAAAGAAAAGCATAGGAAGGTTCTAGCAGGAAGAAAAGAGAAAGGAAAGAAAAGAAGGTAAGAAGAATAATTCTATTTAAGGAGCAAACAAAAAAGAAAGAAAAAGTCTATCGTAATTCGTTCAACTAAAATAGAAACAGAAAATTAACAAAAATAAAGAAAGAAGCAACATCTTTAAGTGTAAAGAGGCAATTTTCTTGCTTATCGACAGCGGGAATTTCACCCAAAGGGTATTTTTAAATCCAGCTTTGCTGGCTTATATAGATATGAGTTTATTACTTTAAAGATATTTCCTGCGGTAGGGTCACATACGATTAACTTTGGACTCAAGAGAAATATGAACCCACTGGCAGGAAGTAACGATGTATAAAGGTGATCATCTAATGTTAAAAAGAAAAAATCTTTTTAAAAAAATCCAGTAATCCAATATGTGCATAAAAATGGCTAATGTCGAAAAGATTACGCTTTCATGTGCAACTCTTATGTTTTGTCAAGTAGAAAATATCAGAAAGAAAAAGAAAGTTTTTGAATACAAATGTCTTCCGTAAGTGCAAGTATATCTTGATAACGTGTAGCTTATGCAAATCGCTAATAGCACCTGTTACCTCACTGAAATTTGATTTTAAAAAATATCCAAAAACATAATTCATTTTACTGAAGTGAAAACGGCTGATATATTTTTTCGTTTATAGTCAACAGTATTCGACAGTTCATGTAACGTATGAAACTATATTCAGTACTTATCAACCGAATACTCTCTGGTGTTATTCGATTTAATATATCAGAGAAACATATAGTAATAATAAAAGGAATTAGTAATCAGAAGTTTAGTGCAAAAGTTTTCTTTATTCTTTTTCTGACTCCGCCTGCTGTCATCAACATTACCTCGCTAAATGTAAATGCAGACATTTCCTCTGCGCAAACAATTCCTATAATTACATTTATTTACAAATACTTCTTGATGTTATCGGCCTAGTGAGATGACCCCAGCATGCGTCACATTTGGAAAAGGACGGAAATGTAACTTTTCAGTAGAATAGGATAGACGGAACAATATGGTAGCTGGTAATGGTTGTACTAGCACGAAATCGAAACACATCGTGACTGTGGTTTTTAACCTACTGGCCTTGATAGGGATTTTGATCAAGCCATATAATGCACTGTCACCAAGAAAAATGCTAGTAATGTTCGCTCAACATAGTTTCAGTATAAAACACAGGTGAGCTCTATGGGTGCTGAACAAACACTTATTTGCCTGAGTAGGCGTCTACAACTGGGATTAGCTAGACGCTATTGTAGAAAATCATTCTAAGATAAGTGCGGCCTGCTAGCGCCAATATTTATTTAACATCGGATTCACAGACCGATAGACGTAATATATGTTGTGAATACAAAATAAAAAATTCCAAACGAAGTCAAATTATGCCTATAACACAATTTATTCGTCATTCGTGGTCGAGAGGTCTAAGATCAATTGGTACCATTATGCCAGATCAATTGGTAGCTTCTCCTATGTGTATAGGGGTCGCAGGTTCGAATCCTTTCATAACAAAACTTTATATATATATATATATATATATATATATATATATATATATACGGTAGGTATCTAGGTTAGGATTGGTAAATAATCTGGGAAAAACCTATTAATATTGTTTAACTATTAAAACTGATGCAATTGAGAGCTCAATGTAAATTAATTTAATTTACAGAGCAGATGCATATTTTACCATAAGAAAAATACTACTAGGATTCGTCTAGCTTAACCCTATGTTAGCCAACACTCCCCACCCTTTCCTTTACTAGCTCCTGCTTCCGGCATTATAATTTTTCCACATTCTTTGATTAAGTTGGGTTGACAATGCATGTCTTAAATTGACATGGTGAAAATAGGTATTCCCCGTCTAAATATTATCTGAATATATATATAAATATATATATATATATATATATATATATATATATATATATATATAATATTTAGAGGGGGAATAGCTATTTTCACCATGTCAATTTATATTATATACATATATATATGTCATATAATAATGAATTAATTGTACATTGCGACAGGGACATTTCTATGTTTCGAGATAGATTTTCTGCATCAAGCAATGTTGGATGTTGATTGGGAAAATGATTTACCTTGGGTCCTGTTCACCTGGATATATATATATTAGTCATCCGAATATAAGTCTGTTTTGGTGTATTACAGCACATCAGTGTGGCTAGACACATCCATTTGCTTCTGGCCGGGACCAAAACTCGCTACCTGCTAAGCCATAGGCGCATAGAATCAGAATAGGGAAACGCTTCTTTAAGGCATGTAATGTCAGGAGTTCTTCCAAAACGTCTATCAGAATATAAGGATCGAAATTCCCAGTTACATCTGGAATATTTGATGTCTTCATAAACCACATATTTGAGATCATCATTTGAACATCGTTGTATGTTGATAGTTCTTTGAAAATCTTTAAGGCTACATGACAGTGTGCAGGAATAGCCATATCAATAAGAAAGTACTTTCCGTTTTGCTGGTCTTTGAACACAATGTCTGGGCGATTAGCTTTGATTCTTCTGTATTATTATTATTGGTATTATTTTCATTATATTTTGATTTCTGCTTTAGTCACACTACCTATCAAGTTTGTGAAAAGATATAAGGCAGAAAGTGGGGTGTTGTTATGGCTACATTTCATGAGTTGTTTTCCAAACTTCCATCAAATCATTAGCGTTAGAACATTAGTGAGAACAGTATTTATCAAGGCAAGAAATTTGTTTCATTTCTCTTAAGCTGGACTTTCCAGGGCCTTTTTTTTTGCAATGTGTTGTTTTGTTCTTTTCTCATAATTCCAATGCACTGGCTTTAATTTCCACATTTTTTTTGTTAGTCTTTATTATTTGATATTTTTTCAAATTGCTTGTTTGGTATGTTGCTGAGCAAACGATATCAGTTAGTAGGGAAGTTTTATTTTCTTTTTTAGTTTTTGTCAATTATGTCTGACCGATTTCCTTTAAACTTCTTGTTTGAATAAATGGTGTAATTTCTATTTCTCTAACCGGTGCTGAGTGATGTTCGGACCAATGTTTAACATCTTTCCCAAGGTGTTTGCAGATTGTCCAATGTAAGTATTGCCCCACACTATCGTGAAAATTTTTATATTCATTTAGCGCAAGTGCAAAACATGAGGATGTGCGTTGTGGTGCAGTGGATATCGGCTCGGAACGAGAAATCGGAGAGCCGAGTTCAAATTCTAGTTGAATTCATTGCATTCACTTCCGCGCAAATACCCTTGGGAAAGGTATTAATTCCTAGCTTCCTTCCAGTTATGGGTTTAATAACAGGACAGATTGGATTTTATAGCCTTGGCTGGCAACCAATCTATCGCCGAAAGCAATGGTAACCTACTGCGGGATAATCTTCTGCCCAGTCAGTCATGTCGCTTTCGAGACTTGATCGCCCAAGCGTGTTTCACGAATGGCACTTAATTGACTGACAAAACATCCTGAGTTAGAGATCCAATGATTTTCTAATATTTGTCACAGGACCTACATTTTGGATCCGCATTATTATTTATGATATTTACATGAACGTTCTCCGTGAATAGAGTCTGGTTTGTGTTGCAATAATAAAGCCTTACATTTCAGCCTTTAATCCGGGGGTTCGCAACCATCGATAAGTGTTAACTTTGTCATTATTTGCTTTATTAGCAGATTCTGAATATTGGCCATACAGAGATTTGTCTTGCCCTGCTGTTTCATCTGTTTAAGACCGTTATTCTTGTTTTTCTTTTTCCTATTTTTGCTGCAACAATTGGTGCTTGGGATTTGTTTTGTTTTTCTACACAACATGCTAAATGTAAATCTCCTTTGTATTTACAACTGTCTATTGTTACTATTATTATGTAATTTTTCATCATATTTCGATTTCTGCTAAGGTCGCACTACCAACCAAGTCTGCGGGAAGACCTAAGGCAGGTCGTGACGTGGTGTTATGGCTCCATTTCATGTTTTTTCTATCTCCCCTATCATCCCTAGCGTTACATAGATATAGAAGTTCTCTTTAGTGTGTGGGCTATACTTAACAAGACAAGTTTTTGTATATCTCTTAAGCTGGAGTTTCAAGGAATTCTTTCAATGTGTTGTTTTGTTCCATTTTTTTATCAGACCAAGTGCACCTACTTTCACTGGCACGATTCTTGTTTTTAATTTCCACATTTTTTCTATTTCAATTTCCAGGTCTTTATATTTTGACAGTTTTTCGAATTCCTTTGTTGCTATGTTACACTCCGCTGGACAAGCCATATCAATTAATAGATAAGTTTTTTCTTTCTGGTTTTCAACAATAATGTCCGGCATATTTGCTTCAATTCTTCTGTCAATGTAGATGGTGTAATCCCACAGAATGGTGACGTCATCTATTTCTGTAAGCGGAGCTGGGTGATATTCATACCAGTGTTTGTTTACATATTTTCCAGAGTGTTTGCACATTATCCAATGTAAATATTACCCCACTCTCTCGTGACGATTTTTATATTCATTTGGGTCAAGTACAGAAAATCCTGAGATTAGATGGTCTATTGTTTCTTGGTATTTATCACAGAACCTGCATTTTGGATCCACATTATTATGAATAATATTTGCTTGAAAGTTCCTAGTGAAAAGACTTTGGTCTTGTGCTGCAAGAATAAATCCTTCAGTCTCAGACTTTAATCCAGATGAACGTAGCCATCGATGTGTATTAACTTTATTAACATTGGATTTATTGGTACGTTCCGGATATTGGCCATGCAGAGGTTTGTCTTGCCAGTGTTGTTTCATCTGTTCAAGTGCTTTATCTTTGGCTTTCATTTTCATATTTTTTGCCGCAATAGTTGGTTCTTGGCTTCTGTTTTGCTTTTCTATAGAATCTACTAACTGTAAATCTTGTTTGTATTTACTGCCTTCTTTTATTATTGAATATTTTTTTCTTTCTTTCTTCATGTTGCCTTACTAATTGTATCATCCAATCCTTTGTTGTTTCTATGTATGTTAGTAAGCCAATAGTTTTTGTCTTGTACGACAATTCTAGCTGAATAAAATCTCTTGCACCTTCTTTACGGGGTATGTATAGACGGTCTACATCAGCATTTGGATGATGCATCTTATGCTTAGAAAGAAGCTTCCTTGTTTTAGAATCCATTCGCCTTATGTTGTTTTGAGTCCAGTGTAAGATGTTGAAACTATATTGGACAACTGAGATGGCATGGCTATTAATGGCCTTAATTCTGTTCTGAGAATTCAATTCAGTTTTTAATATCAGTACTCTTTACGCACTATTTCATTCATTTTTATGGTGAGTTTTTACACTCTTATTTATAGCTAGGTATTTATAAGCTTCTTCTGGCTTTAATTCTTTTATTGTTACAGCAGGGTCTAAGCTAATTGAAGATGTTTGTTGTAGCTATCCACGTAAAACTCTAGCTTTAGTACATTTATTCAAATTGAATTTCATTCCAATGTCTTCGCTGAAGCATTTTACAGTTTGCAGAAGAAGTTCCAGCTCATTATCATTCTTAGCATAAAACTTTAAGTCATCCATGTAAAACAGCTTATTTTCTTGTGGGCAATTTTATAGCACCATTCTTTCTTATTAAGTTGACTGATTAGTGCTATTAATGTTATGCAGAATAGTGAGGAAGACAAAGAGTCACCTTGAAATATACTTCTTTTGATGTTTATTTCACGAGATTTATAGGTTCCATTTATATGATTGAGGTAAAGGGTTGTTTTCCATATCGACTTACATTGTTTGATAAAATTGATGATGAAAGGTGATATCTTGTATATATTTAAAGTCTTTAAGATCCAAGAATGTCGTACACTATCCAACGCCTTACGATAATCTATCCAGGCAGTAATAATCTTTTTCTTTGCATTGTAGTAGTTTTCCAGGATCATTCTGTTAATAAGTACTTAGTCTTAACATCCGTAACAGCCACGTTTGCACCCTTTCAGTTTAAGCGGTAGTGTGTCATTTCTTTCCAATAAGAAATATGTCTGTTTTGTTAAAATAGATAGTAATAGTTTGTATGTTGTCGGAAGGCATGTAATTCGTCTGTAGCTTTTCGGGTAGTTTTTGTCACTATTCTTGGGTAGAAGAAATGTAATTCCTTTGGTCATCCATGGGAGAATTTTAGTGGTAACGTTAACTATTTCTTGAAGTTCTTTGGCTAGATTTTTATGTGCTTTATTTTAATAATATAACCAAAAGTTAGGAATTTTATCTATACCTGAGAATTTCCAATTGTGTGCTTTTTTAGTGCACATTTAGCCTCCTCTTCTGTGATTCCAGCCCATGTCTGTTGTAGTTTATTTTTCATTCGTTCTCTCTCTTCACCAATCCACTCTACTTCTCCGTTATGTTCTTTAGAGCAAGCCCGTATTTTTCCCAGAACTGTATAACTTTCATTTGGGGGGAATGATCCCTATTTACCTATTTCCCTGTAAAATCTCTTTGCATCGGTTTGAAAAATCTTGTTTTGTCTGTAGAATCTTGATCTTATAGCTTCTTATTCTTTGAGCCTTCAGATGTATTGTTTGCTTTATTTTTCCTTAGTTAATAGGACTTCATTTTCATTTCTAATGTATTTTCTTTCAACTTTTCTGCCTTTTCTAGTTCTTACATTTATTCTTCTTGTCAGTTCATCGAGTACTGATAATTCACTTGTAAGTTGTTCGATTTCCTTTTCTATCTTTCTTTTCCAAGGTGGATCTTCATGTCTGCGAGACTGTCTTGTTTTTAATATATTGCTTCATTGAGATTTATGTGAGTGTCTTCTCCATCCAAAATTAATTTGAGTGTTGCATTGTAGAGCTTAACAGTTTCGAGGTTATGCTTTGTTGGTTGTAATTTTGGGACTTGTTCTCGTTCCTCCATTGAAATATTTTGTATCTGATTTATATGGTTCTTGGTTTCTCTCTTGTCATCTTGTATACTGTTCTTGTTTTCCGTAAAATAATTCTGTTCAATGTGTTTTGAACTCGTTTTATTGCCGTCTTGAACTGACTCAGATCACGCCTTTCCAGCACTTTTAAACTTCCAAAATTATCTTCACAGTGATTTGTGTGTATCACAATTTCTACATTATGATCTGTGGCTTGTTTGATGTTACTATTTTTTTTATTTCTGTTTACGGTTCCCTTTCATATTTTGTTGATCCGTCTATTCTGGTTGCAATTCTTTTTATCTCATTAATTTCAGCCTCTGTCAATCGGTTATTTCGCATGATGTATCTTCGTTCATTGGCTAATTTATTTTCGTCAATGTACTTTCTTTTTGTTTGTCCAACCTTTTCTCCCCAAATGTCATGTTTGGCGAGTGATGTTTTTTGAGGTTTGAGTAACGCTTCATGAAATGCAGTCGTAACGACTTTGTACTCCGCACGAAACCATTTTATTTTTACTTTCTTTAAATATATGGTTATAGATCTAGCGGGAGAATTTTCAGGGTCATCATTAGGATTATCCTGTTTGTGGGGACCTGAAGATTCATTCTTTGTGTAGGAGTTTGTTCCTATGGCAGATTATTCGACCTCAGGTAGGTTCCCTCCTGAAGGACGGGCTCCCTGTTTATCCAATGGAAGAGCCATACTGGACATTTTATTTGTATTTGTAATTCTCATATTTTTCCCACGAGTGATGCACGGGTCCAAAAGTCCCCCCAAAGTTGCCCGGCACGTTGGGTAACGGTCTTTTACAAACATGATCCCGAAGCCTGTAGGGGATCGTTCGTGACCTCATAACGCAGTAGCCATTCACTTCTCGCCAAGATTAACACCTTGAGCTGCGGGTTGTTGTTCGGAGTTTTTCTTCTCCTAATGGGATGCCAATCGACTGCTGACAGAGACGCGATTGGAATTCAAAGAGAAAGACGCTGGTTAAAAAAAAACAACTTTGGCGTAACAGCCGCTCAACGAAACAAAATATCACTACACTAGAGTATTTTGTTAAAAAATGATTATTATTATTATTATTATTATTATTATTATTATTATTATATGTATCTTCTTTCAACGAAAGACAATCACGAACGTTATCATTTGCTAAGATCTTGGAAAAGCCAAATAGGAAATATATACTTCTTTTTCACACACATTTTGATATGTGATACCTAATATGTTGCTTTTTAATATATTTTACAATCATAATACAGTCTTGGGTGATATTATTATTATTATTATTATTATTATTATTATTATATAATTTTTCATTATAAATCGATTTCTGCTATGGCCGTACTACCTACCAAGTCTACAGGAACACTTAAATCAGGTCGTGGTGTGTTGTTATTGCTCAAATTCATGTTTTTCATATCCCCCTAACATCCCTAGCGTTACATAGACAAAAATTATTATTATGTTGTCATTTTTCATCATATTTTGATTTCTGCTATGGTCGCACTACCAACCAAATCTGCGGGAAGACCTAAGACAGATCGTGGCGTGTTGTTATAGCTCTATTTCATGTTTTTTCTATCTCCCCTAACATCCCTGTGTGGGCTGTAATTAATAAGACATTTTTTGTATATCTCTTAAGCTAGGGTTTCCAAAGATTTTTTTCAATGTGTTGTTTTATTCCATATTTCTCATTCCAAGTGCACCTACTATCAGTGACACGACTCTTGTGATGTCGTTTAGAGTCCAATTTAAGATGTTGAAACTATATTAGACAAATGGGATTGCAAGGCTATTAATGGCCATAATTCTGTTCTGAGAGTTCAATTCAGTTTTTAATATCAGTCGTAGCCTTCTATAGTACTCTTTACGCACTATTTCTTTTATTTTTATGGTGAATTTTTCACTCTCATTTTCACCTAGATTATTATTATTATTATTATTATTATTATTATTATTATTATTATTATATAAACCCGACAACATGAATATTTATGCAAATTAAAGGTTTCTTTTTGTGCGGGGAAGCCGTGAATAAATACTTATACTCTAAGGACACGGATATTCAATAAAATTTTAGGAATCATTGTATTGATTATTTATACTATTTATATTTGGACTATTGTCCTGATCTTTGTTGTTTGTTATCAAAACTATTCAGTCGTTGTGCCCTCCGGCCTTCCTCACATACATATCCATCTGGATAACAGGGAATTCTAAACTGGATCATTTATTTAATCAACGTGCATATACTGTTGCCCTTCCTCTGATCATATCCAGTGATACTGTTTCCATCTAGTTCTATTTACTACTGTTCAGTTATTGCTCGCCCGGAATTAAGTGGAACATGAACAGTCTACTGCCTACAAAACTACAGGATTTACTAGTCATGGCAGTAACTGATAGTAAGAAAAATGAAAATAAATTTTTAATTGTACGAAGACACAATATGGTTGTTATCAATAGAAAAACCCAAGGACCGAACTATAAATTGGAAACGCCAAAACTAAACAAATACAGAAGTTTAAATACTTAAAACATGTTTTAATCTTCTTCTTCTTCTTCTTCTTCTTCTTCTTCTTCTTCTTCTTCTTCTTCTATGTGCCTTGTCCTTTCGGGACGTAGGCAAACATGGCTTTCTACGTCTCCCTACCTCTGGTGGCTCTTAGCACTCTTTCTCCTGTTACACCACGCAACAGCTGTTCTGTTACCCACCTGCTCAGGCCCTTCAAATAAGTTATCCGCTGATTTCCCTATCTCTTTTTCCCTCTATCTGACCTGTTAGTATCATGTTTTCCAAGCCCACCTTCCTCATTGCATGTCCCAGAAACTTTAGCTGTCTCTTCCTGATGCTCAGAATGAATTTCCTTTTCGTCTCCATCCTTTCTAAAACCTCATCATTGCTCACATGCTCGATCCATGACATCCGCAGCATCCTTCTGTGGAATCACCTTTCATTTACTTCACGTTTTTCCTTCATCTCTCATGATACTGTCCAGCATTCACTGCTATATTGAAGAACCGTCATCACATAATAATCCAACGAATGAGCATTGGAATAGCAAAAGACGGTTTCCAGATCTAAGCAAAGCAAAAAAATTGGGGAAAAACATCCTTAGTAACAAACATAAGAGCGTAGAAATATTACGTAATACCAGCCTTCATATATGGCAGGGAATTCTGGACAATCTCCTTACAGATTAAACGAAAACTAGAGGGATCAAAAAGGTGGTTCTAGAGAAGGGTACTGAAAAAGTAATGAATGGAATGAGACGAAAGAGTCTCAAATATAAAGGAAACAAGAAAACACACCATTTTTTAATCGTTTCACACCAAGCAAAGCAGTACTGTCACTGGTGTGCAGCATAGCCAACAATATTGTTTGAATGTATTGACTCAGAGCAACGCGAGGGAGGTAGGAAAAAATGACACTGAATGATAACAGCCAGTTTCATCCCTCAATTGATATTCCCGAGATTGAGATGTGAAACCATCAGTCAATGTGCTGTGCTGACTTCTACATCCTCAGTATATACGGCTTACGGCACAAGTGACGCCTTTTCTATAAGTTGTGTTGCATAAGACGACGTAGAGCAATTAAGTGGCCTATATGATCACCAAATCCAACCCCACAAGTCTGTTTTTGTTTGTGAAATTTACTGAAATATATTCTTTACAGACTCAAACCCTAAACATTGCTTGGATTATCATAAGCAATTTCTGATCGATTTACTAAAATTAATGTAGAAATATAAATGATTGTTTGTAGAAGTGTTGCTGATATTGTTCAGCGTTGCATTTAACATAAACATGATCATTTTTAACATGTTAAAGAGCTTGTTTATTATAACAAATCATGTTGTTTTAATATGACAACACTTATAAATTTTCTTAAACTACTGTAATTTAATTTTGTTCAATAGAATTAATAATTAAAAGAAGCGCTTGCTTTTATCACACCTTATATAGTCAAAAAAGAACATCAGCTCAGTTCAAATCGAGGTGGGTAAAAAAAAAAGCGATGAGTTAAAAGAAAATATTGATAATCAGAGAAGAAGATAAGCAGTATTAATTATCTCTTCTTTTTTAAAGAGTCATGTATTAAATTATTTTGCTTAAGGTAACTGAGTAAAAAATATCATCAAATCGAATTTGCACTGTTTACTTGCAGATTACAGACATCTTCGTTGATATCACAACATTTCAGTCATAGTGAATTAGGCTTTCATCAGGAAAATATAAAGGCGAGTAGCCATCGTAGAATTTCGTTTTGAATCCTTTATTTAATCTACGGAGTTAGATTGTTCTCGTTCTACTGCACCTATTTATATGAGGTTTTGTCTGTTCGAATATCGATCCAATTAGTGTAGGAGGTTTTACACATCTAAACTTAATTATAAATGGAACTTTGTCTGCGTGAGTGTCTGTGTGTGTGTGTGTGTCCGTTACATATAGACTCCGAAACATCTGAACCGATTTTCTTGAAAATTTACACAGTTGTACTATAAGCGTCTGTGAGCGTTCTTAGCTAGGTTTTGTGTCGAGGTACCCCTGATAAATATCTAAAATCGATAACCGAAAAAATCGGGTTATAGAAGGAGTGGCCCGATTTTAATCAAATTTGATACACTCATAGACAAAGACATAAGAAACGATATTCAGAAGTTTCAAGGTTGCAGTATTTACAATAGTGCAGAAAATCGAAAATATATTTATATATATATAAAAGGCAAGATGTATGTGTGTGTGTCTGTTTATCTGCCTGTATGTCTGTATTTTTTTCAGCCCTTTTATTTTAATTTTTGCTTCGGGTTTGGCTCTAAGTTGGTATAATTGTAGTTCTTAGTCTCAGCCATGATACCATTTATTCAGAGGACTTATTTAGACTTCAAAATTCAGTTTAAGACGAAAAAAACCTGTTTGATATCGATACCAGGAATTCAAAATTTGACTTACATCCATTTATTTTTCTTTCAGTCTACGGTTTCGCTTTACTTGGAAACAGCTATTGCTTTTTAGTCTTTCGTGCCAACGTCCAAAGAGTCTGAGCTCCAGGACTATGGATTAGTTTTAAAGCTTTCATTACACCCGAGCACCGCCAGGCTATACTGCTACTATATATATTCTGTCTGTCTGTGTGTTTGCGTTTCTCCCATTCTAACTTATCCGAAAGCCTTGGTCCGATTTCAACCAAAATTAGATCAATTGCCGATCATGACATAAACATTTGATGTACGCAAAATTTTTTTTCGAATCGATTCAAAGGTATGGCAGAAATCAACAAAACGCTTATAGTTTACTTACTCTTCTCCTCCGTGACGCCTTTGGCGAATTCAACCAAAATCGGTTAACTTATAGATCAAGGCCCGAACCTTTTATATGCACAAAAATTTTCCGGATCAATGTACAGGTACGTCAAAAATCAACGATAACCATAATTTCGGGTGGTCTTTTGCACACTTTTATGCATTTCTCTAAGACGCTTCACTCAAACTCAACCAAAATCGAGTCACTGGTAGATCAAGATCTGATGCCTTAGTATGCGAACAAAATTTCAATTGACACACAGAGTGCGGCAAAAATTAATCGAAAATTTTGCTTTGTGTGATCGTTTATTTTTTTTCGAAACGCTTAGTTGTATTCCAACAAAAATATCGGATCTTTTTTTTTTTGTAACTTCTACCTTATCATATGCTATAATAATGTCACGTTTTTTACAAGGTTCCAACACTTCCGACGTTGTAGGGGCAATATATCCACTTCTTCTGCGTCCCAACATTATCATTACAGGCTTGCATATTGCCAGCCCCCGTTCTTCTAATGGTACATATATCATTCCCTTTTAGTGGCAAAATTGACCAAGAATGAATCCCGTTTAACAAAAATACAAAATCCAATACTTACTCCGCATTTTTTTAATTTACGCGTCACGGCAATCATTTCAACATGACCAGCAAAAAAACCCGAGCAGCGTCGCACTATGTATTTAGTGTATATATATATATATATATATATATAACTCTCTTTTTAGTGTTTTACTAGCTGAGGTAGATAGACCGATGTGTAGTTGTCATCACGATCACGTCCTAACACCATCAGCATTTTTATTGTATACTGAAATATCTTGAATTAACACAAGCAATTTCTGATAGATTTACTAAATTTAATGTAGAAATATGATAGCCTTTTTGTAGAAGTATTGCTGATATTGTTCAGCGTTATGTTTAACATGAAAAGGATCATCTTGAACATGTTAAATAGCTTGTTAATCATAATAAACCATGTTGCTTTAATATGACAACACTTATACATTTTCTTAAACTACTGTAATTCAATTTTGTTCAATAAAATTTAATAAATAAAAAGCTTGTGTTACGTTTTTCCGCCTTTTGCATTTATTTTATTTTAAACGTCAGGGATACATGTGTTTGTGTAGACGTCTTTTTTTTTTCTTTTTTCTTTAAACTGGACGAATTTTATCTACAAGCGTGTGCATTCGAAAATCTAAATAAGAGATGAATTTACATTCGAACCGGCGTCCTATTTCATCGCTGGAAACCACCGTCTGATTCGGTCTATTTTTGATCGCTCGATCATAGAGAAGTTCAGTTAACCTTTTATGGACTGCACATATTTTCTTTCAGATCTTCTCGAATGCCCATATCTGCATGAAATTCCATGTCTTAACTTAAATTTTTGTATCCAAACATAAAGCAAACAATTTCTAAGGAGCCAATTGATACTATTTGTAATTCGACTTGATTTCTTCGCGAATTAAAAAAATATATTTTAGTGGACATACCTGTTTGATTTGACGCACTTTTTACCTTTTGTTTAAACTACATTCCAGAGCTTTAATAAGTTTTTAGAGTTTTTTGTGGGTGGACAGTTATTCTTTATTAAGACTTTAGAATGCACAAGACAGTAAATATTATTCATATGGTTTAATAAAAAAGTTGTCTACACAAACAGGTGTAACCGATAAAATATTACGTTTAAAGTAATACAAAATAATATCGGATTGTAACACTATCGATCGTGGTTTGTGTATGTGAAAGTGTGCGTGTGCATCTGTGTGTCTATGTGTATTTGTGTGTGTATCGCCATCTCTGATTCGCTGGATGTGGCTTTATGTGTGTCGGTCTCCTCGTATATCTCCGTTCGTGTGTATTTGTGTCTCTGTATGTGCGTGCGTGTGTTGTTGCGTGCGTGTGATGTGGTGTGCGTGTGTAGTTGTCTCTATCTATCTATCTATCTATCTATCTATCTATCTATCTATCTATCTATCTATAACTGCGTGCTTTTCTGCGTTTTCACCTGTATGTGTATCTGTGTGCGTGAGGCTGTGAGCATTTATCTGCCTGTGTGTATCTGTGTTCGTGTTTTGTGTGTGCGCCTGTTTGTGGTTTGTGTGTGTGTGTGCTTCATGCGTGTATGCGGATGTGTATATCTTTGTGTGCGAGTGCGTGTGTATGTGTATGTATGTATCTCTCTCTTTCTCTCTCTCTTTCTCTCTCTTTTATTTGTATGTAACGCTTCGATGCAAGCTAGCCGACTCTGTTTAGGTCATATTTATCTAGTTTCTATCTATTTCAATCTACTTGATTATATCTGATGACTTTTTGCCAACATAAAACAAGCCATTGTATACAGCCACTCTGTGTGTGTGTGTGTGTGTGTGTGTGTGTGTGTGTGTGTGTGTGTGTGTGTGTGTGTGTGTGTGATTTCAGTGATAAAAAAAATGTTAGCAGGTCAAGATAAGTTGTGTCTGCATGGCGTTTGCACAGACTTTCAAATGATTGAATACTAACATGTCTGGCATCGTTGTATCTGGTCTATTCTCAGATCGAGTTGGCTCACATCCAAAACGCTCAGACAGTCAATGACTTCCTAAGTGTTTGCCTCTCCTTTACTATGCATCTCTTTTACACTGTTTAAATTAGACTTACTGTTTTCGGCCATTTCAACCGTTGCTCTAAGTATCGCCCACACTGGTAATAGCAACAATTTTACGTTTAGTTGACATTCAACTGATTTTGACATACACAACGAATGCCATTTCGACTTCTGCTTCTCTTGATGTTTACATTAGCACGATACTGACGTTTCCCTATCTCTTGATTCTTCAATTTTGCTTTAGTTTAAATTATATTTTTCTGGTTTCTTTTTTTAGTTTTTAATTATATTCTTTTTTTTTTATTGTCACTTTCTTTTTTATTTTTTTTAATATTTTTCTGTCAAAAATTCTTCGAGTACTCCGTCGAGGTAACTTTTTCTTTGTTATTTTTTGTATTTTTCAGTTATTCTTATTATTTTTTTTGTTACTTTCTTTTTTTTTCATCTCCTTTTTTCTTTTTTTTAATATTTTTCTGTCACAAATTTTTGAGGTCTCTTTTTCTTTATTATTTTGTATTTTTCAGTTATTCTTTATTTTTTAAATTTCCTCACTCGTTTTTCTTTCTTTTTTTGGTTGTGGTGGGGGGATTTCGATCATTCAACATCTTCACTGTCTTTCTCAATCCTTTTCGCTTATTTTTAACATTTTACACTGAACATTTACTCTTTTTCTTCTCATATTTCTATTATTTTTATAATTCACATTTCATCTCATTTTTTTATAATTCTTCTATCATCCTTTCTCTTTCTTCTTTCTCCGATTTTGTCCTTCTGCACCTCATACCCGTTTTAGTTCGTCCACATTCTCCGTGATCAATGTACCTTTTTAATTGCCTCACTTTATTCACATTTTTTTTGTTTTTTTACATTCATTCTAATCTCTTTTTTCTCATCTTATTTTCTTCATCTCCTTGCCTTCATTTTCATCATATCTGTTCAGGTGCCCCTGCTATTCTCCTCGGGGTTCTTGACAAAATGCAACGGTGAATCTGTAATGTGATCGATACCGACTTGGCAGACCGGCTGCAGTTACTCTCTCGCCGGCGTGACGTGGCTTCCCTGTGCCTCTATTATAAATACTTTCACGGCTTCTGCTCCGATGAACTTAGATCACTGGTGCCTCCTAGGTATGAATTTGCACGAGATACTAGATTAGCAACTAGGTCCCACCCTTTTACAATAAAACAGATAAGATGTAACCGCAATTTCTACTCCAACAGCTTCTTTTCTCGCACTTCCCGCCTGTGGAATTCCCTTTCGTATACTTGCTTCCCCGACAGCTACAATCTCCAGGAGTTTAAATGTAAGGTCAATAGACACTTCCTAAGACACAAACACGCACCTATTCACTCAAACACTCTTCCCATCTACACAACTCTCATCCTCGGTATTCTTACCCGTATATCACCCTTCTTCTGACATTTCCTATATCTAACCACTTTTTCTCATCACTTTCCCCTATGTAACCCCCTAACCACTCTTTCTCATCACTTTCCCCTGTGTAACCCCCTAACCACTCTTTCTCATCACTTTCCCTTATGTAACCCCCTAACCACTCTTTCTCATCACTTTCCCCTATGTAACACCCTAACCACTCTTTCTCATCACTTTCCCCTGTATAACCCCCTGACCACTCTTTCTCATCACTTTCCCCTATGTAACCCCCTAACCACTCTTTCTCATCACTTTCCCCTATGTAACCCCCTAACCAACCACTCTTTCTCATCACTTTCCCCTGTGTAACCCCCTAACCGCTCTTTCTCATCACTTTCCCCTATGTAACACCCTAACCACTCTTTCTCATCACTTTCCCCTGTGTAACCCCCTAACCACTCTTTCTCATCACTTTCCCCTATGTAACACCCTAACCATTCTTTCTCATCACTTTCCCCTATGTAACCCCCTAACCACTCTTTCTCATCACTTTCCCCTGTGTAACCCCCTAACCACTCTTTCTCATCACTTTCCCTTATGTAACCCCCTAACCACTCTTTCTCATCACTTTCCCCTATGTAACACCCTAACCACTCTTTCTCATCACTTTCCCTTATGTAACCACCTAACCACTCTTTCTCATCACTTTCCCCTGTATAACCCCCTGACCACTCTTTCTCATCACTTTCCCCTATGTAACCCCCTAACCACTCTTTCTCATCACTTTCCCCTATGTAACCCCCTAACCAACCACTCTTTCTCATCACTTTCCCCTGTGTAACCCCCTAACCGCTCTTTCTCATCACTTTCCCCTATGTAACACCCTAACCACTCTTTCTCATCACTTTCCCCTGTGTAACCCCCTAACCACTCTTTCTCATCACTTTCCCCTATGTAACACCCTAACCACTCTTTCTCATCACTTTCCCCTGTGTAACCCCCTAACCACTCTTTCTCATCACTTTCCCCTGTGTAACCCCCTAACCACTCTTTCTCATCACTTTCCCCTGTGTAACCCCCTAACCACTCTTTCTCATCACTTTCCCCTATGTAACCCCCTAACCACTCTTTCTCATCACTTTCCCCTATGTAACCCCCTAACCACTCTTTCTCATCACTTTCCCCTATGTAACACCCTAACCACTCTTTCTCATCACTTTCCCCTGTGTAACCCCCTAACCACTCTTTCTCATCACTTTCCCCTGTGTAACCCCCTAACCACTCTTTCTCATCACTTTCCCCTATGTAACACCCTAACCAATAGCGGCAATTAATTGTTTTGCTTGGGGTGAAATAATTAAAAAAAAAAGTATTCCTCCTTTTATGTTATTTATTCATTTGTTTAACGCTGTATATTCACCGCATTGCTTATTCAATTAATTATTTTTCATCTACACACGTTCTTTCTAATGTTATTTTCTTCTTTTCATTATCTCTTTCAGTTTTCTTTTCAGTCACTCAACTTGTCGTCACCCCGTTCTTTTTACATCTTTTATACTCTTGCTACAGTGGATATCAGCTCGAGAAATCGGGGGCCGAGTTCGAATTCCAGTTGAATTCCTTGCATTCACTTACGCGCAAATACCCTTGGAAAAGGTATTAATCCTTCTCTTCCCTCCAGTTATAAGTTAAATAACAGGACAGATTGGGTTCTATAGCCTTGGCTGGCAACCAGTCTACCGGAGAAAGTAATGGCAAAGTACTACGGGATAATCTTTTGCCCAGTCAGTCATGTATCTTTCGAGACATGATCACCCATATGAGTATTGCTTCATTTCTTCCACAATTCTTCCCCTTTCTTCTTTTATTCGCTTCTCTTTTTGTCATTTTCCCCTTCCGTCTTTACATTTTTCTCATAAGACGTAAAATAGAGTATTGGATAGTGGCTCGAATTGAGGAATCGGAGTATTCAATTCGAATTCCAGTTATATTCATTATATTCACGTGTTAACTGACTGACAAGCCGCATCATTTTTGTTATCATCACCTGATCGCTTTTTGTCTGAATTTTTGGGATAAATAGTATAAAGTCAGACTGGATGTGCGTTGTGGTGTAGTGGATATCGTCTTGGATATCGTCAAGAAATCGGAGAACCGAGTTCGAATTCCAATTGAATTCCCTGTATTCACTTCCGCGCAAATCAACTTGGAAAAGACATTAATACGTCTCTTCCCTCTAGCTATGGGTTAAATGGCAGGACAAATTCTATAGGGTTCTATAGCCTTAGTTGACAACCAGTCTACGGCAGAATGTAATGGCAACCTACTGCCGGAAAAATCTTCTGCCCAGTCAGTCATGTCTCTTTCGAGACATGATCGCCGAAGCGTGTATCGCGTAAGGCATTTACCTGACTGACTAATAATCTTTTAGTCAATAAAATAATAAAATATATTTTTTTAATTTTCATCGCGACTTTTTTTCACGTGTTTACATTGTTTTTCAGTCGGTTTTGTCTGTTCTTTTTTTTTTTTTTTGCATTTTCCTTCATCTCACTCATTCCTTTCTTCTTTTCCATCTCATATTTCTCTTCGTCGAGTTTCATCTTCAATATTAGTTTATTCATTTCTTTGTTACATTCTAACCTAACTTTTTTGCTTCCGTTTAGCTCTTTTCTTTTCTACTAGCAGTATAGGCCAGCGATGCTCAGGTGTAATGAAAGCTTTAAAACTAATCCATGATCCTGGATCTCAGACTCTTTGGACGTTGACACGAAAAACTAAAAAGAAATATGTGTTTCCAGTTAAAGCGTAACCGTAGACTGAAAGGAAAATGAATGGATGTAAGTCAAAGTTTGATTTCCTGGTATTGATATCAAATAAGTTTTTTCGTCGTAAACTAAATTTTGAAGGCTAAATAAGTCCTCTCAGTAAAGGGTATCATGGCTGAGACTAAGAACTACAATTATACCTACTTAGAGCCAAACACGAAGCAAAAACTAAAATCAAAGGGCTGAAAAAAAATAGACATACAGGCAGATAAACAGACACACACACAAACGTCTTGCCATTTATATATATATATATATATATTTTCGATTTTCTGCACTATTGTAAATACTGCAACCTTGAAACTTCTGAATATCGTTTCTTATGTCTTTGTCTATGAGTGTATCAAATTTGATTAAAATCGGACCACTCCTTCTACAACCCGATTTATTCGATTATTAAATTTGATTAAAATCGGACCACTCCTTCTACAACCCGATTTATTCGATTATTAAATTTGATTAAAATCGGACCACTCCTTCTACAACCCGATTTATTCGATTATTAAATTATTATTGTCGATATTTATCAAGGGTACCTCGACACAAAACCTAGCTACGGACACTCTCAGACGCTTGTAGTACAACTGTTTAAATTTTCAAGAAAATCGGTTCAGCCGTTTCGGAGTCTACAGGTAACGTATACACACATACACACACACACGCACACACACACAGACATACACACACAGACAAAGTTCCATTTATAAATAATTTTAGATTTAGATTTAGATTCTTCACTTTATTATCCATTTTGATTTATTTTTCTTTCTCATCTTTTTCGTATTTTCTCTATCAAATTCTATTAAATATATATTTATCTTTTTTCTACTTCGTTCTTTTATTCTTTTCTAATGCCTTTCTCTCTTCTTCATTTTTTATTTCTCTTCATTTTTTTGTCTTTTCTTTATTCTCGCCGTTTATTTAATTTTTCTTTATCTTATTCTTATTTTCTACATTCACTAATGATATTTTTCATTTCCTTTTTGGTTCATCCTTCCATAATTCTTTCTCTTTCTTCTTTTATTCGCTTCCCCTTTTGTCATTTTTTCCCCTTCCGTCTTTACATTTTTCTCATAAGACGTAAAATAGAGTAATGGATATTGGCTCGAATTGAGGAATCGGCTTATTCAATTCGAATTCCAGTAGAATTGATTATATTCACGTGTTAATAAATTATATGTTTTTCCCTTTTACGGGAGACGGAAGAACAGATTGAGTCCCATAGCTTAGGTTGTCAAACGGGTCTAAGAAAAGAAAAACTCTGAATTCAAAACCAGCCTTGAGGGTTTCGGATCCGTCAGGCTATCATGCCTCCCACCACTACGGCTGCAATATAAGTGTTTTTCCAACGAGCCTACGGGTCTCGTGTGAGTTTTTTTATTTTATTTTTTTCCATAATAATGTCTACTGCTTAATGCGTTATTTTTTTTCTTATTATTTTTTTTGTTTCTTTCTTCATTGATATTTTCCTCCTATTAAATATCAAACGTTATAGATTTTATTTTTTCACTTCATCGATAATTCTTTCTTCTTTTTCTCGTTCTAAGTTTTTACCGGTTCTTATCATCATCGTCTATTCTTTGGTTTGCCTCGCTCAATTTTGCTCCTTTTGTTTTAATCGTGCCACCCCAAGCAAGGCATTCCACTGCCACTATAGCGCAGGGGGCTACATAGAGGGATTGGGTATGGGAAATGTCAGAAGGAGGGTGATAGACGACTTAGGATGTACATAGGAAGAGAGTTGGAGAGAGTGGGTGTGAGTTAGTGTTTTAGGAGGTGTCTATTGACCTTACATTTAAACTCCTGGAGGTTGTAGCCGTCTGGGGAGCAAGCATGTGGTAGGGAATTCCACAAGCGGGAAGTGCGAGTAAAGAAGCTGTTGGAGTAGAAATTGCGGTTACATTTCGTCGGTTTCACTGTAAAAGGGTGGGACCTAGTTACCAATCTAGTATCTAGTGCAAATTCACATCTAGGGGGCACCAGTGATTTAAGTTCGTCAGAGTAGAAGCCATGAAAGTATTTATAGAAGAGGCACAGGGAAGCCATGTCACGCCGGTGAGAGAAAGACTGCAGGCGGTCAGCCAAGTCGGTATCAATCACATTACAGATTCTTCGATGTACTTTGTCAAGAACCCCGAGGAGAATAGAAGGGGGCACCCGACCAGATGTAGCAGCAGTACTCAATACACGAGCGGATGGTGGATTTATATAGTTGCAGGATAGATTCAGGCGGAAAGAATTTCCAGGCCCTGCACAGAGAGCCGATTTTCATAGCTGCGGATTTAGCAAAGGATTCAACGTAGTCACTCCACTTGAGGTCCGCTGAGATTGTCAGGCCAAGCAGGCGTAGTGATTTACTCTCTGGGAGGCAAGCCTGTTCCATGCTAATGGGAGGGGGGTGCGGTTGTCTATGGTGGTTAATTGTCAGCAGCTTCGTTTTGGAAGAATTGAATTTTACGAGCCATTTCTTACCCAATCCACCATTTGTTTCATCTTTCATCACTTTCTATTTATTACATCCCGACTTCGCAGCTTTTCTGCAGTCGCTGTCTCACCGGTGTGACGTAGCTTCCCTGTGCCTCTTCTATAAATACTTTCACGGCTTCTGCTCCGATGAACTTAGATCACTGGTGCGCCCTAGTTATTAATTAACCCGTGCTACTGGATTAGCAACTAGGTCCCACCCTTTTACAGTAAAACAGTTAACATGTAACCTCAATTTCTACTCTAACAGCTTCTTTTCACGCACTTCCCACCTATGTAATTACCTTCCATATACTTGCTTCCCCGGCATCTACAATCTCTAGGAATTTAAATGTAAGGTCAATAGACATCTCCTATCTCACTAACTCGAATCCATTCTCTCAAGCTTTTATATTTCATCTACTCCACCCCTATCCTCGTTATGCACATCCGTCTATTACCCTCCTTCTGACATTTCCTATAACTTACCTTTCTTTCTCATCAGTTTCCCCTATGTAACCCCCTGAGCAACAGTGGCAGTGGAAATACATTTCTTGGGGTGAGATGATTAAAAATAAAAATCTTTCTTTCTTTTTGTTTTAATTTTATCTTTTTTTTAAACTATTCTTCTGGTCCGTTCATTACTTTTTTTTCTTTCTGAAATTCGTCTCAATTTCATTATTCGTTTTTTTTCTAAATCTCATCTTGCTTTCTCTTCTATATTTTTAAATTTGCCTCCAATCTTTTTTATTATAGCCTCTTAAATCATTTTTATTGTTGTTTTTATCGTCTTCATTCTATTTCTTTTTTAACCAGACTTAACCATTTTTCATTCTCTTTTCTTTTTGAATTTATGTCTTTTACACTTGCTTTTGTTTCTTTTGCTACCTTTTCTATACTATTTTCCTTAATATGTCTTTACGTTTCGTATTTTCTTTTCGGTTAGTGAAATTTTCTCTCATTTTCTAAATCAGATAGTACTTCAATACTTCTTTTTTCTTTCATCATTATCTATTCTCTTTCTTTCTTTTTGCTTTAATTTTATCTTTTTTAAACTACTATTCTGGTTCGTTAATTAATTTCTTTTTCTTTCTGAAATTCGTCTCAATTTCATTATTCGTTTTTTTTTTCTAAATCTCATCTGTGCTTTCTCTTCTATATTTTTAATTTTGCCTAAAATGTTTTTTTTTATTATAGCCTTCGTAATCATTTCTTTATTATTCTTTTTTATCGTCTTTATTCTATTTTTTTCGAACCAAATTTAACTAATTTTCAATATCTTTTCTTTTTGAATTTATGTCTTTTACACTTTTACGTCTTGCTTTTGTTTCCTTCGCTAATTTTTCTATACTATTTTTCATAATATATCTTTACGTTTCGTATTTTTTTTCGTTCATTGAAATTTTCTCTCATTTTCTAAATCAGATACTTCAATGCTTCTTTTTCTTTCTTCATTGTTTTATCATCATTGTCTTCGTCTTTTTCGCCTTTGCATTTTACTGCACGCTTTTATTTGTCAGAATCATGTCTTCGGTGACTTTTTGGCATTTTTCGCTTATTTATCGCTTCATTTAGAAAGACAGTTTTTCGGCCATCAGTCTTCCTCTTGTTTTGCGTATAGATTTTTCACTGAATATCATTCATTTTTTTCCTTTACACTTCGTTATCTTATTCGTCGTCTTATCGAAAGTGACAAGAAGCTTTGAGATTGGACTTTCTGTAGGAAAAATAAAAAGTCATTTTTTGGTCACGAATTCAAGCCAATGCGGCTAATGATAAAATCATTTTATTTCCTGGCCAACGGAATATAATTAAACTGATTTTATCTCTAAAACGTGAGCGAGTGTGTGTGTTCCTGTATTTGTGTGTGTATGTTCGTGCTTCAGTGTGTACGTTAAATTTATGCGTGTGCATTTTGTGTGTGCATACACGTGTAGTTGCGTGTGGGTGTGGAGGTGATTAGACATCAAATTTCGTATTCACATAGACAAGTTGCTTTATGAAAACATACTGTTTTTTCTATATAGTTACTCACCGGTTGAAATACAGTTGTCTACTCCCTGTCACATTTCGAATCCAGGCAAAGATTGAATTCCGATGTTGATTTTAATGATAACTAATATCGACCTAATTTTACATATCTGCAATTGTTCTGTATAAAAAATATACTGGTGTATTATTACTCGCTACTAACGGTTATAATATTGCCTTGCTGGAAACTGACTGTACTATAACGACGACTGAATTAAAGCTCTCACAGAACTCCGAATATTTACTCACTCTTCACTTAGACGGAATGTGGCAAAAGATCAAGATTTACCCAGCTCACGCATACGCGAGATCGGGCGCTATGCTTGTCTATTTTTATCAAACTATCTCAGTCCGTAGACCGAGCCTCGGATGAGTGAAACTCAGCCCAAAGACAGAAACTTTGACTATTTTTCTCAGCTTCGTCCCTGTTCGGGGGTAGAGCCCCGACAATGTCGTTCTCTGTCCGAAGACAGAGAGCTTGACAGAAAATTGCGAGCACTCACGAAACAGTGAAATTAAAAATAACAGATGTTAATAAGCTCCGTCCACCCAACCAAAATATGTGTGGCCGCTGTGTTCTGTCTTTAGACAGAATCAAGACCCTCATTCATTAACGGAGATTGAAGAATAAAATACATATTGGAGCGGAACAATCAAAGACCGACCCAGTCGAGATGAAGAACACGACGGGCAAAATACAAATAGGGAAAGTTGGAAATTTCCACATGGATCGTAACAAAACAGAATGTGGGGAACAGACCATGAACGCTGCTTAATCGTATTAACTAGATAAACACAACGAGTCTATCTTATCCAGTAAAGGATCCGTCAGGAAAATGTCCCATTACGTCAGATTGGTCGTAAAATAGGGAAACCAAAGACCAATGTTGCCTCTTTCACCTATATTTCGCTGAAATTAGTCGGCAACAGACGCTTTCTGTCAGATCTGATCTTTATATTAAGCTGATGCTCAAAGAATGCGACAAGTTCCTGATGAAAATAGCGTTCCTGTCGAAAGATTCCCTCTATTCGCGACGTTCAAATCACCATTCTTTCCACGGCTGGTAACGTAAAAAAACAGCATCCGTGTTACTCCTGAAGACATTGTACCAGACCAATGGACACAAGATTATCAGGGTTTGCTCGCCGATAGATTTTCAGAACGGTGGGTACACCTGGGGTAATGGTAGCTGTGCAAAGCTATTTCCCCTAAACCATAGTCTCACCGATGAGAGTCAGGTAAATTCACCCAGCCTATTCTGAAGACAATGTTATTTATAGGTTGCACGTAGCGAATCAATCTCAAGGTTGCTGTGATAATCCACCGTTGGCGGTCAAGGACAGAAATAGCGCGATTTATTCGCTGACATGCCCATCCGATCACAGATATAATATTTTGCGGTCCCCTCCACTAGTTCCAGATACAAGAGTTTCTAAAACCGGTCAGTAGACTAAGGAATAGCCCTCAAGACACTTTCAGAGGAATCTCAACTTATTCCATGGTTTACGTCTGCGCAAGCATAAGAATAAGAGGAGTGTTGGCAAGGCTAAGGACGGTGGTCTTAACATTACCCTCCAAGATCTCGTCTTATGTCTGAGCGCAACATAGAAAAGCTGATATCGAAGCGTATCGGTAACTCGCTAGTGTGTTACTCACAGCTCTCTTATTTTATGGACGTTGGGCAGAGATATCTTTGTCGACCTAATGCCTATTACCACTTCACAAGGGGGAAGAAAGTATTCCATCGATTGCCTTCTTGTGGGTCATACAGTTAGGTATAATAGACAACCGGCAAAGAATGAGAGGAAAGACGCAAGTGCTACATGCCTGTGTTCTACCATTCACGAACAGCCGCCATCAGATTAAAGTCTAGACTGTCGCTCCGATTTTTGCACGTACCTCGAACCACTTTTTCAGCTAAAGCCCGGGCCCGAATAACATTTCAAGGATGCGAACGAGTTCGTCAGTCCTATTAAAAGGCCTTGGAAGATGGACAATTAAGAGGCACATAACCGCAAGCTGGTTTATTTTGGCCTCTGTGGCCGATTCGTACCATTCAAGTGCCTTCTTTACCACCTCAATATCGTTCCCGCACGACGCAGTAATAAATACATCATCAGCGTAGGTTCAAACCTGGCTTGAGTTTCACCAGGAACAGTGATTCTACGTAAAGTCAGACTTCAACACTGTCCTTCAGCAGGAGGAGGATAGGTCCCAACGCCAAAGCATAAAATAAGGGCGACAGTGGACGATTCTGAGGAACCAACCGTGACAGCACAAAAGCGCGCAACTGCTTTCCGTTAATCTGTACCAAAGCACTAGTGATGCGATACAGGAGGCTGATACACTTGCAAAATTCAGGTTAGAATCCAGTGGTCTACAGGACAGAAACCGTGTACTGATGTTCGATCTTATCGAAAGCCTTGGACTGATACAAATTAATCAGCGCGGCTTGATCGTCGTCTTTTACACCCGCTAGGATCGTGCGGATCAGTTGCAGGTTGCTATGAATCCTTTCGCAGCTCGGATTCCAACAGAATCTCGGGAACTGAGTTTAGCAAAATTAATCCGTCCATAATATAAATCCCGCTTACTATCCTTGACCTTTTTCAACAACGTAACCACATCTCTAGAGATCCGGTAGAAGACGGATTCCTGTCGTAACCAGTTGTTGAGCACGTCAGTCAGAATCGGTACAAATATGTGTGACAGTCTCAAGTACAATACGTAGTGCTGACCATCAAGTCCCCGTAACTTGTCAATGCTGACCCTCTTCAATGCTAAATGATCTTCGTCTTTCGTGATCTCACCCGCGCAGTAGGCCGCTTATGTCGGTGAATGCAGTGGAAAGTCAGCCAATAGCAGTGAAACTCTTCGTCAATGATACCAGCCTCATCGGTAACTCAGCTTTCGAAATGCCGCCAAAACGCCTCGGATATGTTACTGATCGATTTCAAAGTTTCAACTTCCTGAATGTAACGAACAGAATCTCGCCGGATATCTTCCTGGTTCAATTTTGATACTATGTTCACGGCTTTGCCAGACGTCTTGTTTAACCCTCTAGGCCCATTCGTATCATATTTGATACAGTATGAAAACAAGCCTTGAAAGAAATATTTTCCTGAAAAATTTTTTAAGAGAAATATTTTATAAATTTCAAATGAAAGCAGTACTGACTGCTCAGTCAATGAATACCAAATGTTTCCTTATAGGGAAATACCAAATGCTTCCTTATAGGGAAATACTGTATCAAATATGATACGAATGGCCCTAGAGGGTTAATGTTTGTCTAATTACTTGATACCGGTAGCACTCTCTATCTCTATGGAATCCCCTCGAACCTACACGCGAGACAGACTATTCTTGATAGTTTTCAACATATTAGCCTTATCTAGAGCGGATCATTGGCTATAGTAGACAGAGAAAGACCTAATGCTCTTTTTAGATCCTTTTACCAGATCTAGTTATTTGTTTCTTGAAGTCCCGCATTTTCCAGAATTGAGCCGATTTCGAATTCAAGCTGAATACGTTGCATTCAAATGCGCGTAAATACTCTTGGGAAAGGTAAGAATGCGCCAATTTTCCCACTAGCTATGGATTAAATAACAGGAGAGTTTAGGTTCTATAAAGTTGGTCGGTTTACAGAACGTAATGGCAACCTACTGCGGGAAAATATTTAGTCTAGTCAGTTATGTCTCTTCGAGACATGAATGCTCAAGCGTGTATCACTTATGGCACTTAACTGGCTGAAAGAGTGTTTTAAAAGAAAGATTTTATAAATGACAATCAACTGTTGTAATTCCTGCTAAGTCAATGAATAGCAAATGATACCTTATATGAAAACGGCAAGCAGTACTATTACCGTTATTTCTTACCATACGACAGTAACCAATGTTTAATGCACGTGGTAATAATCAGACATTAACTTTGATAAACAATCGGTGGTAAACAATGAGGATATAAAGTTTTAATTACATTACTTTCAATAGTTACACTGAACCATGTATTTGTAAGCGTTTACCTGTTTTTTAAACATTTCACCCCAAAGCAAAATAGTAAAGTCACGAAGAAGCACAAGCTTTATTCATTTACACTGAGTACTGTATATTTTTCCTCACAAAATTGCGTGACGTGTTTTACATTTTGCCTGTCTTTTAATAATTTTACCCGAAGCAAGGCAATGAATCCACTAAGAATCAATAGGTCGACTCTGTTGATTTACATTTAGTACCGTATATTTTTACTTCCAACATTCACATGTGTATCCGTTGCGTTTTGTTTGTTCTTTTTTTAATCATTTTACTCCTAGAAAGGCAATAAAGCCACCAAGTTGCAATAGCTTTATCCTGTTCATTTACATTGAGTATTATATATTTTGTTTTGTTTTATGGCAAATCAACCTCGGCGGGTCATTTATTGCCAACTAAACTCTGTTTATTTACTGCTGGTAATACCTTTTTCTTTCAACAATTTATTGTTGTTTATATAGGTTTTTGTGTCTAGTAATACATTTTTCTTTTCGATTATCAAGATTCATTGGGATTTGTTTTATGAGCAGAGTCCCCAAGTCCTATCGTTGTTATTTAACCCATAACTGGAGGGAAGGGGCGGATTAATACCTTTCCCAAGGATACCAGTGCTTAAGTGAATGCAGGGTATTCAACTGGAATTCGAACTCAGCTTACCGATTTTTCTTTCTGAGCCGATATCCACTGCCCCACAACGCACATCCGTACTATACGCTTACAGCACCTGGTACTCCCAAGCGGTCATCCATCTAATTACTGACCAAGCTCAATGTTGCTTAACTTCGGTGATCGAACGAGAACCGGTGTATTCAACGTGATAGGCCGTAAGCCTATATGTTTTATTTTATTTTCTTTTACTTCCTGTACACGTGTGTGTGTGTGTGTGTGTGTGTGTGTGTGTGTGTGTGTGTGTGTGTGTGTGTTTGTGTCCCGCGTGCGTGTAATTTTTGCGTTTTGCTTGTCTTTTAGTAATTGCACCTAAAAGCAAGGAAATATAGCCTATAAGAAACAAGGGGCTACTGATCCTGAGAAAATATGAGAAAATAAACATTCTTAAGGAGAGAGAACACTTAAAATACAAGAATTAAGTAAGCAAAAGAAAACGACTCCCATTGCAATTAAACTTTTTTTTTAGATCAAAATTAATTAGAATGCAAGAAGACAGAATATGGTTCCACAGACGATAAGTGCGAAACAATAAATAATTACGGTCTCATCAAAACGTTTAAACATTGTTGCCAATCTAGTCAATTAAGTGCCATACCTGATACACACTTTGGCGATCATGTCTCTAAAGAGACACGACTGACTGGATAGAAACTTATCCCGCAGTAGCTTGCCATTACTTTCTGTGGTAGACTCGATGCCAGCCAAGGCTACAGAACCCAATCTGTTCTGTTATTTAATCCATAACTGGAGGGAAGAGACGGATTAATACCTTTCCCAAGGATATTTGCCAATCTAGTACTGGGGTTAAATTTGTGAAATCTACGTAACTCTGAGGATAATTCAACAAAACACTTATCATGAAAGTATCTATAGGAATGTGTGAGTGTGTATGTGTGTAATGCGTGTTTATGTACTGTATGTGCCAACTCACACGCAAGTAAAAAATAAATCCAATAAAAGCAAGAACATTTGTTAATGATTTAGCTACTGCAAAATAATATCCGAAAGGTCAAACGATATCAACTCTTCCGTATGTTTTCCTCATAATAACAACTTATGTGGTTTTTAGTGGGAACGTGTCGACATACAGGCTCAACACTGAATAAACCGCAGGACAAGGAAAAATAATTTTCTTTATTTTTTCTCCTGAAAAGAAAATGTATAAAAAATTCCGATATTTATTTAATTAGCTTTCCATGTATATTTCCTTTTCTCTCTTCCACTAGCTTCATCCAATCCTGTTTCTCTACCTGCCTACTGATTCCTATTCGTCACATGTTTCTATAGAAATCCTACATATACCAGGAAAAACGAGTCATCTACTGTGAGGATAAATCAATTATAATTAGATTTGCTTCATTCTTTCCCATTTGACTCTCATTTAATCATTCCATTTCGTCAATGAGAAAGTCGTTCTTGCCACCAATCGATTGAAGAGCTATCGTAAGCCATTTCTTTTCCTTCTTAGTAGAAGAATTATTTTTTCATCAACCCAACCGCTGCTTTTAATAAAGCAAAAGAATAGACTCTTGTCAATATTCATGTTTGCCCACATTTATTCGTGTTGATTTCGAAAACATCCGTGGTGAAAAGATTGATTTACAATTACTTTTATTATAGGAGTGTACCAAGCGCTTTCCTTTAAAAGAGAGAATTATAAATTCCTCGAAATTAGATAAAATAGATTTTTTAACTACCAAAATATGGCCGCATAAACAATTGGTCGCTTAAGTGAACACGGTCTAACTGAAAATTTAAAAATGATCTTTTAATTTGGGAGCTGGATTCATATTAGAAACCTTCAAAAACTAACTACCACTTATCTATCTATAAACAGAAATTGTAGGAGGATTTGAAATAATTAAGTAATTCATCGAGTTTCATTGGACCTAAACAGAATGCAAAAAGCACGTTTCGTCCTATATTTAGGACTCATCAGCAATGCGAACCCACTACCAGGAATTGAAAACCAGACAGTGCCGTTATGATGCAAACGTCATACAAATTGCACCACGGGCCTCAGGGACGAAGAAGTAACGAATTAAACTTGATATATATAAATATATATATATATATATATATATATATATATATATATAAAGAGAGAGAGAGAGAGAGAGGACAGAAATATAGAGAATTAGAGTTTTAGTGCTAATAATTCATTACTTTAACTGAGCATGTTCATGACGGTTTCGAAGTTTCGTGAGGACACCGTTATGACGCCGGGCAGGGTTAATGGTTGTCTTGGTTTATATATATATATATATATATATATATATATATATATATATACTACCGGCCATAATTATTAGGCAAATCCAGTTTTTTTTTAATGATGTATTTCATACTATTTTTAGTATTTATTGCCATGTGGATAATTTTAAATGAAAATAGAATGTTTCTTTTGTTATCATTACTTTGCAATATTTTACAAGGCAGCCAGGAAGCCTTTGCTTCGGCCAGCCACAAAGAAGAAGAGACTAGAATGGGGAAGAGATCACAAAAACTGGACACCGAAACAGTTCATTTCATGAGCATGTTATTGTGATGTATTAACAAAGAACCATTCTATTTTCATTTAGAATTATCCACTTAGAAATAAATACTAACAATAGTATGAAATACATCATATTTTCTTTATAAAACTGTGATGGCCTAATAATTATGTACGGTAGTCTCTCTCTCTCTCTCTCTCTCTATATATATATATATATATTAATCATCCACATACAAGCCTGTTTCACTGCATCACAGCTCAGCAGTGTGACTAGACACATCCACTTGCTTCCAGTTGGGATCGAGACTCGACCGATTTAGTGTCCCTACACACTAAGCCATGAGCGCATGGAATGAGTGGAAATTTTTAGCGTGTTATATATATGCGGTGTATACACACGCGAGTCACCGAGTGAACTCAACTCATTACAAGGAGTAACGCTAAGACACAGAAATGTAACTGTTTTTAAAATATTTCTCCCTAGGGTGTTCAATTGTAACGAGAGCGTAATATGTTAGTCATACTTGTGTGTGTGTGTGTGTGTGTGTGTGTGTGTGTGTGTGTGTGTTCAACATTCCGATTAATGGTATTTGAGGAATAGAGACAAAAAAATGATAACAATATTTTGAATGAGCTTGATTATATTTATTATATATTAGTAGGATTTTTTTACTATTTTTGATCGCTTTTACGTAAGTTATCCCAAACTAGCAAGGTGAAAAGACAGAATGAATTCAGACATGGAGAGTTCTGTTTATATATTTCTTGCCACACTGTGCACGATTTCTATTTTGTCAGTCCTCCTGACAAATGTGTCGAATCCTACACAATCCTTCACCAATATAATCGAATCATTGTAGGAATTAAACTGTTGAGCCCACATACGTCAAAAAGTCGACAGGAGATTTTAATACACAAGCACACACACAGTCACACAAAGGCAGAATGATTGATTGATATTAGCTTTATTAAGAGAAAGGTTTTCTCGAGTGAGTTCTTCATGGCATGGTGAATTGATTGTGCTGCAATTAAGAATGACATTCCCACCTTCAGAATCTAGATTCAAAATCGTGGCTGTTAATTGGCTCGAAAGACCAATATTACGTCGGCAGCAAAGAAGAAATACAACTAGAGAAACGGGCAAATATTCGTCATAGATACTGCCTATAATTTTGGGAAAATTTATTATCATTGAAAGGAGTTTCACATTTTGCCGAATAGATCAGTAGAAATATGGAAACAATGAAAAATCTCATAGTATCCATTTTGTCCGAAAATCTTTTCAAATTCAGCATACATATTATCGAGATAAGAATGCTTAAGGCAGAAATCTCATAGTTAATATGCAATGCTGATTCCTATGTACATACCATACTTTGTCTCCCCTTCATTTAATACTTGTATATATATATATATATATATATATATATATATATATATATATATATATATTGTATCGACTAACTTCAATGATCGTTTTTTTCAAATTACGAATAATGTTTCTCAGACAAAGAAGGAATATCTGTCAGAAATTGCCCAAAGCGCATCTCTGAAGAAATTCATGAAATATGGTTCATGTCCTCTGTTTGAGATGCTTAAATTTTTTATTTAATATTTCATGTGGGATTATGATTTTTTTTCTTTTGAGGACATAAATTATAAAAAAAATGTCAAAATGTATTGTTTATCCGAGCGCTTTCATACTTTTTGCCATTTTCGAAGATGAATGTTATTTTCTGTGTTACGGAATGTTTGTGATATTATATATGATGTAGAGTAGTGTTTATGTTTATATACCGAACAGAGTAAGTATGTTTTTGCGTGTTCTTAATTGATATTATTTAGTATTGTTTTTTTTTCCTTTTTATCAATAAAGTCTCAATTATTTTTAGTATTTTTCAGCATATATTTGATGCTGTGATACTAGTCTTGCCAAGAAGTATTTTTCGGATAGGGTTTGGTAGTTCTCCGTGTGTGTTTAAAGCCGAAAGCTCTCGGATCAACAAAACATTTGGACAATATTTATATATATTTTGTTCTCAAAAGAAAGACTCATAAGATCACATGAAAAAGTGCATAAAATATTAAACATCAACCTTGTTTCTCATTTTTAATGAAACCTCTTTCTTTCCCGTCCTCTCTCCCCACCTCTCTCTCTCTCTTTCTATATATATATATATATATATATATATATATATATATATATATATAAACACTTAATGAGCCAGAAGGACCTGTCTGGGTTTCACCTAAAAGGATCGTCAGGGGAAGCTGGCTAACGATAAAACGAAAAAACGACACATGAGGAAGAAATTAAGACAACCCACGTGACCATAAAAGGAGACACCAAACACAAGGAAAGATAGTAACAACTTTATTGCAAAAATAAATTTTTAATTATTTAATTATTAATAGAGTTGTGAAAGACAAAGAGGAAACCAAAAAGATACAGAAACCTAATCCAACAACCAGGGCTTCTTATGCCTGCATTTATTTAATATTTCAGTCTTGGAATTCAATAGATTATTAGTTTGTTTATATAAAGCTATAGCTAGTTTTTCCTCTCTACATAGCCTACAAAATTGTTGGCCTGCATTATTTTTGCGCATCTTTTTAATATCTCCCATTTCCAGATATGGTCTTTACTAAGTTCTTGTTTAATGGTCCATACCTGAGTGGTTAAAGTAGTGCTATGTTTATACTTTTCATTGTTAAAGATACTTGTATGGTTATATCTTTTTTTTAATTATCTAGAGTAGCTCCTATGTATAATTTGGGGTTAGTGTCCTCAGAGTTCTTATAAATTTTAACACGATAAACTACACATTTTTTGCTGGCATCTACCCGGTAATCCTACAATTAAAATTTCTTGAGTCAGTACGCGTATCATCCCTAACCTTTTTCTTATAAAGTCCACCAATGATTTTCTCCAAATTCGGCATACATCAATAATTACGTTTAACGTTGTTTTTGTTAAATATTTTATACAACTTATTATCTTTGCCAAAATTTTGCTCTAATAGATTGAAAAACATTTTGCCGATTTTGGTTGTAACCGCTAAATTGAACAGGGGATTGAACCGTAAAATGTTCCGTTTATTTCTCTTAGTGCCCGTATATACTCATTTATCTTTGTGCCCACTCCTAGTTAGGGCCTCTTGGTATACTTTTTTTTATGAACATCGAAAATATTTTTTACTAGATGAATCGTTTGATAGTCTATAAGAAATACTTTTAGCAGTACCCCTCCCAATGTGTGCGGGGATTTTTAGATTTAGAGTTTACATATTGGGGGACTTGATTTTCTTCCATGTATGGGATTTTGGTTCCATTCAGTAAATTTAGCGTAATATCTAAATAAATAACCATTTTTAAATTAATTTCCACATCCAAATTAAATCTATAGTTTTTAAAAAACCAATACAGTTTTTTTCGTATAGTGTCACACTTTTGGAGATTACTGTTGTCAACTATGATTAATCCATCATCACGGTCTAAACCGTGATTGTTAAAATCTATGTACTCATTAAGCTTACGAAGCAATAAGCACCCTAT
Source organism: Ascarosepion bandense (assembly GCA_037127315.1). Lineage (NCBI taxonomy): Eukaryota > Metazoa > Mollusca > Cephalopoda > Sepiida > Sepiidae > Ascarosepion > Ascarosepion bandense. The sequence goes on along the minus strand of JBBBDQ010029075.1, from coordinate 6,298 downwards.
TAATTCTGATACCCCTTCACCGTCATAAGCGCCCATAGGGTTATCAAAACTATTTATGTGATATTTTTTTATCCATAAAATATTGGAATGCTATAAAAAAATTTTCCGGCAATACCTAATAACGTCTATTAGTTTTGCTAAGGAGTTTAGTGAAATTTCAGATCAAGAAGATCTGAAATTTCACTAAACTCCCTAGTAAAACTAATAGCCTCGTTAAAAGCTTTTTCGGAGATAGACGGGTAATACACCTTAATATCATATTTAATAAATGAGCTATTCTTTTTTTTTTTTTTCGTCATAATTATAAACCATTCAATACAATCATTAGTAGATTGTCACTGGTTTATATTTGTAAAGATCTTTAACGACTTGCATACCTTCTGTAAGATAACCTTGTTTATCCTACTTAACTCTGTTTTTAGTATTGTTCAGTAGCCTATATTCCGGGTTGTTAGGAAAGTTGCTCTTATGATCTTTTACTGTTATAAAACAAGGATTCAAATTTAATTTTTCGACTCGATTGAATAATTCGAATTTACCGACTAGGATACTAGTTTCTTCGTTGATTTTAGTCTCTATGTCAACTGGTTTTTTTTTATAGCATTTTATCACTTCCTTATATAATCACTTCCTTATGTAGGTCCGTCTGGCTCATTAGGTGTTTATTTATTTCGCTCTACCTCTGTATTGAGCGCTTTTTGTCAGTTGATTACTCGTATCGGGGTTTTTTCTTAGGGCTTCGTGCTCGGCCCGAACTCTTTTGACAGACGTTCATGTATTAAGCTTTTTCTTTTTTAAAAACCCATTTTTTCCTTCTTTCGATAGTTTTCGGGGAAGTGTTTTCGACACGAGTATAATTTTTACAATCTCACCTATATATATATATATATATATATATATATATATATATATATATATATATATACATACATATATATATATATTATGTCGGAAAGCGATATATAATGTTATATATATAGAATAATTTTAGGGAAATCAATGACAAAGTAGAAAAGGTTTTCGTGCGACGCATTTTAGCTTTTAAGATATCATCGAACAAAAGTTATGCTTATTCGACAGCACATTCATACAAAGAAGGAATATTTATTTTTTCATTAATTTTTAAAATTTAATTTAATTTTAACGGAATTTTTTAAATTTAAATTTTTTTAATTGAATTTATAAAATTTAAATTATATTTTAATTGAATTTTTTAATATAAATATTTTTTCTTGAATTTTTAAATTTAATTTTTTTCTTTCAATTAAATTTTTAAAATTTAGATTTACTTTTTATTGAATGTCTTAAACGTAAAAAAAATTAAATTAAAATTATTTTTGAATAATTTAAACTTAAACCAATTTTTAAATGAGTATTTAAATTTAATTGGTGTTTTTTAAATTAAAATATTTAATCAGAGTAACGTAATATCTCTCCAAGAATACACAAAATATTTCCACCATGTCATTCATTTGCTTAACATTGTTTTAGTCGATAGAAATTTATGCATCGTTTTATCTCATACATAAATGTGTGTATGTATGTGTGCGTGTGATCATAGATTGTGTCAATATTTTACTCTTCTGCATACCAAGAACATATTATTCATAAATATTGCTTTTTCACTTGAAACGAAATTTTCATAATTTTGTCCAGCAAAAATCTCCAATACCGGAGATCTCATTTTACATCCTGTTCGTAAACAATTAAATTTCAGTATAAAATCCTCCTCACATTAGCCTACGCCTTACGCATTTCAAAAGTTACTGAACTTACCTTCCTGTGACAAAGAGCAACGATAGGTTAAACTCTTAAAGGCTTAAAAACTAAAGTGTTCTGTTTATGGAAATTTATTCATGAGGAAAGTGACGGAGTTAACTTTTTATATCTCTAAGAATGTGATAAGTATTATAGCAAGCATAAAAAAATCTGTCGCTTTCTTAGTCACGTGATGTAAACAATCTCTCCATGAACGCTCTCGCGAAATACGTTTCTAATTTAAATTTTAAAATCATTTGTTTCTGATGAAGGGCCGAGGACGGTCTGACATATCAAATATAATAATAGAAATAAACAAATACTGTCAAAAAATACATTTTTTAAAATTACAACTTTTTAGTAGTTTTTCCTATATATATATATATATATATATATATATATATATATATATATATATTGGTATAACATTTTTATCTCAACTCAGTCTTGCCTCTATATTATATATCATTTAGCCACGGAAGTGATTGTATATATTCTAAAGTCCGACATTGATTGAATCTAGACAGGTTTCAAGCTTCACCATTAATTCAATTCTCAACCAAATTTCAAACAGTTTCCAGAGTTCTATAGGATATCTCCTTAGCTATATTTTGAAAAAAATTTTTTAAATTTTGGTTCAGTAGAAAAAAGTTACATCATAATATGTGAAGTCCGAAAAGAGAGATTAACTACATAAGTATATCAGTGAGTGAGTGACTGACGCTGATAATAAAAATTGTATTCTTTTTAACATTTTCTGTTTAATATTTTTGCATGCAGTTTTCAACATTTCAATTCTGATTATACTTTATCCTTTTTGTCAATCAAACTTTGTTTATCATTTATCATTATCAGAATTAAATATAATTATCTATTTTTTATTGTTTTTTAATCAATTGCATATAAATTCTTTTCTATTTAATATTTTAATGGGGTTTTCAGCATTAAATTTATATTCAATTAATAGTAATGCCTGGAGAAATCATGGATTACATGGGAAAATGCGCGCATGAAAAGTAATATTCTTAAGATTGTATTAAACCTGGAAAAGAACAGGATAAGTTATTAAATCTGGAAAAGTAAAAAAGCAAGCTATGCTAGTAAAGTAAAACATAAGAAATTTATAACTTAAAATATTGCATTCCAATTTTATTTTTAGCCGCAATATTTTAAGTTAATAATTTCTTATTTGTTACTTCACTAGAATATCTTGTCCTTTATTTTTAAGGTTTAATAATTTTTCCTGTTCTTTTCGAGGTTTAATACAAACTTGAGAATATTACTTTTCATGCGCGTATTTTTCAATGTAACTTAACTTTGCATTTATATTACGATTAACATTTCTCTTTGGTCCTACGACGTGCTGTCAGAACTGCTCGAGTCAACCATCCGCATCCACAACCCAAATCATTCTGCTATTTCTGCTAAGCTTTCTTCAAAAGTAAACTGGACCTTCACCATTACCTCTAGAAGAGAAAAAGAAGAAAGGTTGACGATCCCATTGTTCGGATGCGAAAATGTACCTACTTTGAACAGAAGTAAAAGATTATCCAATGTTTCGTGTTTAGGATTAGGTTTCTGGTTCTTTCTAAATTATTTTCAATATCCTAGCAACGCAGTATGAGTTTTTTTCTCGTTTGCCTCCTTTCCAATACCTCATCGTTGCACACGTGCTTCGTCCTTGGTATCTTCAACATCCTTCTGTAAAACCACATTTTTGCTGCCTCCAGCCTCTCCTTCATCTTTAATGAGATGGTCCAGCATTCACTTCCATACAGAAGGATAAATATCACATAGCAATCCAGCACTCTTTTCTTTCTTTCTTAGGAGATCTTCCTGTACGTGAGTTAGCTTCTGAAATGCGCCTTTGGCCATGCCAATGCGTCTTTAGATCTCCATGTCGCACTTTCCATCCTATGTAAAAAAAAAAAAAAAAAATTCCGAGGTATTTTAATTTTTTCACATGTTTCGTTTTATTTTCTCCGATTGTAGTTGGTAGATTGGGCTCCTCTTTTTGCTGATAACGATACATTCAGTTTTCTTGAGGTCTGTGCTCAGTTTTTTTCACTTTTGCTTCTTTCTGTAGAAGTTCCTGTATTTTGCCTTCCGTGTCTGCTATTATTACCGTGTTACCCGCGTATCAGATATTGTTGAGACTGTGGCCATCAATGTCGAATCCAGGCAAGGCTTTTATTTCTCTCATAATTGCTTCGCTGTACAGGTTTAAAAGATCCGGTGAGAAAAGCCATCTTTGTCTTACGCCCCTTTCTCTTTTTGCGTACCTGCTGAGTTCACTTCCTATCATTACACAAGCTGTTTACTGCCAATATAGATTCTTCATTATCCTAACGTCTTTTCCGAAAATGACGGGATTGTCAAGCAACTCTAGCAAGTCCTTCTGTCGTACTATGTCGAAAGTCCTTGCAGAGTCTATGAAGCAGATATACAGTGCCTTCTGCATTTGTTATAAAAACCTGTTTGTGTATTTTAGTGATGGACATATTTATAAAAACATCTGTGTGTGTGTGTTTCTGTTTGTGATGCACGTATTTATAAAAATCTGCATGTTTTGTGTGATGGACGTATTTATAAAAATCTGTGTGTGTGTGTGTGAGAGAGAGAGATAGATAGAGAAAGAGAGATGCTCGTTTATAAAAACCTATAGGTCTGTTTAATACATTTATAAACACATCTGTGCGTGTGAAGAACATATTTATAAATGTGTGTGTGTGTGTGTGTGTGCACGTTTTCAAATATCATTTTGCCATTTTTTTGCAGATGCCTAGTAATTTTCGGCTAGGCCAAAGATGCAATGGGAAGGCAAAAAAAATGATGTAGTTAAGCGCGTCGCAGAAGGCCCATTGGCCAAGGAATTCCATTAAAATTAGTCAGAATCTTCAAGGTGGGATGAATCGGGAAACGCAGCGCGAGGCGTATTTAATTGGCACTTACGGGCTATGAAAGTTGATAATTAAAAGCTGACTGCAGAAAATGGAGAGCCCTTCGGCTATAACTAAAAATCTAATATCTGAAAAGTGAGAAACAGAAAAATCGACATATTAAGAGAGAGACAGACATACAGACTTAAAGAAAAGGATGATGTCATCGCGCAAAATTGTAAATACTCATATATATATATATATATATATATATATATAGAAAGAGAGAGAGAGAGAGAGAGAGGCTGGGTCAACAAAGTTTAAACGGAATATGGTTTAATATATATTATAAACCCATGAATATAGTCGCATAATTATGCACGTAATCGAATATGAACATATTAACCGGTGTGTATAGGCTGGGGTTTGTGGTGCAGTGGATATCGGTACAGAATGAGAAATCAAAAGTCCGTGTTCGAATTTCAATTTAATTCGTTGCATTCACTGACGCGCAAATACTCATAGGAAAGGTATTATTCCGTCACTTCTCCTTCCAGCTATTTGTTAATTAGGAGGAATGATTGGGTTCTTTAGCCTTCGTTGGTAACCAGTCTATTATAGAAAATAATGGCAAACTACTGCGGGAAAATTGTCTTTTTCGAAACATGGTCGCCCAAGTTTGTATCACGTATGGCGCTTAAATTACTCACACACACACACACACACACACACATATATATATATATATATATATATATATATATATATATATATATATCAGAAATTAACGAAGATTAACGAAATTTGGTCATAAAAAACGGACAATTTGAAATGATTTGTTTGAACATTATTTTTGATCGATACTCGTATTGAAGTAGATGTTCTGTTCATAATCAAAAAGTATTATTTATTTATTTGTACTGGCCTGATTATTATTAGGTTCGAATCCTGCCGAATGACACATATTTTCGTAATAAAAATTTATCATAAATAATCAGGCCGGTAGAAATAAATAAATAATACTTTTTAATTACAAAAAGAATATCTACTTAAATACAGTGTTGATCGAAAATCGATTTAAACAAATCATTTCATATATGTATATATATTAAAATTTGTGTATCTAGGCAGCAAATTTTCTTTGAAACATGTCAGATTAAATAAACTGCAAACACCATGTGTGCTTATTTTTTATAAAATCCGTTCATACTCTCGGATAGTCTTTCGCGTATTACAATCAAAAGATGTCAAAAATGAGCTGTAACGTTGACAGAAGTTATTTTCATTCATTTCTTAAGGTACCCAAGTATTTTCAATCTCTTTCCAACATCATCTACATGTAGGAAAAGGGTAATAAATGTAACCGGAAAACTGTGTTGTAAAAAATTATTGTACATTTTTCCTGCTTCAAATATAACGGTAGAAAATTGCTATCGTTTATTATAACATGTAAATTATCCAAAATTAAGCTTTTTATATGTTGTAATATCAATATCATACACGTGTTAAAGCATGAAATAACCGTTCTTTTTACAAATATTTGAAAGTGGTTCATAGTAATTGCGTACCTTAAGAAGTGAGTATGAACAGATGTTATTAAAAGATAAGCAAACATAGTGTTTGTAATTTAGTGAATCTAACATATATATATATATATATAT